>SWCR01000002.1:1273575-1815489 GCA_007556565.1 Elsinoe fawcettii | reverse complement strand
CCCCCATATTCGTATAGTACAGCTAGTAATTGGTCTGTTTGCCATCACTGTCGATTGTGCTTTTGACCATATTCCCCCAAGTGTTCTAGCAGATAGCGAACGCCGTACGTCTCGTTTCATGCATGCCATGTTTACCTCCCCTCTACCAGGTCGTAGCAACATCTGGGTAGTCGTTCTTGCTGATGCCAAGATCCTCGAAAATGGTATCGTCACCTGATTCATGTTAGCGACAGTCTGGTTTCGTCAGCAATTATGCCTACCCTTGAGGTGATTGATTCTGATTTGATCCTCATTTTCGAGCTTCTCGAGTGCTTCTTCGGGGCTCTCCTTCTTCCCGTCATTCTCGTCCTTCTTAGCTTGCTCCAATGCATGCCCTGATTCGAAGTCCTCGCCGATCATTAGCATTTGGGCGTTGGCATAGTCCAAGTGTTTCGGATGGAGCGGCATCCAGCTGCGGCTGCGGAATTCGTCAATGAATCTGTGTTAATGTCAGCCAGGCGTTCGTAATTATGGAACAGGTAGAGCGTACTCTTTAGGGAAGTCAGGCTTCTGTGGAAGGCTGGCATTGGCCGGACCCTTGACCTCAGGGTTCTTCAAGCTCAGGATAAAGCTACCCTTGCTGGAGATGCCGACATCCGCCTGCAAACTGCCAGGCTCCTTCGGGACAGTGAGCATGTAGGCCAGATGGGTCTCGCCTCTGTCGCCGGTGGAAGTGATGGCGTAAACACCTTCTCCGATCGGGTTTACTGGAGGCGTCTGACGGGTACCGACAGTCTGAGTCTGGTACTCACTACCCTGGAAGAAGTTCTCTTTCAACTCCTTGTTGCTATTTTGAGCACTCTCGACGAAAGCCATGAACTTGTCCTGGCCGCTCTTTGGCCATACCTTCTTTGGTAGCGCAATCAAACGGTTGTTCTTCAGATCGTCCATGGCACCGTCAGTGATCTTAGCTCCATCGGGAAGAGGACGGAGGACGAAATGACTGCGCTGGAGGTCTGTCACAGACTCAATATCATCCACGCCAACACGGCCTCTGGTGAAGAAGTAGATCACACCCTTCTCCAGGATGTTTGACGGAAGAGCTTCCTCACGATCCTTGTCCTCCTCCACAGCGCCACTATTAGTATCCAGGGCCTCTTTGGTGTTTCCAGACTCCTTTCCCTGGCTGGCATGAACGTCGTCCTGAGGGACGTCTTTCTTGTCGGAGCCCTTGCTGGCGTCATTGTTGAGACCCTCGCCGTTACGAGCCTCCTTTAGGACCTGGTCGGCATCGTCACCCTTCTCTTCGGACTTGCCATTGGGAGACTGTTCGGTTTTCTTATCTCCGTCGTCCTCGTTAACGCCATCGACTTGTTGGCCGTTGTCATCATTGTTGCCATTTGCGAAGGTCTCCTCCAATGACTTCTGCCCAGCTTCAGTCTTGGCAGCTTTGGGCGTCTTCGATGAAGGACTATCCTCTGCCTTGCGTTTGTTGGAATCAGTATCTCCACTAGCACGTGTAGAAGCTCTAGTTCCAGCCATGATGGATCGTCAGGTAGAGATCTTGGAAGTAAGAAGGGGTGGGAAGGTTGAGAGAATGCAAGAGAGAAAGCTACCTCACAGATGAAAGTTACATCTCTGCTCTTTTGTGCTTCAGACTACTGGAGCTCCAGGCAGCTCTACCGGACCGCGACCGCGTTTTCGCGTCAAGGATTAATAAATGATGTCGGGTGATGTCACTGTTTGGCAGGTACGATCTCGGAACGCGGGCCGAGATCTCCGCAAGAACTTCCTCGATTTCGATGATTTGGGAAGGCTACCTAATTTTCTGAAATGTCACCATGGCTGGTGGTAACAAGAAGAAGAAGAAGCCGGTCAGCAATCCCGCACGGGGGTTTGCCACAACCTCCATTGCTAGTAAAACTAAAATTGAGGTACCAGAACCTGCTTCTCAACCAAGCGAAAAGGAAGAGCACAAGAGCAGCATTACCCATTTTGAGAAGACTTCCATAGCAGAGAATCTGGGGCAACCTCCACAACAGAATCAGACTACCAATGCAGAAAGGGAGCTCAAAGACCTTACCCCCGAGGAGCTCGACGCACAGCTGGAGCTCTCTGATTTGCAGCAAGCAGTGGACAGGCTTAGCCCAAAGGTCAATCGCGAAGCTACTCGTCAGATCTCACGTCTAGAGACTGATCGTAGGGTCTTGAGGGGACAAGCAGAATGGCTATCAATATCCAGCTGGTTGCCCCATGAGATAAGGGGCGAAATTCTGAGGGCGGCGTTATCTGAGCATGAAGACGAAGACATCTCAGACATGTCACCCGTCTTGACCAAGGATGAGGACTTAGTTCTGTCTCGTGTCTGGGCGCTTCGCCTCATTCTCGAAGGACTACACTTCTCGCAATCACAGATCATGGGAGTGATCCGCCGCTTACTGAGCAGGCCCCCTGCAGCAGAGTCGTTAGGTGTTTGGGGACTCATTGAAGCCTTAGAATTCTTAGCCTCAAATGCCAAAATTCAAAAGTTGGTTGACTATGAAGTCGATGTCCCTGTCGAAGCGAGGAGTACCGCAGAAGAGCACGGCAAGTCATCGCAATTATCCTGTGCCATGATGCATTCTAATGCCAGGCAGCCATACAAGAACACATACAACAGGTAGCGCGGAAGGACGACAACCATAAAGGACAGAAGTCATGGAAGAAGCTAGCGACAAAGACGCCATCGAGCAACGCAACGTCCGGCATCCAGACTCCTGACCTTGCAGTGAGCGATAGCGAGAGTGATCTAGAACCCGATGAGATGCTCTCAAAATACGTCGATTATAAACTACGTTTGTTCGAGCACGATCCTGAGGTATACGACGACGGCCAACCGAAGAAGCCAAAATCTGCACAACTGCTCGGCCCGGGTATAGCGCAACGATTGCCAGGAGAGTCGAGACTGGTTCGGAGAATCGAGAGCATCAAGAGTGATCCACTGTTCGACCAACAGCAGGCTGATCTTGTTTGGCGCCAGAAAAGGAACGTAGCTTACCAACAGTACGCGGATCGTAGACGCCTCGGCGTCCAGTCGCAGAAGCCAGAGACTATGTCAATACCTGTTTCAGCTCCAGCTACAGCGTCCAACACCGCCGCAGATAGTGCGGTCGCCGAAGCTGAAGCAATGGCTGCCGATCTGCTCGCCCAAAGTGACGATGGAGAGGCTGGCCTGTTCGACGGCATGTTCACGGCTCCAACAGATGACGTTCCTCAGACTCCTGCTTCATCGATGGGCCAGAGTGGTGCCTCAGTGACTACCAGAAGCTTTAGCAAAATCACAGGCACAAGCCCACGACGTATCCTCGAAGAGACGTGCAATGCCAGGGATCACTCGTGCAAAATGAGCACCAAACTCGTATCGGAAACGACATACCATGCTAGACACTCAGTGGTCGTTCAATGGTCGAAAGACCAGGATCTTATAAATGCTCAATACATGCCAGGCATCAAAATTCAGAGTACTCGGCGAGCATTACTTGTTGAGATGACCGATGTCGCCGCGGCTGGAGTGGATCAGAGTGAGGGTTATGCATGTACTGCCGCTCTTTGTGCTATTTCATCAGGAAACACCAAAGAAGAGAAGGCGTCGATGAGGCTTCCACCTTCGTTCAGGGATCTCTACCAGGAATTTCTTCAAGCAAAGCAGGAAGTCAACGATGTCAAGGACCGGAACCTCGTCAAGGAGCTACGGCAATTAATTCAGAAGCAGAGAGACACCGACGAGGATCGAGATGTCGTGCTTACAAAATCGTTCCGTGACAGGAGCAGAAAGGCCAGCGGCACGAATACACCGAATAGGACAGCCAACGCACCATCTACACCTCCAGAGAACGTCAAGCCGCTACAGGACTTATGGCTACAGAAGAGCTCATCCCCTTCTTACCAGAAGATGCTATTAGGCCGGACAGAGCTACCGATGTATCAGTTCAAGGAGTATGCCCTCGATGCTGTGCGCCAAAATCAGGTCACGATTTTGTGTGGAGAAACCGGATGTGGCAAATCGACACAAATGCCTTCATTCATCCTTGAAGATCAGCTCTCGCAAGGCAGGCCTTGCCAGATCTACTGTACAGAGCCAAGAAGGATATCAGCCATATCCCTGGCTCAACGTGTAAGCGAAGAGTTGGGAGAGGGCAAGAATGCGGTTGGCACTTCTAGATCATTGGTTGGATATGCAATTCGTTTGGAGTCGCAGACCTCCGCTGCAACACGCTTGGTCTATGCCACAGTCGGTATTGTGCTCAGAATGCTTGAATCGAAAGGCGGCTTGGATGATCTCACACACTTGATCATTGACGAGGTTCACGAGAGAAGCATTGATACTGACTTCTTGCTCATCATCTTAAAGTCATTGCTCGTACGGAGACCAGACCTGAAAGTGGTCCTCATGAGTGCCACTGTGGACGCTGATCGCTTCTCGCAATATCTCGGAAACGCTCCTGTCATCACTGTGCCTGGCAGGACCTTCCCAGTCAGGGCACTCTATCTGGAAGACGCCATTGAGATGACTGGCTATACTACAGATGACCAAAAGCCAGCTCGACTAGAGGACGCTGATGACGAAGACGAAATTGACCCCGAACAAGGCAACACAAAGGCCGACACGAGCGCTCTTACAGGCTACAGCAAGTCAACAATCCGGACATTGAGCACTTTCGATGAGTACAGGATTGACTATCAACTGATCATGCGCCTACTTGAGCATGTTGCTAAGGCACCAGACCTTCGCGACTTCAGCAAAGCGGTTCTGGTATTCTTGCCTGGCATCTCGGAGATTCGACAGCTTACAGATATGCTCGGCGGACATCCCACGTTCGGACGTGGATGGCAAGTTTATCCATTGCATTCCACCTTTTCCAGTGACGAACAGCAAGCTGCCTTC
This sequence comes from Elsinoe fawcettii, assembly GCA_007556565.1. Lineage (NCBI taxonomy): Eukaryota > Fungi > Ascomycota > Dothideomycetes > Myriangiales > Elsinoaceae > Elsinoe > Elsinoe fawcettii. The sequence continues at coordinate 1,810,586 of SWCR01000002.1, read as the reverse complement.
AAGGTACCTCCAAAAGGTGTGCGCAAGATCGTACTTGCTACCAACATCGCCGAGACTGGTATCACTATCCCTGATGTGACTTGCGTAGTCGATATCGGAAAGCACAAAGAGATGCGTTTCGACGAACGACGGCAATTGTCAAGGTTGATTCAGTCGTTCATCTCAAGGGCGAATGCAAAGCAGCGGCGTGGACGAGCAGGGCGTGTGCAAGAAGGAATATGCTTCCACCTCTTCACGAAGTACAGGCACGATAAGATCATTGCTGAACAGCAAACACCGGAAATGCTTCGCTTGTCGCTACAAGACCTGGTCATGCGAGTCAAGATCTGCAAACTCGGTGACATTGAGACTGCCCTTTCGCAAGCACTCGACCCACCCTCCATCAAGAACATTCGCCGTGCTATCGATGCTCTCGTCGAGGTCGGCGCGTTGACAGTATCTGAAGAGCTGACTCCTCTTGGACAACAAATAGCTAAACTTCCTCTGGACGCTCAACTAGGCAAGCTCATCCTTCTAGGCGCCATATACGCCTGCGCCGACTTCGCTCTGACCACTGCGGCTATTGCCTCATCCAAGTCACCATTTCTCAACCCCATGAATGCTCGCAGACAAGCCGACACTGTCCGACTTGGCTTCAAGCGTGGCGATTCGGACCTTCTCACCACTTTCAATGCTTACAAGTCATGGCGCAGAGTTTGCGCAAATCCTGGTGCATCCGAATTCGAGTTCTGCAAGAAGAATTTCCTCTCCCCAACAGCATTGGCCAATATTGAAGAGCTGAGAGGTCAACTGCTGTCTTCTCTTTTGGACGCCGGGTTTGTCTTTCTGACATCCGAGGAGCGTGGCAACTTGGCCCGGATGCGCCACTCCAAAGGTCGCACCTTCGTTCCCATTCCTGTTAAATTGATGGCGAACGAAGATAATGAGACTCTCGTCCAGTCCGTCATAGCTTGTGCTTTCTACCCCAAGGTTCTGGCGAGGGAAGGCAAAGGCTGGCGGAGCATCGCCAACAACCAGTCCCTCTCACTGCATCCCACCAGTGTGAACAAGCTTTCTCCTTCTCCTGCATTCGAGAAGGCCAAGTTCTTGAGCTTCTATAGTATCATGCAGAGTAATTCGCGATTCACAAATGCGCAAGAGACGACACCAGTGGAGGCTATGGCGTTGATGCTCATGGCAGGCGATGCGAGATTCGAGTGGTATGCCGGTGTGATCGTCGTTGACGGCAACAGAATGCGGTTCAAGGTTAGGACGTGGGAGGAGATGGCCGTGTTGAAGGCGTTAAGAGGAAAGGTCAGAGAGATCGTGAATCGCTATTGGAAGAAACCTGGGAGGGAGTTGACTGCGAAGGAGAAGACGTGGTGGGACCTATTCATGCGAGTATTTGGAGAGGTATGGGAGAAGAAGCAAAAGGTCCCTTGAGGCATTGTGCAGGAGAACCCGTCTGAAGTGTTTGGATCTAGAGAATAGAAGTGGATATCATGAATTGAATATCCTAGAATACAAAAGCTCGTGTCTTCCCATCCACAGATCCGTAGCAGGGATACTGACGCCTGCACTATCAACTAATGCCCACACGTCGTCCTTCTCCTTACCATAACTCCCGTCCCTGTCCCGTCTTCCCTTCCGTCCTCGATCTTCAATCTCCTTGATCGCCCCCATGATCCACCCCCCAATCTCCCTACCCGCCAAAACGCTCTGGCTCTGATACGGCCCCATCACCCCCGCGCGAACCATAGCACTCAGCACAGCCTTAGCATGGTTCAGCAGGAAGACATACGCCGCGTCATCCCTACCTAGCCCCATGGCACGACTCACCGCCCCAAAGAGCGGAGGGAGATGCGCTTGCGGTGCCATCTCCAGCAGGGCCTCTATCTCATCCTTCCTCGCGCTCCCTGGTACTGGTGCGGAAGACGAGGAAAGCAGAGCCACGTACGATTCCACCGCGTTCCAGGCGCTGACCTGATCACTTTCCTCGCCCTCGCCATTGCCCTCTCCGTTCGTTGAGGCAGAGGTGGATGCAGTAGCCGGAGCACATCCCCCTCTCAACGCCCGTCCCCAAAGCCCAACCAACGCCCTCCCCTGCGCCGTACTCGCCCTCCCCGCGACCGTGCACGGCGTCGAAGCATCCAGCACATCGTCCCACTCCGCCAGTAGGTCCGGTCTGCTCCACCCCGCCAGCACGAAAGGGAGGAGCGTGCACGCTGCATTATGAATGGAGTGTTCCAGGAAGGTGAGCAGGGTTGGGGTGGGCGGTTTCCATGCTGATGAGGGCGCCCGTGTAGAGGGAGAATGAGACGGGTAGACGTATTTGAGGTGTGCGAGGAAGGACTCGAGGCCGGAGGAGAAGGCGAAGGAGCCGAGGGGCAGGGCGGAGTCGGAGAGGAGGAGGAGAGGGTGGAGGGGGTTGTGCATGTTTATGGTTCAGGGTGACATGATTCTGAGCTCGCTAGGGTTGATGAGGATATGTCTTGATCTTCAACCGGCGATCCAAGATTCTGATGCTGTTCTCGGGCTCTGCGGATCGGTAATGTGGTTTTGACGGTATTGAGGTGAAAACATGTATTTGTCTTGTAAGCTCGGCTTCAACCTCGAGAATATTACAACATCAGCACGTTGAAGCAAATACAATTCAGGAGGAGTTTAATGTCGTGATAAAAAAATGTATATTGGTTTCTCGGGCTCTATCCTGAGATGCAATCGTTATGTATAAGAAAAAATTCGTGATCCGCTTGAACGCCGCATGCTAGTATGCTTCCATTACAGGATGTCCCTTAACTTCGTCTTTTGATCCGCCGTCAGCGTCTTTGGATATTTGATGTTCACCCCGACGATCATGTCGCCTCTCTGCTCCGGGCTCTTCGGCTTCGGCATGCCCTGGCCGGGGAAGTTTTGAGTGTAGCCTGGTCCGGTCGGTCCTCCTGCTGAGACCTGCAGTTGTCGGCCGTCAATAGTTGTTACTGTCTTTGTCCACCCCAGTAGAGACTCCTTGAGATCGATATCTACTGTCCGTACGAGATTGTCTCCTTCGCGCTTGAAATCTGGATGTGGTATTTCCTCAAGGATAAAGTGTATATCCTGCGTTCCTCCTTCAATCTGGTCGCCCACGCCGCTGAACTTGAACTTGCTACCAGCTTTCATACCCTTCTTGATCGGAATGTCCAGCACCCTCTTCTCGGTTGAAGCTTTTTGCGTTCGCTCATCGAAAGTTTTGCGCGTGATCTGAAGTTTTTTGTTGATTCCCTTGTACAGGTCTTCCAATGAGACTCTGACGGGCTTCTCCACCACGGTCACCTCGGGAGTGTGTTGCCTCTTAGGCACTCCATTCATGCCGGAGAAGCTTCGACCTGTCGAGGGTCTGCTCCCGAACGATGTTCGTGTCTTGAATGGTCCACCACCACCGAAACTGCCAAAGTCGTCATCGTCATCCATATCCATGCCACCCATACCTCCGCCAAAGAATTGTTCGAAGATCTTGCGCGGGTCACTTGGATTGAACCCGCCTCCCATATTACCTCCCATACCACCACCTGGGAAGCCGCTTGTCGAGAATTTGAATTGTGTACCGCCCGGCATACCACCCGGCATCCCACCAAATCCACCTGGCATACCGCCGGATGAGAATCCTCCAGGCATGCCACCGAATCCTCCACCATTGGTAGCTCCTTCTGGCATAGATTGGCCTCCCTTCAACACAAAATCTAACCCGTATTGATCATACAGCTTCCTCTTGTCTGGGTCTGATAGGATCTCGAATGCCTCTGACACTTCCTTGAACTTCTCGGCCGATTTTGGATCATCTTTGTTCTTGTCGGGGTGGTGCTTGAGGGCAGCCTTCTTGTAGGCTTTCTTGATCTCAGCATCACTGGCCGTGGGTGAGATCGAAAGCCTGTCGTAGAGTTTGGTCTCTGCGACCATTGTAGTGGTTGTTCTTGCTCAATCGCAAGTTGAGGTTTTGCAATATTTTAGCTTGGAATGAAGCTTGGCTTGATTGGGTGTAAATATCGAAGTATGAATTGGGTTTTGGAGAAACATGAAGGGTCGGTGTGAATGACTGCTATGTCCTGCTTCCTGCGGCTGCTCTCGAAGAATCCACCAGTGACGTCGATTGGCTGTGAATGCTACAGAACCTTCTAGAACCTTCTATTACAATACCTGTAATGGGAGAAGAGTGAATACAGTACTGACAGGCTGTGGTGCTACATGCCACACTGAGGATCCCCAATTCCAGCATTTCTAGCAGATGTGCTGAAGATAATGATCGAAACGATGCTGCTTCAAGACGCCATGATGCGGCTCTGTTCATGCGGGAGTGCTTGCGCAAGATGTGGGGGAGGGGTAGGACGGATATACCCGAGCAGCTTCTCGAGTTCCGGCTTAATTGGGATTGGCGTCTTCGGTGTTTATTTTTGCAAGCACGTCAACCACCAAGCGTCCCCATCAAGAGCCTGTCGACCACCTACACACCAACACTGTGCTCATCGTTCAATTAGTCCCACTTTGTGATTCTCCCAACGATTGCTTCGTGTAGCATCAGGAAACGGTAGGTGGTCCACCGCTGCAACTCTGTAAATGTAGCGGTGCGATTCGCTTCTGGTTGTCATTCTCACATCTTTCCAATTCTGCAGTGGAAGAGGTATCATGCAGGAATTTCGCATCGATCACGCTATCAATCAAGGAGCCAGGCTCAACATCAAGCGCCCCAGAGAGATTGCATACTTCTCCTTCGATGATCGGCACAACCTCAGGCCTTTCTCAACAGAGTCGCTGCGGTACTACTATCCAGCCTTCTTCACAGTCCCGCATGCGCCGCCGCCAGAGCCTGTCGATATGCATGTCGGCTATGACAGCTTCATCTACTCAGATGGCTCCGCTGCTGACGAACATCTTGATGCTCTTCTAGACACGATCCAGGAGTACGAACAGCGGGAAGGCAAGCGTTGCGAAGTCGATTTCATCACTTGGCGCGGCATGATGACGAAGGTACGGGTTTGAAATCTACTGTGCGTCGCATATAACTGATCAGACCAGTTTGTGACAGCTCCCTACGAAAAGGATGAGTGGGAAATGTTTGCCACCAAGTTCCAGGTCAGCTTCTATATCTACATCAATGGCAATTAACTAACTGTACAGGGAACCATGTACGATGGCTGCCAATACACGTTGTATTCACGTGCTGATCAATTTAAGCTTCATTGAGGAGAGCTTCAGCAGCAAGCTGAAACGCCAACCTGCTGGTGTCAAGCCGGACATCGGGTCGTTTCGAGGTAGGCGCTGAACTTGTATCATATAATGCCAAGCTAATGTCGCGCAGGCTACAAATTCGAGACTCTGTCCATGCTAGACAGACCAATGCAGGAAGTGTCTCGAGATGAGATCGAAAGCCGTGGCAGCCGCATCGTCGACACCACCAAGCAGTACTGCAGCATAGTTGAAACGGGCATGGGCGGCCACTCCATCATTGTCGGCGGGGAGGTCGATGGCGGTCAGTCTGTTCATTCCGTACAGCCCTCTTTGTTCTGACGAGTAGCAGTCATGGGCTACAAGCCCGAATCTCCCGATGATCCTCCAAGATGGGTCGAGCTCAAAACCAGCCTCGAGCCCAAGACCGACAAAGACTACCGCATCTTCAACGAGAAGCTACTGAAATACTGGGCACAGTCCTTCCTCATCGGCTGTCCCACCGTTGCAGTGGGCTGGCGCAGCAGGGACGGATATCTTCATAAGACGGTCGAAATGGAGACGCAGAAGATCCCCTCGCAGGCGAAAGCGAGCGGACTCTGCAACTGGAATGCTAACGTGTGTCTGGCTAATGCCGCGGCATTGTTGAGCTTCCTGAAGGACAACATTCACGAGGGCGGGGTGTACAAGATATATAAGCTCCCGAGATCGAACCAGATATACGTGGCGCTGGAGCCTGGGATGGCTTCGGGCACTGGGAACATAATCAAGCAGTCTTTCAAGGATTGGAGAACGAACTAGGACTGAGGAAGCAGACCGCTGGACCGCTGACGGGTGTATGACTGCTTCGGGGTTACAAAAGGGTACTACCAGGGTAGAAAAACTACCAGAGTAGAGGGCAGAGCATACTGCCAGGGTAGGGCCTTCTACTAGACCCACAATTCCTCAAACACGTTCACGAAATATCTGCATGGTCAAAGATGCAGATGAGGATGTACAAACGGCGAATACGATATGACATGAATGCTGTGCCAATTACTATGCTGCCGGCCGTGGGTATCATTCTACTTAATCGCTCTCGTCGTCACTGCCGTAGCCGACCAACGGTCCACCAGGCTTTTCAGCTGGAGGCTTCGAGCCGCCATTCGATGCAGCACCGTACCCTTTCAGTGCTTTCAGCACCGATCCCGATAGGATTCCTCCCTGCTCCTCTTCTTCCTTCTGGAAGTCTTCTGCTCTGATTGGGGCTCCTCCATCTTCGTCATCTTCCTCACCATCTCCAGCCTCCAGCATCTTCCGCTCCTCCGGCGCCCCCACTCTCGCCTTCTCGCTTGCGTACCACACCTCATCCGGCGCCTCGTACCCCTCCAGTCCAAACGTCCCCTCCACCTTCCGTCGCTTCCGTGCTTCCTCCCATCCTGACCCTCGCCCTTCGATCTCAGCCACATACTCCGCAGGAAGTGCCCTCCTGATCGCCTCTGCGGCCTGCTCTTCAATCCGTCTGGCCTCCCGCTTCTGCGCAGCCGGATTAGGGTCCACCGTCGCCCACCGCACGTTCAGTGTCTCATTGTGATCCAGCGCCTGATGTGCCATCGCCTCCTTCGCGAACTCTGCATTGGCCAGATGAACGTATGTCACGAAAGCTACACCACGTGCAGGCAGAACGCGGATGCGCTCGACTTGGCCCCACTCCTGGAAATGCCGTGCTACAACCTCCTCGATATCGTCTGTCACGTGGATACGCCCAACGTATAGCGTGCGGTTGATGCGCATAAACGATCCCACACCGCCCATGTCGTCTCTGTAATCGCTGAATTTGTCCCTGCCGAAACAATCCACGTTGCTGGGAAAGATATCCCCTAATCCCCCATCTTTCTCAATGCGACTATTCGGAAGGCGGTGGAGGTATTCGCAATCCTGACCTTTCGGACATAGACCGCGCGCAAAGAAAAGGCAGAAGTACGATCCAGGATTCTTGTCCGCGCGCGTGTAGCCCGAGTCGAGCGCAACGTTGCATCGTCCTTTTGCTTGTGTTTTAGAGAGGAATGCGTCTTCGCGGTCGCCGCCGGACCATTTGTTGTACCAGATGTTGAAGATGGTGCCGGTCTGCGGGGGTGGTTCGGTCTTGAAGGTCGCAGGGTCGACTTGGGGTCGAGCTGGTCGGCGCTTTTTGCGAATGATCTTCTTGGTTCTCTTCACTGGGGCGGCAAGGGTGCCATCTGTGGTTGTGAGAGCTGTCGAGGGGTCGGTCGCGTCTGTGAGGGGTAGGTCGGCGAGAGGTGCGGAGGTGGTTGTAGGGGCTGTTTCGACTTCTGCCATAATGGCGACCGGGAGGTTGAGACGTGCCTCTCTTCTGGCTGAATGGTAATTTCCAATGATCCTGATGCGTCTTGAATGGATACCAATGTGCAGATGTGTCTGTAGTGAGTTGGTGGTGAGGTCAGGCAGTTGTTCGTGTATCATGGGAAAGTCGAAAAATCCCAGGAAGCTTCGACCACCAAGTCATGCAAGCTTCTCGCCGACTGCCTGGTCTTGGCGGCGATCGGATCTCAAAGTTACATCATTGGTGGGACGAATCAGCCGCTTGCCGTTTACGGTCGACTTCCTAGATCTCTTAGTTGGGAGATCGCTGACACCTCCGCGCAGGATTTACCTCTGGTTCCTGAGTTTTCACGTTTCAACACATCCTTTCCTACGTCTATGGACCTCCTGCCGTCCTTCAACCTCTTAGACGGCTAGGATATCGGGTTCGCTCATGATCGACGAAGGTTTCTCCCCGGCGCAGTCGGTTCTCGCCCCTCAGATCTTCTCCGGAGCATCACCGCAGTTTCAGCACTCTGCTGGTCAGAAATACGTCCAGCCATTATGCGGTAACAAGGAAGGATGGGGTCCTATCAGCGAGGGCCGATATGATTTCACACCCTGCTTCCTGGATGTATGGGTCGTCGCCTCCTCCGTCTTCGGCGTGGTTTTTGGATCTGCAGCGATATGGTATCTCCTCAAGAAGGGAACCCCTCAGCCGGTGAAGCAGAACTGGCACTTCTTCGCGAAGCTGGTACGTCGATTTCTTATCATTAGCAGGATACATCGACTAACATAATCAAAGGCCGTTCTTGCCGCCCTCTTCGCTACAACACTCGCCCAGGCAGCTTTGCAGATTGCAGAATTCAAGAGCATATTTATTGGTGATTTCCGGTTCTGGGCTACAATAATCAATGCGATATCCATCGCCGTAATATCTTATGTGCAATACATCGAGCACTGGAGGTCGAGGCAGGCAAATGGGGTGGTTTTGGTCTACTGGCTATTCACTCTGATTGTCTATACAGTGAAGCTAAGGTCTCTGGTCTCGCAGCAAACATACAAGAGCCACGTTCCATATTTCGTCTTCTACGTCATTGGGTTTACGCTGGCAGCTGTGGAGTTCGGTCTCGAATGGCTGGTCCCAAAAGCATTGAGTGACTACGATGCACTCGGGGACGAGGATGAATGTCCATATGAATACGCCAATGTCTTCTCGGTGCTGACTTTCAGCTGGATGACACCACTGATGAAATTCGGGTACAAGAACTTCCTTACCCAAGACGATCTATGGAACCTACGAAAGGCAGACACGACCAAGACTACCTACGAACAATTCGAGCGGGCTTGGGCTAAGGAACTCGAGAAGAAGAAACCATCTTTATGGATTGCTCTCTTCAAGGGATTCGGCCTGCCATATCTACAAGGCGCTATCATCAAGACTGGTTCGGATGTACTTGCGTTCATTCAGCCTCAGCTTCTTCGACTTCTCATTGCTTTTGTGGCGTCCTACGCGACCGACTCTCCTCAAACAGCGATTCGTGGTGCATGCATCGCAATTGCTATGTTTGTGGTCTCGGTCACTCAAACAGCATGCTTACATCAGTATTTTCAGCTTGCCTTCGAAACCGGCATGAGAGTGAAATCAGCACTGACAGCGGCAATCTACCAGAAATCTATGAGGCTTTCGAACGAAGGTCGGGCCTCCAAATCAACAGGAGACATCGTCAACTACATGGCCGTCGATACTCAAAGGCTTCAGGATCTTACTCAGTATGGCCAGCAGCTCTGGTCAGCACCGTTCCAAATTGTTCTCTGTATGGTATCGCTGTATCAGCTCGTTGGCTACAGTATGTTGGCTGGAGTCGGTGCTATGGTCGCCATGATACCACTCAATGCCATCATCGCCAAGATCGCTAAGACCCTTCAGAAGAGGCAAATGAAGAACAAGGACGCTAGGACAAGGCTGATGACGGAGATCCTCAACAACATGAAGTCTATCAAGCTGTATGCATGGACAACCGCATTCATGAGCAAGCTCAACCACATTCGTAACGATCTGGAACTGAACACTCTTCGCAAGATTGGCGCTTCTATTGCTCTTGCCAATTTCGCCTGGTCTACTACCCCTTTCCTGGTTTCCTGCTCCACCTTTGCAGTCTACGTCTTCACGCAGGATAGACCTTTGACTACCGATCTTGTCTTCCCTGCTCTGACCCTCTTCAATCTTCTGACCTTCCCGCTTGCAATTCTACCAATGGTGATCACGTCGATCATCGAAGCTACCGTCGCTGTTCAGCGTTTGACAGACTTCTTCTTGGCTCAGGAGCTGCAGCCGGACGCCGTGCTCCGACCAGATACACAGGTTTCTGTCGGCGATGAATCTGTCCGCATCGTTGACGGCCGCTTCACCTGGAACATTGACGACGAGCGTAATGTTCTGGAAAATATTACCTTTTCCGCCACAAAAGGCGAGCTTGCATGTGTTGTGGGCCGTGTCGGTGCTGGCAAATCATCCTTCCTGCAGACTATGCTAGGTGATCTATACAAGATTCGAGGCGAGGTGGTAGTCAGGGGCAAAGTTGCATATGTCGCACAATCGCCATGGGTGATGAATGCATCTGTCCGAGAGAACATCGTATTCGGCTATCGTTGGGACAAAGAGTTCTACGATCGTACCATCAAGGCATGTGCATTGATCGACGACTTTGCTTCTTTGCCGGATGGTGATCAGACGGAGGTCGGCGAACGCGGCATCTCGCTGTCAGGAGGTCAAAAGGCCCGTTTGACACTGGCACGAGCCGTCTATGCTCGAGCAGATGTGTACCTGCTTGACGATGTACTTTCTGCAGTGGATCAACACGTGGGCCGACACCTGATCAACAACGTGCTCGGACCGAATGGTATCCTGAAATCTCGAACCAGGATCCTGGCTACTAATGCACTCCCCATTTTGATGGAAGCTAATTTTATCATCCTTCTGCGGGATGGTCGTATCATCGAGAGGGGTACATACGAGCAGCTGATGGCGATGAAGGGCGAGATCTCCAACTTGATCAAGTCCGCATCCAATGAGGAAGCAGATGGAGACGATGAGTCCAAAGTCTCCGGTGGCCCCGAGAGTGACGAGTCAGCCGCGGTATATGCAAACAGCGATGAAGAAGAAGCAAATGAGAGACAAGAAGGACTTGCAGAGCTTGCACCCATTCGCGCAGGAGGCACAGGTCGAGCACGCAGGATCAGCGGTGCAAGTCTTCGCAGAGCTAGCACTGCAAGCTTCCACCCGCACGGCAAGCTCACAGATGAAGAAGGTGGCGATCTGAAGACGAAACAGCAGAAAGAACATTCCGAACAGGGCAAGGTCAAGTGGTCTGTATATGCCGAGTATGCCAAGACGAGCAATCTCGTGGCTGTGGCCATCTACATAATCACGTTGACGGGTGCGCAGACTGCACAGATAGGTACGTACATGTCATGCACATGTCAAGCCAACGCTAACGTCGGGGATAGGCGGATCTGTATGGCTGAAGAATTGGGCTGAAGTGAACGGCAGATATGGCCGCAATCCTGAGGTTGGCAAGTATCTCGGTGTATACTTTGCTTTTGGTATTGGTTCAGCACTGCTGGTGGTTGTGCAGACGCTCATCTTGTGGATATTCTGTTCTATTGAGGTATATCAAATGTCACATCTGGTTGTTTCTAGCTAATTGCATGACAGGCGTCAAGGAAGTTACATGAAAGGATGGCGTTCGCCATTTTCCGATCACCAATGAGCTTCTTCGAAACGACCCCCACGGGACGGATCCTCAATCGCTTCTCAAGTGACATCTACCGGGTTGACGAGGTCCTGGCGTACGTGCATGACCCTTTTCGCTGCTCTTGCATACAGCTGACACATTCATGCAGACGCACCTTCAATATGTTATTTGTGAACAGTGCTAGAGGTTCGTTTGTATACACTTTGCATTGGACAATCCTGACATTTGACAGCTGGTTTCACCTTGGTCGTCATTTCCGTGGGTGCCCCGGCTTTTGTGGCGCTGATCCTCCCACTTGGTCTTCTGTACCTGTACATTCAGCGGTACTATCTACGAACTTCGCGAGAACTCAAACGATTGGACAGCGTCAGCAAGAGTCCAATTTATGCGCATTTCCAAGAGTCACTCAGTGGCATCAGCACGATACGAGCTTATCGGCAAGCCAGCCGCTTCTCACAGGAGAACGAATGGAGAATGGACGCCAATCTGAGAGCATACTATCCTTCGATCAGTGCGAACAGGTGGCTTGCTGTCCGATTGGAGTTCATAGGATCTATCATCATCTTGGCCGCGGCATCGCTTTTCGTTATCGGCGTGTCCACTGGGGCTACCATTACAGCTGGTATGGTAGGTCTAGCAATGTCCTATGCCCTGCAGATCACCCAATCACTCAACTGGATCGTGCGACAGACTGTGGAGGTCGAGACAAATATTGTCTCAGTCGAGCGCGTTCTAGAGTACGCCGCGCTTCCGAGTGAAGCACCTGAAATCATCTCAAAGCATCGACCACCGACTAGCTGGCCGTCCAAAGGAGCTTTGTCCTTCAACAACTACTCGACCCGGTACCGGCCTGGTCTCGATCTCGTTTTGCGTGATGTCAGTCTGAGCATCAAGTCGCACGAAAAGATCGGTGTAGTAGGTCGAACCGGTGCGGGAAAGAGCTCTTTGACACTTGCGCTGTTCAGAATCATTGAGCCCGCAGGTGGAGATGTGACGATCGACGGGATCAGCACCAGCTCAATCGGCCTGCTAGATCTCCGACGACGCCTGGCGATCATCCCACAAGACGCTGCATTGTTTGAAGGGACCATCCGGGACAACTTGGACCCCTCGCACGTGCACGACGATACTGAATTGTGGAGTGCTTTGGGTACGTTGGGTTCCAGCCCGCATTGACAAGGGTGTCACTGACATGGCGGCAGATCATGCAAAACTTCGTGACCATGTCACAAGGATGTCTGGTGGACTGGACGCACAGATCCATGAAGGAGGATCTAACCTCAGCCAAGGCCAACGGCAATTGGTGTCCCTGGCGCGGGCTTTACTTACCCCGAGCAATATCCTTGTGCTTGACGAAGCAACGGTGAGTAATCCTGTATTTCAGATTCCCATGTTTTTTGCTGATCGAAATCTCCCAAATAGGCAGCTGTAGATGTAGAGACCGACGCCATGCTGCAAGCCACGTTGCGCAGCAACATGTTCAAGGATCGGACAATTATCACCATCGCTCACAGAATCAACACCATCCTCGACAGCGATCGAATTGTAGTTCTTGACAAGGGACGGGTAGCGGAATTCGGCAAGCCTTCAGAGCTAGTACAGAAAAAGGGTTTGTTCTACGAACTGGTGCGTGAGGCAGGGCTCCTCAGCCAAGTAGATATATCCGAGACATGACGGAATTGCAGTAGAAAGATAGACAGAAACGGCATGTAATCAATTTGCCATATGCACGACATGGTCCACAATGTGCTGGCATGGTCGCACAACACTAAAAGCTCCTTTGTGGCGAGGCCCCTGACGAATTCGGTATGGTCCGTGGAGGGCGTGGGGTCAAGCATCTCGTGCATAAGAAAAGCAGTTCCACCTGTGCAGACACTGATTGACAGTCGGGGGGTGAAAGCATGGACCCCTTCTCACGCGCCCAATCATGTCCACAGTCTATCGTGACAGAAGGGCCTCCGGTCCGCGACTGCCGAGCAATCTGGTCCCAACGCCGGCAAAAGGAAGACGCCACACCCGCCGCGTCTTGCCTTGTTGGGTTTGGGACGCGAAGCTCTTTTCACACGACACCTGATGCAAATACCACACCGATGCATGTCAAACGACGATACAGCCCGCATCAACAATCTACTCCACCTGCCGGCCGAGGAATGGACATCGACCTGGCTGGTGAATGTGTCTAGCGCGCCGTCAACCAGGTCAGAGTCGACTCGTACCGGGCCATCCTCCCGATCGACCCCCCCGAGCGAGCTACTGCAACTCATGCATACAACATAGCGCGACGGCGTTTCGTGCGCGCCTATCAGTCGACGCACAAAATACCATGACGCTGCCTTGCCGACCAGTCGGCGGACTATTCTTCTGGCCGCGGTCTTGGCCTGCATCAGCCTGTGCTACCACCATCCATGCTATTCATCTACCTGAGCGTTACTGTTCCAAGCCATACATTCGCACTTGCATCGATGGCTATACGGTGGTCCCGTCTCTCTACAGGACCCTGCACATGACACCCTGGTCAACACTACTCACGTATGTACAAACGGTCATGTTGACATTTCGCCATGTATCCCGCTCATTGGGGTCAAAATGTCAGAGCGTCTCCTCAAACCAGTGGTTCGCGTCTCAACTTTCATGAAACCCACAGACCATTAGCGGCTGACGCCCACTCGAGTACTGGTGTTTTCATCTGTTCCTTGCAAGGAGACGCTCGAAGGTCACTCCGTTTGCAACAGCGCATGTCGCTTCGAGCAAGCCCACAGCGGGTCTGAAGGTAAGGTCGACAGAATCATGCCGTCAAGCTCTTCTATCCTCGAAGACATAAAATATTCGATCCGTGCCGCTTCTATTGTGTATCCAGGTCACTCTGTTTCCTTTGACCGGTTTCCTGGTTCCTATCCCAAGCTCGTCCCTCGTTCCTTCCGATACCCGCCAGGGATATCGCCCTCTCCAGTAGATTGGTACACACATCGTCTACGTTCTTGACAGGTCGTCCTATGCTGTACGGACGTACCGTGGTTCACCTCGTTTCTACCACGAGACCACGATCACCATGTACCCTCCAAATTCAGGTCAGTGCCCCTCCTTCCTTCCAGCCCTTGCTGCGCAGGAGCTCAACATGTCTTCAACGTCCGCCGTGGTTGTTCCACAAAAGCCACCGGCAATCTAAGCGCAACTTTCAACTCTGGTACATCATATAGGCTATTGCTCCTACCAATCGGAACGGAGTTTTTCCTCCCACCTCTCTCTGGCCCGAGTCCTTGTACGAGCGCCTAACCACGCCGCACACCTTGTCACAGACTCGACTGACCAAAGCTATAGCCACGATCCACTTGACTCGGCCACCATCATGTCCATGGTGTCTACTACCAGGTCATAATGGCCCGTGTCCGTTACCCCCAACCCGGTATACCCAACAGCCACAGGGCTGGCTGCACTCTGGTAAAAGTCCCTTGCTTGTCCTTAAGGTAGGCTCTCGCTGATTTTCACTAGGCTGCCCTCGACCTACCTTCGAGCCAATCCAAAGCTGTGCTTTTCATTCTTATACAAGCGTTACCTTCCCGATGAGCTCGAGCACCTACTCAACCGTTCTTTATCCTCCAACCACTCCAGATACCCCACACACTACAACGACCCCTGGAACCACACGCGAGTTGTCTCCTTCATTTTCTTAGCTTTATGCTGACATCACATAGACTCTCCCGTCATGTCTTCAGCTTCAACACCGTCCAACACCAACGCACCAGCGAATACCCCTACCTCCATAAGCTCTGACAGCTCACCTCCTGAACAATGTACGCCCCCTAAGCGTAAGCGAGGCCGGCCTGCATCCTCCAACACTATCGCTGCCAGAGGGAAAAGAACACGGACCGGCAATGAACGACAACTCAGGACTCCAGAGACCGTCAAGTTTCGCATTTCTTGTGATAAAAGCCGTCTTGAATGCATTCTCGTCCTGCTGCTTAAACTCGGCAAAAACCGAAAGATGTTGTCCGACCTCATCGACTGTGTCTGTCCCAAGAAACGGGTGCGGTTCCCTTATCCCGACAAGGATAAGCCTGAAGTTGGACAAGTCGTGCCAGGTTGGTGGCCTCGCGGTGCCATTCCCTGGTATAAGGCTCATCATCTCAAAAAGACTGGTGAGTAGTCATCGACATGTCACCTCACAAAATCGATCGTACTAATAATCGATCAGCGGCGATACGCCTAGCATTATACTTATTCAGAATGCACTGGATAGCAGCTGATTTCGACTTCTACAACGGAGACGATCGCCGAGAGAGACCAACTTCTGGATGCTGGCGCAAGTGGATCAAGGAGACGATTATCATTGAGAAAGATGGCGCAGTCCATGACGCGACATCGAATGGACGTGAGAAGGAGCTACAAGCTGTACGTGATCTGAGGCAGATCCTGCTACTCGAGAATCGGTATATTACAACTGGTAGAGGTCAGTCAGTAGAACTTATCCATCCCTCCCAGTGCTGATGCGTCACAGGGGGCGACACTGTTTTCAAGTACGAACGACATGTCCATGGTCACATGCAGCGCTACGTCAGCTCTGACACTGAGCTCCTTCTTGCGCCGTGGACCAGGCAGCCTTCTCGCGATGGTAGGCTTGCTGCTGGTGCAGACGCACATCTTGGACAAGTCACAGAGTATCCTAGTCCTCAAAGCTCGCCTTTCACCACTTCATCAACGGACTTCGACACTCCAGCCAGCCAAGATTACCAAGCTGGGATGTCTGACGTGATGGACTCCACTAGCCCGCTCACCTCTGACGACATCGGGCCTGAATCATCGTCCAGTATGGTCTGGCAGCTGGATCATGCTGATTATGACTACCAGGCGTCCAGCTCGACATCTTCCGTTCCTTCTACTACTCGTTCCAATGGCATGGAGTACTACGATGCCTCCTCCAATCACGGCATCCCCACGGCACAGCTCATGGACTCTTGGTTCATAGACACGATTCCGTTTCATGGACTTTACCCTGCCTCGCGGCCTGATACGCCCAATGACTTTACATCTTACGACGTTCCGCGTAGTCAGTAATAGTCACAATCACGACAGTTCCTTGTTCAGTCTGCTTTACCGCTAGCCATATCCACGCAGCACATACTATACAGCACTTGTCTGCACAAATACGCATGGCGATACCAAGCTTCAACATTCTCGGCCCAATGCTGGCTCCAGCCACAGCTCTGCCTTAGTCGGCAGGATTCGCCTCGAGTAGCAGTTTCCTTTGTAAGCGTTCTTCTTGTCCAACAGCAGATCAGGACTCCCAGAGATGGAGATGGTAATGAGGATGATGATGATGATGATGTCTCGGTAATGTTCACGAATCTTTTGCATGGAAAGTCTTGAGTCGACAGCAGGCTCCAGAAATGGGTCTGCGGACCTGGTCGCAGACTGAAAGGTCAATTGCATAGCATGGTAGTCCTCTGAGCCCACACTTCCGGTTGTCATAGCGGTAGACAGGTACTTCGATGGATAAAATCCTGTGCTTCAAATTCGTCGCTGAAATTTCCATGATATTTTGTAGTCTGATGCTGTGCCCATCCTCATAAGATTTCGTGAATTCAACGATTGGACTATGCATTGCCAGATCTACTGAAGATCATGTTGTCTCATGATCGAGTTGCAAAGTGAAGCTTTCTTCGAGCTATCCCAATGCGGCTCTGTCGGACAGATGGCCCGTGCGCAAAAAGTGAACCGCAAGGAACCAAGCTACTTCACGACCTCCGACGCGACTCACAGAGCTAGCTGCACCGCAGACCCATGCCACGGCCGCCACATCTCAAACATGACAACGTTACTACTATCGATATAATACAACCAATGCGCCACGTTATCTTGCATACAGAAGACGACAATGTCGTCGCTGCGAGGAGGAAGGGGCAGCGGTCGCGGCAGTGGCCTCACACTGGGACAAAATGCTAGTCGACAACCCAGACCAGGATTTCAGACACGAGGGAGAGGGACTCTAAGCACTGCACGCGCTCCACGAGGTATGTCGCGCGGACGTGGGACTGGCCGAGGACGAGGAGCGCAGGGAGCACCGCAAATGCAGACTCCAAATCAGACTGCAGCGCCGACTACTGGTGACTACAACTCGCGCTTTCAGCAGGTATGTATCGGATGGTAGGTGACTCTGCATAGCGGCTAAGAAGGAATGCTAGCTCAAAACAAGACGCGAAACGGAGCGCAAGGACGCAATCCGCAATGGCTTTCTCGCGGATCCAGACCGACCGCGCACACTTGCTGAAGCTATCACGCCGGTCGGGACATGTCCGGATATGTGCGCTGAGTTTGAGCGACTGGAGCGGATTGTGCAGAAGGATGTCTGGGCTCAAGAGACGGTAGGTACATTGGGAACCTGGGCGAGGGAGCAGAGCTGATCTGGACATAGCGCGAGGACGGATCTCCGGACGAAGCACGCATGGTCAAGAAGTTTCGACGTGCGGCTGCCGGCATCGACGAGCAATTACCCTCTGACCTCAGGCCACCTCAGACACTCAAGAAGACTTGCGACTACCTGTTTGACGAGCTGATCGGAGATGCTGAGTCGCTGGGCACAGTACATCACTTTGTCTGGGACAGGACCAGGGCGATACGCAACGACTTTTCAATTCAGCAAATTACAAAGCTGGGAGATGTGGAGATTGCGATAGATTGCTACGAGCGAATTGCAAGGTTCCACATTCTCTCACTGCACCAATTTGCTGTGCAGGAGAAGCCCTACGACAAGTATGACTGGTACCAAGAGCGGGAGCAGCTGGATCGAACACTTCTTTCTTTGATGCAATACTACGAGGACAACCGAGACCGAGTGAACATCAAGAACGAGGCTGAATTCAGGGCATACTGTATCATCTTCCAGATCCAAGACCCAATCCCAGATCTAGAGGATCGCGTCAGCTGTTATCCGTCACATATCAAGATACATCCTCGTGTTAGGACCTCGCTGGAACTATACGCTGCAGCATGTAATATCCTCGATCCGCAGGGCCCACTTAAACCCCGAGAAGCGCACCCAATCGCCCGAGAGGACTGGAATGCTTTCTTCAAGAAGGTCGAGTCAAACCAGGTGTCATATCTCATGGCTTGCGTTGCGGAGATCTACTTCAATATGGTGCGCAAACAGACACTAAATGCTATCTGGAGATCGTTTCGGCGACAGGGAAATAGCGCGGACATCACGGACTTTTCTCTCGATTATCTTACGGACCTTTTACGATTTGACGACTTTGATCAGACACGAGACTTTTGCGAGCACTACAGTTTTGGATTCAAGGAGACTGCGGATGGGCAGGACGAGTACCTCGATCTTAATTCAGTGCAAGGGAAGACATTTCCTGAGGCTGCTCAAGGGCTGAGCGCTCAGATTTTTTCCCAAAGCGTGGTTGAGAACAAGCGTATGGGAAGGACATTTTCTTCAGTCATAGATGGCAAGAGCTTTGGTGTGGCGAAGAGTGAAGGCTTGATTGTGGAGGAAGACATGAACTATGATGGAGACATGCAGATGGACGACGACAGCGACTCACTATTCGTGCCAATGCATGAAACTAAGCAGACGCAGCAAGCACAGCCTTCGATTCAGCAGAACGGATCGGCGTTCTCCTCCACTGCCATGAACGGCTCAGCGCAACCTTCGAATCCGTTCCAAAAGACGACTACATCAACTTCGAATCCTTTCCAAACGACTGCCACCACAAGCAATCCGTTTGCAAAGCCTCCGCAAACCACGCAAAGTGATGGCGCAGCTACGCCGCCTGGTTCTCCTTTCGCAGCGAAGAAGACACCGGGCTTGTCGGATAGTATCTTCGCTAAGGCCCCTCCCTCCTCGAGCCCGTTCTCTTCATTCGGGAAACCATCGACCTCGTCAGCATGGTCAAAACCTGTGGCGCCCGATCCGGCGAATTCGAACACAAAGAATGCCTCAATTTTCAGTCAACCAGCGCCGACACCCCAGTCTATATCGGACAGCCAACAATCGAATCAGCAGACGCCGAAGGTCAACGCTGTAGGTGGTTTCACGAGTATACATGCAAGCAGCGGCGTTTCATGGACCAAGCCGTCAACTTCGACCTGGTCAACGCCGATATCGGGTGCGAACTCGAACAAGGTGGCACAAGCAACCACGACATCCGGAACATCAACTACACCATCCTCAGAATCTGTCTTCTCAAAGCCAACGACGCAACAAGGATCGCCATTTTCATTTACACAGCCGGCACAATCAGCCATATTCGAGCAGCAAAAAGCATTACCAACGTTCGACTTTGCGAAGCCCGCCGCACCACAATTACATCAAGAACAGCAGAAGCCAGAGGTCACCTTCGCTGCCCCCGTCAATATCAACAGCGAGCAGTCCAAAGCAGATAATTCGCCATCAGTGTTCAAATTTGCCCCCATACCACAGTCAAACAATAAACCGACTGAGCAACCTGGGTTCACTTTTCCCCAGCCCACAAGCGAGAAGCCTCAACAGACCACGAAGCAGACGTTCAACTTTCCTTCGGCTCAGACTTCTTCACCACTCAAAGCGCCGGACTCGCAACAGACGCCCAAGCCTCTGTTCAGCTTTTCACCCCAGCCCGCTCCCCCACCACAAGAGACACCCAAGACCATGACGACGTCTCAACCGCCTCCTCAATCTTCGCCCTTTATCGCGCCGAATGCAGCACCGAGCAACAACGTGTCGAACAAGCCCTTCACGTTTGCGCCAATAGGTCAACAACAACAATCTGCTCCTCCGCAACAACAAAAGCCAGATACACAGCAGCAAGCCCCTTCGCAGCTACAACAACAACCGACATCAGCTCAACCATCACAACAACAACAGCCCATCTCTATCCCGAGATCACCAAGCTTCTCGCAGCCGAATCAACCGAAGAAGCGAAGTCCTTTATCGCAATCCTTTACAGCAGAGGAAGAGCAGCAACAGACAGGGTCGCCGGCTCCTGTCAACTTTGACACACCACCCAAGCGCACTGCATTCTCAAGCACTCCTCAGTCATCCTTCAAGCAGCCGACTACCAGCTTTACGCCACAACAGGCAACCACGAAACAGGTTGATCCACAAGCTATTTTGACAAGATTAGCGACAGAAATGGTCACTGATCCCCACAACGGATTGCTCAAGCAATTCATCGAGTTCAATGCTAGACCTATCATCCTCAGCGTATACGAACAACTTTATGCCGAAGAGATGCGAGAGCTTGCGGATAATTTCCGCAAGGAGAAACTTGCTAAGAAGTACGGCAGAAGGTGGCGAGAAACAACATGGCGACTGCGTCTGGCCAGGCAAGGAAAAGAAAAGCGTGAAAAGAGGAGAACAGCACGACGAGATCGTGTCGCCGCAGACGAAGTTAAGAGGCGGAAGATCGAAACAGACGCCGTTGATGACTTTCTCAAGAGACAGTCAGTACGAGTGCAGCAGGCTTCAGTGGATGGAGGATCACCATCAGCAAGCTTTTCGGCGAGCAGAAGATCATCTGTTGCTTCGCAATCGACGGTCAACACTGAGCCTGCAGCGTATGCAACAGGACGAGATTCTGTACGGAACAAGATCAAGGATCCTAGGGCCTCCCGTGTGGATGGCTCAGGTCGTATTGTCAAGCCGTCGACTCCCGCACCAACAGTTGAGTCTTCTGCAAAGAAATCTCACTTTCTCGGCTTCAGCGTACCCAAGCAAAGATCGATCATGGGTAGTGACACGCCGAGACAGAGCTCGCGATCAGCATATTTCCGCATGAAGGCTCTCGGTCTCAATCCGAATGGTGCTACAGTCTCGACACCGATGGGACCACCACCACTCAACCTTAAGAAGCGGGCGAGGGAGGACGACGAAGCAGACCTCGAGGAAGCGTCACCACCCCCGAAAAAGTCTAGAACGCCTCCAGAAGATAGCATGCGGCCACCTTCGAGACTCAGAAGCAGCAGTAACGCAACACAGTCATCCGTGCTGGAATTGAGTCCTGGTGCCAGCACGACTGGTTCTCGACGCATGTCTCGTCTAGACCTTGGCGAAGACGATATTCTCGCTAGAGCAAGAGCAGCCAGACAAGCATTCCGCGACTCGACTAGATCACACAGAAGCACTGCTCGCCACGATGATGCCATGAGTATCACTATGCAAGAAGAGACGCCGGTCAGGAGCGTGCAGCATGCTCGTTTACGGGCTGCGGAAAGGGCAGAACAGAATCTCGCTCAGTCAGTGATGAGGCCAGATGTGCCTGCTTACCGCTTTCGGGAGAGTAGATTTGTTCCGAGGGAGAAGTATGGACTGGCTATCGAAAGAGCGCGAGAGAACATGGAGAGGAGGTCAAGAGCTGGGAGTGTTGCCATTGCTGTGGATCAGAGCTTGAAACCACCTGAGCCAGAGGTCGCTGGTTCGTCAAAGTCTGGAAGTGCCATGAGTGTGCAAGACGAGCCGACTCCGACTACCACTCGGCCTGCTGTCGAGGACGTGGAGATGTCTCAGACGTTCACCAGGTCAAGGTCACCATCAGAGAGGCTAGGCAACAAGGACAGTATGGAGGACGAGATGGCCGTGGACGAACAGCCGCCGCGAGAGAATCCGCATTCGCAACAGCTCGAGCCGCAGTCGGCGGTCCAGAGAAGCCC
This sequence comes from Elsinoe fawcettii, assembly GCA_007556565.1. Classification (NCBI taxonomy): domain Eukaryota; kingdom Fungi; phylum Ascomycota; class Dothideomycetes; order Myriangiales; family Elsinoaceae; genus Elsinoe; species Elsinoe fawcettii. The sequence goes on along the minus strand of SWCR01000002.1, from coordinate 1,788,717 downwards.
GTCTCCTGAGCCTCAACAGCCTGAGTCTCAACAGCCTGAGTCTCAACAGCCTGAGTCTCAACAGTCTGTGCAAGGACCGCCTCAAGCAAGCCTGCCAAGCGAGATCCCAGCCTATCACCCACCTGTGCAGCCACCAAGCATCAGGTTCGGCTTTGGGCAGTATCAGCCCCCTCAGCCCAGCAGCTTCGGTGCACCATCCTGGTCTTTCAGAGGCATCAATTCTCCGACAACGACCAACGACACGCCCGAGCACGAAGACCAACCTGTCGAGTCATCGTTCGCATCCTTTGGTGTGCCCAGCGAACAGATTGACACGCACCCTATAGCCAACTTCGGTACCATTGACACGCAGACAATTTCCGACTCGCCCTACCTGCGCCTCGGCAACGACAGCCAGTCGAATGGAGAAGATCACTTCTCCATGTATCCTGAGCTCCACGGCGGTCAAGACGCCGGATCAATGCACCCTGATGTGGCGCACGATCAATTCATCCCAAATCTCATGGATGCGCCGGATAATCAGTTTCTCAACGATGCCGCTAGGGTCGCTCTCGGTCTCGACAGCTCTATCAATCCTGCTCAATTTCCGCCGGAACCTATCACAGAGCAGCCGGACGAGCAAAGTTATCATGATGAACAAATGGAGGACATTGGCACCAATGGATTCCCTCCCGTCAATCGCCAAGAGAGGGAAGAATCTCAAATCGACCCCTCGTTGCTCGAAGATCAACCAGCTCCTGCCCCTCTCGATATCGAAGAGTCCCACGAAGAGATCGTCCACGAAACCCAGGTCCTAAAAGAACCGGAAATGACAGAAGTCCGCACCCGTAAATCCGTGGTCAGCACCAATTCCTTCGCAGCGCTCGCCTCCGCTTCTTCTGATCGTGGCGAGTCCCCAGCTCCCACCTCCCCCGACCGCGCCCTCGATGAACAAGAAGACGAAGGCTCCGACACCGAGCGCGACGAACCATCCATCCTCCGCCAGCCAGACGACGACACCTTTATTCCCAACGGCATCATCCAGGACGTCCTTGCGCAAGACCAGGACGAGATGTCAGATATTCAGGACGCACAACGCAATGCCCTTCCAGAAGTCGTATCCTTCTCGTCGGCAGCTGCACCAGTCGCATTCGACGGCCCCGAACCTGCTGTCGACCATCAACTATCCACTGGGCATCCCGATGCTGACGAAGCTCCTGCTCCTGCTTCTTCTCCCCCACCACCAAGCTTAGAAGCCACGCCCCGCAGCAAGAAACCTCGTCCCACCCCGCCAGCACTGGAAGTCTACCAGCCCCCGCGCACAAGAAGCAAGTCCCGCGACCTCTCCGCTCCACCGACGCCGAGCGTCACCACGCGCGCAGCGGCACGGGAAGGGAGCGCGAGGCCTGCGAGCAGGAATGGGGTGGGAAGTGCGAGTCCGGCGCGGAGTCTGAGGAGTGGTAGGGGAGTGGGAAGCGTGGAGCGCGAGATCAGTGGGGTTGGGGGTCTGCCTGCTGTTGAGGAGGATCGGAGTGAGGAGGAGAAGGGGGAGGATGAGGATGCGGGAGAGGAGGTGGGTGACGAGCAGCGGATTGAGAAGGGTGGAGATGAGGCTGTTGGGGAAGACGATGAAGAGGATGAGGAGATGGGAGAGGAGAATGCTGGAAGGGATATTGCAAGGAGGGCGCTCGAAGCTGCTGATATTGATGAAGAACAAGGTGGGGAGATGGATGGGGACGATGAAGAGGAGCTCGAAGAAGAGGTCGAAGGCGATGAGGTAGAGGACGGCGATACCACCAGTGAGCGCCTCCACAGCCAAATTGGGGAAGAAGACGACGAAGAAGGTGACGGCTTCGACGAGGAGGGAGAGGAAGGCAGCTATGACGAGGAGGAAGAGTTCAGCGATGAAGAAGACGGGTCGGGATACAGTGGCTATGCCTCCCGTGGCTTGACGCCTGGTCAGATGCAGGAGAGCGGTCTGATCAAAGGCGGGACTGGGCAGACTGTGGAGGACGCTTTCGAGCTGAGTGATTAGATGTCTTAAGATCGCTGGAACACATCAAGGAAACTTGCTGAGAGGTAGATGGTGCATGATAGTTACTTCGCCCATGGCCTGAAAGAAAGAACATGTTAGGGCCACTCAGTGGCGACGTTACTTCCTCATATAATGTGATGAGCATGACCGTGAACTCCTCGCTAAATAATAACATCTCTGACCTGTAGAGCACAGCCATCGCCTTGCCGTCAATGCATGTGATCTTCCTCGTTTCCCCAGATTGATAACCAAGACATCTTCTCCTCTACCGTCTTCGTCTACCCGCCCCATCCCTGTCTTCATGTCATCAGAACATCCCCTCCTTCCCACCTCCACCTCTCCCCTTCAACCCTCTCATCCACTCCCTCCCTCAGTCTCGCCATGATCTCCTCCCCCACGCCCATCCACTCCTCCTCATCCCCCGTCCCCTTCCTCTGCCTCCCTCCGGAACCCCGCGCACCACTCCCCCTCCCTCTCCCCTTATCCTTCCCCTGCGCGGCCTGCGCGGCCCAAAACTCCCTGCAAGCTTGACTCAGCCTCCGATCTACCTCCCTGGCTTCCCGTTCGCGGATGTCCTCTTCGTGGTCGTTGTCTTCTTCGTCGTCTCCTCCGTTATGCGAGGGCAGGATCAGGGGTGGGATGAGGGTTATGAAGTCCTGACCGGTGCTCTTTGAGACGAGGCCGGGGCGGGAGGTGGAGCGGGTGAAGGAGGAAGAGGAGGGGAAGGAGGGGGCGTGGTAGAAGACTGGGCCTTGTTCTGAGATTTCTGGCTCTTGTTCTTGGTGGACGGGATGAGGGGCCAGGGAGAACGGGTCTGTTCGGGACAGAGAGGAGGGAGAGAGGACTGGTCTTGCTTTGCGTGGGGGAAAGGAGGGCGCTTGCAGGGTTGAGGCGGTGGAGGTGGATGTGTTGGTGCCGGTGCGTGGGCGAGGTGAGGATGGGAGGAGGGCAGGCGCGTTTGGGTGGGGAGGGTTGCGTGGTCGAGTCTGGTGGGTGCGCATTGTGCGCCGTCGTGTGCGTTCTGGATCCATGGCTGGATCGGGTACGTGGGAGAGGGAGTCGTCTATGTCTTCTTCAGAGGAGGAAGACGAAGTTGTATGGCTGGGTGCATGGGCGGCAGGGTGAGATTGACGCGATGGAGATCGTGAGGGTCGTCGCGCGAGGGAGGTGTGGAAGAGGTTTTGCCCTACGGTGAAGGCTGGTCGTGGGCGAAGGTCAGGTGTTGTTGTAGCTGTGATAGCGGAGTGGAAAAACGTGGGGTTTGTTTGGGCGGAGGTCGCGGATGTGGTGGTGGTGTCCGCAGGTGGGACCTCGTAAGAACGCGATTTCATATTGTAATTCTTGCTGTCGAAAATTGGCGACTATGCACACAATCACTTTCAATATCATCGCAAACATCAGATCCAGTCTCACGCAGCTCGAGAGCTTGGACATGGTTCATGCAGATTAAACGTTGTTGAGCTTGTTGCAGGAATGGAGACAGATGGGGAATTGGAATAAGCATCATTCGCTGCGTTGCAGGCTATGCTCAATGGCCTTATTTCACAATGCTTGGTATTTCAAGTGAGCGGCAGTCTCAAAGTACGCCTCCAGCACGGCATCTGCAGTTCTGCACTGCGTGGACAGAGGGGTTCAGCCGGGGTTGGCTGGCCCCTACACTGACCACCCGGCGCCCGAGATCCATCTTGCCGTTTAGACCAAGCATCGGACGGCGACTCTTTCATCAATGCCCTTAGTAGTATGCGCCGGTTCATACCAACTAGACTGTCCACTCTTGCACGTGGACGCATATTGTAGTGAGTGGTCGATTGATCATGCCTCTTCACTATATAAGAACCACTGTCAGCGTAGGTATTCTAGGTGTCTCATAGCAACTTGAAGCCAGAGGGATCACCTCGGTCGTCCCAACTCGATAATCATCACTTGCCTCACAAGCAGAGCAGCAACAAGAGACACCCATATCGACATCGTTCCAACATCATTCCAACACCAACGGCCGAAATGTCCAGAAACTTGCGCATCCTCACCGTGGGTCTAGGCAAGAACCACCCAGACCCGGCATTCGCTCACAAAGCCGAAGCTATGCTCCAGAACGACCTATCTGTTGCAGCACAATCCGACTTCGACATGACGTCCATCCACGCCGATGCGAATAACGTCCAGCGCTCTGTGGACAAACTCACGGCAGCACTGCGAGAAGGCGGACCATGGTATGGCGTTACGATCGGGATGGGATTGCGAGGTAATGGGGCACTGACGCCAATGTTCGAGACGATCGTGAATGTAGGCAGGGATCACACCTCGCCGGAGACATGAATGATGTTCCCAGCGATGCCGAGCGAATTACTCTCGACGTGTATTCACAACTTTCCGGAGCATTCGAAAAGTGGTAAGGATTGATGGAGAGCTGATGTTAAAATTAGGTTGTAGATCGGTCGGAATCTGCAAGCGTGCTACCACTATCGCTCTCGTGTCCAACAATGTTCTCCTCATCGTGGGCTTTCTCTTCTTTCTGGCCTTGCTTTCCATCCTGGCTGGGTTTCTTCCATTTTGTACCCATTTCTTCCGGACTCCACCAGAATTCTGGCCATTTCCGACCGACGTTGTTCACTACGAGTCCGACGCCGACCATGGTGCTGGTGCTGATAGCGATCAGAGCGACTAACCACCATCCGAGAGTTCGGGTGCTGGAAGTTGAAACGGCCAAAGCAGCAGTAGCACCACCAGGAGGGTGAACCGTGTTCGTCAGCCTCATAGCCAAGATAGCAGCGGCCACAGCGGTTGGTGCACTGAGCCAGGTGAGGTCATCAAAGCGTTCGGGAGCCATGAAGAACAGCTTCGCGATGCCGACACCCACAGCTGCCGATATAGTCTGGCCTAAGATAGTCGGTCGAGGTTGTGCTGCTGGTAGGTTTGGAGTAACATAGTTGAGTACTGCACCAGCGCCTAGTGATGGGATGAGCACAGGTGTGGAGATGTGTTGTAGTTGAGGAGCAAAGTTGATGATCGCAGTGACCGTGAGCAGACCAAGGAAAGCGGCGACTACTGATACAAGAGTGTGGATCGTTATTGGCAGCGCAGGCGGTGGCGTCTTCCGGCGTCCGAGCGGGTATGCAAGGAAGATGGGTAGCCGTGGAAGAATCGAAGGCGGTAAGTATGGATTAAGGTAGTAATCGATGTTGAAGTTCAAGATGTGGTCGCTAATTGTTCTGGCCGACATGATGAACGCTGTTGCACCGGACGGTGTCTTGTCGTGTGAGTTCGCTGAAGACGTCTGCCAAATGTACTAGCTGTGGTGAATACGGGGACTACCGGTGATCCTGGTATTGATGGATGTGATTTCAAGACTATTCAAAGTCAAGCAATACCAAGCAATTCCCTTGCAGCCAGAAATCCGCAGGATACTAGAACATGCAGGAGAAGACGAAAGCTATAAGCTGACGATCAGATGAGCGCACGGTTCTGGAGACATGAAGAAAAAGGGTGTCAGGCTCAGACTGATGCGCTTGTCACGTAATCCCCATGGGTCCGGCAAAGCGGCTGCTTGTATTCAGGAAGAGAGGTCACAACTGACGACTCCAACGCCCGGGAATGACTGCAAGATCCAGCCTGGTCCGCGTGATCGATCGGAAGATTAAAAGACAAAATGTATAAGAAACGAACGACCAGCGACCGGCTACTTACCGACTTTGGATATTGTTTGCCTTCAAGGTCGTGCTGGCCTGAAGGAGCACACCTCTCTAGCTGAAAGCAGCAACATGATTTGGCATCATGCGAGGAGAAAAAGGTGTTTCATGACCCTAGGACGACGTCGTAAACAAGCATTGAGGGGAAATGGCTTTCTCATAACGTAATGGCCCGTCGCCCCGTCGCAGCAGTTTGGGAAAGTGGCCGTCGCTGACGTCGTTCCAAGGTGACATCTCCGGTCGATATTTTTCATATTCAGACCATCGAAAAATTGAAAGCAGGATTGCTCGTACATCGCAACAAACGAAGATTGGGGAAGAGATGAAGTGGAGAGGCACGTCCAGATATATTTATTCGTCCCACTGATAAGACTCTGTCTCCTTGGCACAAAAGCGGAAGGCTCGAGATAAGGACGAATGCGGCTCTGCGAGTGTGGACCTCACTCCCCGGAGATGCTATTTTGACCTTGTCAGCACCACCTCTGACCTCAAATCTCGCCATCGATTAGAGTCAGCATTTCCGGACTGCTCTCCGTTAACCCAGATGACTCTCAGACTTGGGTTGGTCACGTGACGGTCATCCTCGGCATGACCCGAGCGTCACCATGTCTCTGCTATTGACAACCTCATCCGGCAATCGTCAATAAGGGAACGACCACTTTTCACCTCAGTCACCTCCATGTGGCCAATAAGTGCTTCTTATTCTCAGTCACTCACCTTTTATTGCCGCGCTTTTGTGCTTGCTTCTCTATTCAGTCTATTGGGACATGGTCTCAACAGGGGCAGTAGCCATGTACAAACATGACGGTCAAGTATCTTCTTTTATCCCCCTTCCCCATCTCTAGATCCTCTCTATACCTCATCTCATCCCCTCTACGCAACCATGAACCTCTTTCATGCCTTCACCACCGAGGTCTACCCCCTCGCCATCCTCCTCGCCGTCCTCTCCGGCATCGCCATCCTCCTCACCATCCCTCCCCTCATCTGGCACTCTAAACACCACAACTTCGCCCCCTCCTTCCTCATCTCCTGCATCCTCCTCACCAACATCTTCAACCTCACCAACGCCACCATCTGGCACAACGACCACCTCTCGACCTGGTTCTCCGGCGCTGGCCTCTGCGACATCCACGTCAAACTCACCATGGGCCTCTCCACCGCACTCCCCTGCGCCACGCTGTGCATCCTCAAGAAACTCGCCAACGTAATGGACACAGACAACCTCACTCTCTCCCCGTCCCGCTCCCAACGCCGCCGCGCCGCTCTCGTCGAAGGTCTCCTCTGCCTCCTCACCCCTTGCGCGACAATGATAGCGCACTACCTCGTCCAACCCACGCGATACGCCATCGGGGGTATAGAAGGCTGCCTCCCCTCGCTGTATGACACGTGGGCGAGCGTCTTCCTCATCATCCTCCCGCCGGCTGTCCTCGCTTTGGTGAACGTCTACTTCGCCGTGCTGATCTTGGTCCGTCTCTCCCGTCACCGCACGACGCTCGGCTCCCTCCTGACTGCCTCTTCGACGTCCAAGGCACGGTTCCTGAGACTGTATGCCCTGGCCCTGGTGTTTGTACTAGGCGTCTTCCCGGTGCAGATCTACCTCCTGCTGAAGAACTGGCCGAGGAACCCGCAGCCGTATGATTGGGGGAAGATTCACGACAAAGAAGCATGGGTTCATATCGTCCTCATCCCTTCGTTGGGGCTGGTCGGGGTGGATAAGTGGACGCAAGTGGCGAGTGGGTTTGTGGTATTCTTCTTGTTCGGGGTGGGGAGGGAGGCGAGACAGATGTATGGGGACTGGATCAAGGCTGTTGGGTTGAGGGGGGTGCTTGATGCTTGTGCGAGGGGAGGGGAGAAGGTCAGGGGTGCTTTGGCCTGGATGGTGGGGAGGATGGGTGTCAAGGGCAGAAGAGGGGATGAGGGCCGTGGGGATGGGACGAAGAGGTTTAGAGGGAGACTGTTGAGTTCTTTCACTTTCTCCTCTTTTACGTCCGGGAGGTCGAGGAAGGGGAGTAAAGCTGGTATGACGATCGATGAGAGGTACGTCGCTCGTCGCTCGGTCCATGGGAAAGAGTGTTGCTGACGAGACCAGGTCTAGAGCGTCGAGTGCCGAGACAGAGGTTGATTTGGAGATGCAGCATGTCGGGTTGCACGAGAGTGTCACGGCTTCTTCTGCTGAGACGGAGACTGGGTTGGTGCACAAGCCGGACGCAGTGGTCAGCGTGGTTCCTGTTGCTATGGAGTGTAAGGGAGGGTGGTCGAAGGTGGGCAGGATGAGTGTTCCTCGCTGGGCTGGGGTGTTCAAGGGACAGGTCAAGGGCTCTGACGTTGAGAGCGAAAAGTAGTGCTCAGCACACTCTACTGGTACCGTACTTGGATACTTGGGGCATAAGGCACATTACAAAAGTACAGTCATACTGAACATAAAAGCAGTTGACATGGCTCAGCGAGCATTTCATAAATTATCTATCTATCATTACGTCCCTTATCCAATATTAACCCACCATCTCCAAACATCCCTCCACTGCCACCTCCAGATCCTTTACCCGCGATTTCAAACGATGATTCTCTCTTTGCAACTCCCCGACCACGCCCCAGACACCGGCAGAGTTTCCTTTCTGCGCCATCCGTCCCTCTACTTCCCTCTCCCAACCTTGATGTCCCATACCGGGAGACGCGATACAGTGCATTCCAGGCGTCATTGGTCCACTGATCGTACTCGCTGTTTCAACAGAGTAGCTCACGCTCTCAGCATCGCTTTCGAATCCGCTATCGCTGTTCAAGCCATCGCTTTGCCTGTCCTTCTTCCTTCTACGAGGGGTGCTGTCTTCGTCTTGGCTGGGTGTTGGGCTCTTGACGCCTTCAAGGAGACTGTCGTGCCGCTCTTCGGCTTCCCGCTTCCATCGTCGAAGTGATTCTAATTCAGCATTTTCCTCTACTCGTCGTTGTCGTTCGCGACTGAGTTGCTCAGACATGTCCTGCATTGCGCATTGTTGTTCAGCGGCTTTGAAGGCGAATGTCTCGAGCTGCGATTTCAGGTGTGCAGCGCGGGTCGCGGCTTCATCCTTCTCCTCGGCCGCCGCATCACGCTCTGCTTGTGCTTGCTTGAGTAAAGATGCTTGATGTCGGTAGGCATTTTGCAGACGCTCAGCGAGGGCAGTGGCGTTTAGCAGAAGATCATTGAACGAAGCAGGATCGTGAGGGTCTGCCGGTCCGGAAGGAAAGAGAGAAGATCCAATGTTTAATGACAACAGAGGATCGGTCAACTCCAGACTGGCAGTCAGATTCGACGATGTGTGCTGTTGTGATGGGGAATCCGACTTGGGCGTCGAGAACCAGGCAAAGCGGCCAGCCTTGGTGGGCTGTGCAGTTGATGGTCGCGAGGGCGTATTGTGTCTCGGTGTACTGGCCGCACTACCGGACTGTCGCCGAGGTGTGCCGCTAAAGGCAGGCGTGTATGTAGGCATGTCCTCCGGTTCTGACAAATCATCGTCCTGCTCTTCTGCTTGCTTCTGCTGCTTCTGGGTCGGTGTCCTATTCAACAGTCCACCAAGCCGGATACTAGTCGTCCTTGCGAGCATGGCGCCTGGACTGTCTGCCACTGACCGCGCGCGGGTGTGTACTGATGCTGTTCGAGAGAGGTTTGACAAGTTGTTGAAAACACGAGAGCCAAAGGATTCGGGAGTTGAAGTCTTTCCACCTCCAGGACTTATATCGCTACTGTTATAACCATACTCTGTGATGGGATTTGTTACTGATTCGGAATAGCTGCTGTATGAAGAGGCGGGGTATCCAGTGTCAAATGACTGTATCGAATATCGTGGTCGGGATGCGGTGTGCTCTGGTTTGGAAGGAAGTCTGTTGGAGTGGGTCGCCATTTCCCTCTGAGACAGAGACGGACGACTATCGTTGATTGGGTCCGAAGACCGTTGGAGTTTGATCGAGCGACTGGGGAGGTCGAATAGGAAACGGATAAGAGGACAGTAGTGGTTCCTACAATTGTTCTCTCTTTATGATGTCTTTCTAGCAGGTCCTATCTTGAAGACTACTGCTTCCTCGTCTTGTATTTGTGGTAGAATAGCGATGTGTGAGAAAATCGAATATCTCGGCAATTGGTGCAATCGGTAGTGTATGCGTCCTGCAGAATGACCTGCAGCCGTTGGCGATGCGGCTGGCGCACGGGCGGACTGGTCTGGACAGTGATAGCTCTGTAGTAGGCTGATGCTCTTGTCCGAGGTGTTAGAGCAGATATGCAGTGATAATAGTGTATATTTGTCGAGTAATTCCGATCCAGATAGATGGTAAACAAACGAGTCAATCGCTGCTAACAATGCTGAGTTCCGGAGACGGGATTCGCGACAATGCTATGTACAAATGAATGCTGATACCAGTCAGGTCATGTACAAGTCGTCTCTGGTCCAGTCAGAGTTGTCGAGGGTAGCAATGAGGGTGTATGCGGGAGAACATGAAGGCAGACGTACTCGATTGCATAAATGAGGGACCTGCATATTCCTGTGGCAGGGATCCACATAAAATCGTGGCTGGAGCGGTGGCTCGCCAGGTACCAGTCCCAAAACGGAAATTCTACCAATGCGCGTTTCGCAATCGTCATCCTTGAATTCTACACGACCGGAACACGAACTCATGTAGTTGATGATTTTGCTACGCTGTGAAGCTGCTTCAGGCACGTGCAGCCAGGAATAGTGTTTCTTGCATCCTTCTCGTTATTCTGCACCAGAGACTGGCCCTGGCCCATCAAGCAGTGCCGCCGCGGAACTTGTTTGATCGTCCTCCACCAACACATCTGCAGTGGTGGTCCGGATGCAATGCACGTCGTTCCGCTGCACGGTGGAAGCGGTGCCATGCAGGGTCATCACATCTCTTGATGAATTTGCGACCTGCAGATCACTTCTGCATCATGTCTGCAGAAAATTGCTTGTCTTCCTTCTTCGCGAAGCTACCTACCACGTGCTGAGGATGAGCTGATTGCACTGTCGATGATCGACAGTCAACATGACCCTAAAGCCAGGTGCGCTTCTGAGATATGTCTAAGGGCTCCGAAAAGCGCATCCTGGCTCCGGATGATCCGGACAGAGACACAGATGGCAGTGATTCTGTTCGTCCAGTTGGTGAAACATAGAATCATGCAACCCTCTGTCGCTTCTCTGTCCTGATGAGATCTTGGAAGTCTGGTGAGCAAGCAGCAAACATTCACCAGTAGTGCTGAGTGGCTGAGTCCGGGGAGGAGATCTCACTCTGTACCTTGCAGAAGTATTGAGACAGCCGCGTGGTTGCCATCGTTCGCTGCGAACTGTTCTGGACGTGGGGGATGGGATCGCCGGAGGATCGAGAAGGAAGCAGATGGCGTTGCGTGGCTGATCCATTCGTCTACTTCGTCACCGATAAGAGCCGTTCCTGGCTAATATGGTAGAACACATTAGTCGTTGCGATCACAAACGGGTGCTCGCAGGTTCGCCGGGAATATCAAACTCTATGTCAGGCAAGCAACGGCTGCTACAGGATCAGAGCAGAAGATCTGCCTGTCATGGTATTGCTTAGCGTTGCTCTTGGTCGTGTGGTATGTAATCTTGTGGAATAAACAATATGGGTCGCTAGCTTATGGTACAAAGGGTATAGCAATATGCGACATGCTGGAAATCTGCCGCCCCAAGTTACTTGTACCGTCTTTCTGTCTTTCTTGTCGTTGATGTAACCCCCCCAGCGCCGGCCTTATGGCGTGTTGAACTCCTTGCGCCTGTCCAATGAACTCCTTGCACCTGTTGACCATGATTCTTAGACCTGCTCGCGCTCTTTCGTGACCTCGACTGTAGTATGAACAAGCACTCCCATGTCGTGGCCCTTGTCGCTGGAATTATCGTTGCGGTTGTAATTTGTGAGAGCCTGCTCGTCCAACTCCATGGCATCGATGACTGTCGCATTGCCCGTCTTTTGCTTTCCTGTCCCTCGCATCATGCCAGAATGTCCTCCGTAGACATCGCCGTATTTGACTTGTCCAGAGTATTTGATGCTGCTGACGGAGCGGAGGCATGGGAAAACGTGGCGGACCAATGGCCAGATGGCTGGCAGATTGGCGACATATGTTGCGACAGATGCTTCGCGGATGTACCAGAGCATGTAAGAAGTGCTGTAGACATCGGACAAATTGTAAACTTTGGTGAGAATAGCGGCAATGACCTGTATCCTGTTAGTCAGGGGTGCAATGGAACGAGTCTGCTACACATACCACAAAGATACCCATGCTAAACAAGACGCCAACCAGGAGCTTCTGCTTGAGCGGTACTTGCAGTCTGTAAACCAGGGGAATGGATATGGACAGCATCGCAAGATCCGTGGGGATATTGAAGCATGCTTGGACGATGGCGTAGTGCTCGAGGGTCGTGCATTGAGGATTCGGTGGAGGTACTGCCCAGTATCCTCGGAATGGTCGGCAAGCAGTGAAGAATGCGATTTCAGTCGATATCCAGCCGATGAAGACTGCGATGGCCACGTACTGGACCATCTTTTGCTTCCTCAGACCTTTGGTCAAGCGTTGGTAGAACAGCAGGACACATGCTTTGAGCGAGTAGATGACGCAGAGCATACACTGAGATTGTTAGACCAGTCTCGCGCGGCTCTTGGTCGCACATACCTGCTCGGATACCACCACAATCTTGGATCCAAAGATTCGCTCCTTAATGTCGTCGGCAGTAAAGCTGGCATCCTCTCCAGGTGGGTACAAGTTGCTACCGCCGCCCGAGGCAATGACATTCATGCACACAATGAGTCCAGTGTATAGACCAAGCGCCAGTATGGAAACGATATCGTCTGCATCGATATGTCTGATCCCCGAATATCGCAGCTTTGTGTAACTTGGAACATGTCAGGCGTGCCCTTGTAGAGCTTGATATGTGCACTCACGCTCTCAGGACGAAGATGAAAGCTCCCACACCATACAGCGACCACGACTCTGTAGCCAGCTGCCGCGCAAAGGTGTTGTCAAACGTCGTCGTCGTCTGGTCCGCCATGATAAAAGAATGTGGTATGTCTTTCGACACGTGGAGGAGCAAGGAGAAAAAACCACCGCGGATCCCTGGGCGGAATATAGTCTGAAGCTAGTTCAGTATAAGTAGCAGGGAAATTCCACGACAATGGCGAGACCTGCAAAGAGGTTTAGAGTTTCATTGAAGCACCCGTGGGCTTAAGCCATGCTCATTGGCTTGGGACGGTTGTCCTGCATCATGGCCGCATTGACAACGGGTATGTCGTGGGCGTGCTATGGCGCTCTGGGGCGAGGGAGCAGAAAGGATGCACCGGCATGGTGGTTGGCACAGACGTTCCGCGTCGATCCGTGGGACTTTGCAGAGGCAAGTAGGTCGAATACAATTTGACTAGATTAAACGGACTAGTGTGGTTGACGGTGAGATTTGGAGATAAGCTGTATCTGAAAGCGTACGAATCTGGCGGATTCAGCCACCACGCAACCGAACGTTTGTCTACACCTGTGATACAGTGGATGGATCAAACCATGGCAACGAAGATTGTTTCGAGCAGAGACGATATCATCGTCATCGTCATCTCTTCACCGTATACCTCAGTCAGTGCGCGCTCGATGGTGATGAGTGAGCAGGGTTCGTAAAAGTGACAGCGCCACCTGTAGTTTGAGGACTAGGGTGTGGGAAAGCAAGCGTTGACTTTTCGCCCAGAAGCCCACTCTGAACGAGCATGGCGTCGCTCTGGAGCCAGCCAAATCCGGCATTCGAAACCCTTCTAGTTTCTCTCTCATGTGGTCGTGTAGATCAGAGATAAGGAAAGTATGCTTTAGATCGAAGAAACGGCACAAACCCATGTGGAGTAAGGTCCGGCACACTGGAAAACTGGTAGCTAACGGTTCCCTTCCATAAGAACAGCGTTCGCCCACTGAGTGATTTCCGAACAGGTGTGGACAGCGAATTCGGCACTTGGATAAATGAGATGTTCCGCACGAGGGAAAATTGGACGAAGGTGCAGATAGGCTTAAGCCATTGGCTTAAGCGAGGGTGCCATGCGCAGAAGTGGGCTCCAGAACGCACGCAATTCTCGGCGAATCCCATGCCTCGAAACCTCATCGTTTTGGGTCGTGCATGTCGCCTTGCAGGAGGATGAAAAGTACAAGAGATGAAGTCGTCCAACATGGCTGGTTGTTTGGTTCTTGATCAATCTTCGGAACGACTTCCTGATCTACAACCACATGGTGTTCCTGACAAGTCGACGAATGAGTGCTCTTTCCATCATGAGGTCCAGTTGGTGGATCAGCGACAGGGTTTAGACTCCGAGTCTAAACATCGCTACCTTGGCGAAGGGTCCGGTGAACTCTGCTGGGGAGTGAGAGTTGGTTTGACAGTTGAGGGCAGACGAGTTCGTCCGCTAGCTTCTTTACTTTCCGTGCAGGGATTAGGAAGGTCTCAGTCACCTCATCGACGACAACGTAGCCGTACTCGTTCGCTTCGCAGAGGCTCGTCGGAACTCCTTTTGAGATTCAAGACAAGAGTGTCTTGCGATTCCTGACCAGGATTGACTTCCAATGGGAATGGTCGTGCTCAGCACAATCTCATAAACCTTCTTCTGCGTCTACCTCCCACCTCCCGCGCTCGTCCTCTTCACGCTCTCCTACTTTAATGGACCTACGACGTACCCCCTCATCACAAAGACCGTCTCGGACGATCATCAATGATGGGTTTGCGTCTTATTGACCATGATCAACATCCTCATCTAGCCCTTTCCTCGTGGTCGGACCTACGAGTCGTGCCTTTTATGACACGGAGTCCGACCTGACGAAGCGCGTTTCAGAAGTTCATCCACCAATGCAGCACAGCACGTCTTTGTCGCAACGAGGTAAGTGCTTTACTTCATGCATCTCTGCGTCTCGACATCCTTGTTTGCTGCATCTTTCTCAGCAATTTCATTTCTACATCATGAAGAGCTTCGGTGTGCTGGCCGGTCTAGCCGCCAGTCTTCCTTTCGTTTCTGCAATTCCCGCGTTTCCAGGTGCCGAGGGTTTCGGTGCCAATGCGGTTGGCGGTCGTGATGGAGAAGTTTTTGTTGTGTCGAATTTGAACGACGCCGGGGCGGGTTCCCTGAGGGATGGTCTGTCCAAGCCGAACAGAGTCATTGTCTTTGCAGTCGGTGGTACCATCAAGTTGGAGTCTCGTTTGGTGTGCCCGAAATCAACGACGATCCTCGGGCAGACCGCACCCGGTGATGGAATTGCCACTTACGGCGATGGCTGGTCATTCTCAAACGCTGATGAGTCCATTGTGCGATATATCAGGATCAGAATGGGCAAAGGTGGTACTTCCGGCAAGGATGCTTCGACACTTGCAGAGGGAGAGAACATGGTAATATTCTAGAAATCTGCTACCACTCTTTCCGCGACTTACTTGATCAGATCTTCGACCATGTATCATTCACGTGGGGCCGAGATGAGACTTTCTCCATCAGCGGGACTGCTTCGAACATCACCATCCAAGACAGTATCATAGGCCAGGGCCTCGAGACTCATTCCTGCGGTGGTCTCATTCAAACTGACGGTGGCGTTTCGCTCTTCCGCAATCTGTACATTGACAACAAGACTCGCAACCCCAAGGTCAAGGGCGTGAACGACTTTAC
Source organism: Elsinoe fawcettii (assembly GCA_007556565.1). Classification (NCBI taxonomy): domain Eukaryota; kingdom Fungi; phylum Ascomycota; class Dothideomycetes; order Myriangiales; family Elsinoaceae; genus Elsinoe; species Elsinoe fawcettii. The sequence continues at coordinate 1,773,375 of SWCR01000002.1, read as the reverse complement.
CAACAATGTCATCTACAACTGTGAGTAATCTCTTCGTGGGTTCGTCATTCTTGCTAATGTTTGCAGGGGGCGGCGGAGGTGGCTACATCGCTGGAGACTCATCTGGCAAATCTGCTGCCAACATTGTAGGCAACTACTTCATCTCGGGACCAAGCACCTCTGTGACCGCCTTTACCCGCGGTAACGAGAACTTCTCTGGCTTCGTGCTTGACAACTTTTACGACTCGGACAAGGATGGCAACCTCAACGGTAAAGCTCTCGGTGCTGCTTCGTCCAACTATGGCGGCATGGTCTTAGCCACAAGCAAGTACGACTACCCTGCTCCTGCCAAGATCCTGGCAGCCACTGAGGTCGTGGATGCTGTCCTCGGAGGCGTCGGCGCTTCCAAAGTCAGAGACTCGGTGGATACCTTCCTCGTCGATGAGGTCAAGTCTTTTGGTAAGAGTGGCAAGCTCATCTCAGATGAGACAGCTGCTCCGCTGAGCTACGATCCTGCCGCGCTCAAGGGTGGTGACAAGCCATTAGACACTGATGGGGATGGCATTCCAGATGATGTTGAGAAGCAGATTGGCTCTGATCCCAATGTCAAGGACTCTTTGGAGAAGCAGGCAAATGGCTACTCTAACATAGAGGCATGGGCAAACTCTCTGGTAGCATAAGCATTGCGCCGTCGGCCACCATCCCCCTCTTCTTCTGTAAATAGCACTTCTGTATATATCGACCTACCGTGGTATGGAATGCTCAACGCATACTAAGCACTAATATTGCTCGTGGTTGTTGAGCGGGAGACGACTCATAAGTGGTCATAGATACAGGGCGGAACCCAGGATACTTCTTGGGAACCATGCAAATCAGTCCGTCGTCGAGAAGCCCCGCTCCCGCTTGCTCCGCACCACCACCTCCCCTCTCCCCGCCTCAAAAAATGTCCCCTCGCCAACATCCACTTCCTAACCCCGACCAGCTGCAAAAATGGCAATGGAAATAGACGACATCCTCACCTCCCTCTCCGTTCCCTCCATCCCCGCCTCCACCCTCGACCTCCAACTCCTAACCCGCGCCTGGGTCAACGAGCGCACCACCCCCGAACTCCTCCCCTATCCCTCCTCCCTCATCTCCCGCGTGTCCGCCCGCATCACCGCGCAGATCACGCGCATCGAAGACCTCACCTCCGCCATGGATCCCACGGCCAACTTCGCCCTCGTCGTCATCCAGACTGAACTCGAGCGCTTCAAGTTCTTGTTGCGCTCGCTGCTAAGGACAAGGATGGGGAAGATGGATGCGTTTCCGTTGCATTACCTCCAATTGGCGCGGCGGGAGGAGGGGATCAATGGGCATGCGCACGAGGAAGAGGAGGGGCAGGAAGGGGGAAATACTATGTTGAGTGCTATGGAGAGGAGGTATTTGGAGCATCATACTGCATTGCTGGAGGGGCATTATAAGGCGAGTTTTCTGGGGGCGTTTCCAGCACAGTTGCAAAAGATGGATGATACGGGAGGCGGAGTGAGTATGGTCGATGCGCCGGATTTGGATACCGCGGTTTTTGTGAGGGTGTTAAGGGATGCGGGGACGGTGGAGGTGCAGGGGGAGCAGGGCGTGGGGGAGGTGGAGTTGACGAGGGGGGATGTGTGGGTGTTGAGGTGGAGGGTTGTCAGGGAAGGTGTGAGGAGGGGGGACCTGGAGATGATATGAAGGACGGATGGGGGCCCTGGAACAACGATCATAACGAGCGCGTCGCGACCATGAGGTTACACGACACTTAGAGGACAAAGAGCCACCGGTGCCTGCTCAGGAAATTGCGATAGAGCAGCTAAAGCGGTAGGCAGTCACGGCGGAGGTGGAAAAGTTGACGCTTCATGCATGATGCATTAGTCCGGACCACTACCTGGACCGTCAAGCACACACCTGGCTACTCTAGCAGGCTTGCCTGGTTGGTGTAGAGCACATCCACCACGTTGCTCAGCTTGTCGATCGTGTCCAGCGCGGCATCGTACCCCTGGTCACGCTCAAGCTCATCGAACACGATCAAGCAGCCTGCACCCTGGTCCAGCACGCCAATGATGACCTTGTCCAAGATCATCTGGCTCAGTTTCCTCTCGACCTGCACGACATCCAGCCCGACCATCTTCGCGACGTGGTCGATCTCAACCCTCGAGAATGGCTCAATGACCTTGATGAGATTCTGCTCCAGCATAGCGTCGTAAAGTCTCCGCAAGTGGTTGGCAATGAACCGATCACTACCCAGCTCGTTCCTGAATTGTGCCAGCGCTTGCTCGTATGCCTCCAAGCTCCTGTCTGTGTGTGCCCTGGCAACCGCCTTCATTGCGTCCAAGTTCTTTCCTGCATACTTGACTGCTTGCTTGCTCTGCATCAGGTTTTGTACATCGTCACCCTGGTTCAGCATAATCTTGCAGAGCAGCATGTACTGTAGAGCCGAGGTTGCTTGCGCTGATTCGTCTAAGCTGTGGTAACCATCCATGGCTTCGATGAAGTATGAGTAGGCAGTCGTGAAGTCGGTATCTTCGGCATGTAACATTCCTGACTGCATGTCGAGATTGGCCTGGAGAGCAGGTGGGCAGTATACGCTGGCAGCGCTGGTTCTTGCGGATGTGAGGGCTGCGCGACCTTTGGGTACATTTCCAAGCGCATGATAGACGCGAGATTCGAGCAGCTGTACTTCGACAAGTACGAGCTTGTCGTCCAGGCGGCGGAGTTCTTTGAGGAGGGAGTTGATCAAGGTGAGGGCATCATAATAGGACTGCTTCTGCATGTAGAGCTGGACGAGACGAGTTTCGAGATTTTGTCGGAGGAAGCCACGGCGTTCGCTGATGGCCCATTCTATACATGATTTGGTGGTGGTGATTTGGATTTCGATAGAGTTGGGGACGGGAGTGAACAGGTCAAGAAGTTGCCGGACTATTGAGTGTCAACAGATGCACCTACTCACAGTCCAAATCACTGACCTAGCTTCGCTGTCTTCGCCTTTGCGAGTGACGAGAGGACAGATCGGACATCCTGTACCAGTTGCGCCAACTCACTCGCATCCTTCTGATCCCGGTAGACTTCACCCAGGCCTATCAGCGCAGTCTCGTAGTTTTTCGATGTCGCTTCTGTTTGGCCAGGACCCTGCTTCAACACATCCTTGTATATCTGTTCTGCTTGCTTGGGCGACTCCTTAGCCAGCTTCTGTGCTTCTTCTAGCCTCTTGACATTCTCGTCCTGAGCCATGATGGCTCGTAGTTCGTGTGAGAGCTCGTCGAAAGTGCTTATCTTGAAATGAGCGCGAGAGGATGTAGTATCATTAAAACACCGGCAATGTTGATGAAGCTGGTAGTGATGAGGTGATGTTTCGGAGAAGCTGCATATCAATGTGTCGCGAGAAGCTTCAGGTCTATAGGAGCTGGAATATGGTCAACCGTAGGAGGATTGCGGTGATCCAGATCTGCAAAAAAGTTATAGATTTTGCTCCACCTCCGCGGACTTGACTTTCAACCTCTGCAGACAAATATGGTAGGTCACCTTCCTCGAATGTTTTTGGAGATATACTGATATCTATTACAGAAGATCAAAGCGCTCTCGCGCTCTGCCGAGTCGCAACAGGCGCCCGGTACTGGTGTCTCGCGACAACCTCGAAATCTGGACCCCGCCCTTCACCCATTCGAGCGGGCGAGGGAGTACACGAGAGCGCTCAATGCTACGAAGCTAGAGCGCATGTTCGCAGCGCCTTTCCTGGCTCAGCTCGGTCGCGGACATGTGGACGGAGTCTATACAATCGCCAAGGATCCTAAGTCGTTAGAACGATTCGCCTCTGGCAGTGGTGACGGCGTAATAAAAGTATGGGATCTTCCAAGCAGGGACGAGGTATGGCAGACCTCCGCACACGAGAACTTGGTGAAGGGTATGTGCTGGACAGATGATCACAAGATCATATCCTGCGGAAGCGACAGGTCGATCAAGATGTACGACCCATACAACACAGCTTCAAACTCGGCTCCCTTGGCGACATGGCTCGGGGCTAACGCCTTCAACTCAATCACACGCCACCGCAGTCTCCCCTCAGTAGCCGCTTCATCCTCAGTAATCTCCATCTACGACCTCACCCGCCCCTCCTCCACCCCATCCCAAACCATCTCCTGGCCCACCTCAGTAGACACCATCACCTCCGTCGCCTTCAACCAATCCGAAACCACCCTCCTCGCCTCCACGGGTACCGACCGCTCCCTCATCCTCTACGACCTCCGCACCTCCTCCGCCCTCTCCCGTACCGTCCTGACCCTCGCCTCCAACGCCATCGCCTGGAACCCCATGGAACCATTCAACCTCGCCGTCGCCAACGAAGACCACAACATCTACCTCTTCGACACGCGCAACATGAAGCGTTCCCTCAACGTACTCAAAGACCACGTCGCCGCAGTGATGGACATCTCCTTCTCCCCCACCGGCGAAGAACTCGTGTCCGCCTCGTACGACCGCACCGTCCGTCTCTGGCGCCGCAATGAGGGCCACAGTCGGGACATCTACCACACGAAACGGATGCAGCGCGTCTTCTCGTGCGCGTGGAGCGGTGATAACAACTATATCATGACGGGCTCGGATGACGGGAATGTGAGGCTGTGGCGGGCCGAGGCGTCGAAGCGGCAGGGCGTGAAGAGCGCGAGGCAGAGGCAGGCGTTGGAGTATGATGAGGCGCTGAAGAAGAGGTACGCGCATATGCCGGAGGTGAGGAGGATTGCGAGGCATAGGCATGTGCCCAAGGTGGTGAAGAAGGCGGGGGAGATCAAGGGTGAGGAAATCAAGGCGATTAAGCGCAGGGAGGAGAATGAGAGGAGGCATAGTAGGAAGAAGGAGGTCAAGAGGAGATCGGAGAGGGAGAAGATGGTGCTGGCTACGGAGGAGTAGATGGGCTGAGAGGCGTTATGATTTGAAGCATGGCGATGGCGTTTATAAGGATGGAAGTGCAAAACTCGAAATGGGTAAGACATGATACCATGCAATTCATCATGAAAATTACATATTCCAACCCTAACCGGCTGTGATATGAGCCTCGCTGTGGTCTGCTCGCTGTCCAGAAATTACCTGCTGGCAATGCAATCATCAAGCATTAATCGTAATCAGACTACCACTCCCTAGTGACTTTTTTCCAAGTCTCTTCCTATTTCCATCCGTCACCACCCAATGCTCAGCCAACCGTAGTGGCCACCCTCCCATTATCCCAAGTATACTCGGGTAGCTTGAATTTCTTCCCTTGGAATAATCCCAGACCTTGAAGCCAGTTTGCAAAAACATCGATCTTCAGCGTGCTGACAATGGACAGAATCGTAAGCTGGACCTTGACGCCCCACGCGCTCATCGGATTAGCCAGCTTGGGCATGCTGCGAGGGATCTGCTGGATCTTCTTCGCGTATGGGTGCATGATGTCCTGGTACCGCTGCAGCGCACCATCGACGTCTTCTGCACTCTTGTTGATCTCACCAGCAAGTATGTAAGCACCAATCATGGCCAGACTGGTGCCCATACCGGTGAAAGGTGTAGGGCAGTAGCCCGCGTCACCAACGAGAGCCACGCGGCCCTGGAAGATCTTGTCGGTTCGGATTTGCGCAATCTCGCTGCCATAGAAGTCCTTTGCGTCAGGAGCGCAGGCAAGGATGTCCTGACATTTCCAGCCAGCATCCTTGAATTCTTCTGTGAAGAGCTCTTTGACCCTCTCGATACCTTGCTTGTAAGCAGCCCGGTAGGTATCGAGCTGCGACTGATCGCCGTGGTTGATGACAAAAAGATGAGCGCGAGTGCGGCGTTGGGGATCGGGGCGGAGCAGAACGCATCGTCCGCCAGGAGCGTTGTACCATCTACTGTATTGATCACCGTCCAGGAGATCCTTGTCGATTGTAAAGTAGGCAGCGAAAGTATCCAGAGACCAGATGTGTTCTCTTGTGGAAGTGTTGAAGATCATAGCACGGACTTTGGATCCGAGACCATCAGCAGCAATGACGAGGTCATAGCGGCCTGCATCCTTGCCATTGGCGAATTCCACGTAGCAGCCATCAGAATCTTGGTCGATCGATGTGATATACTCGTCAAAGACATATGTGCAGAGGTCCTTGGTGGTGTTGAAGAATATTTGAGCGAGGTCGCCGCGGAAGACCTCAAACTCTGAAGTAAATGATTGAACTTCTGTGCTGCCTGTCGCTTTGAAAAGTGCGCGAACCTTGTCCTGAGGATCAACGAACGCTACGCCAGCTTCGTGTGTGCTGGTATCTCTGATTTTCTGCTCAAGGCCCATCTTCCGGATGACCTCGACTGCTTCTTCTCGAATGTCTACGCTCTGTCCCGTGGTCCGTAGCTGTGCATCTCTTTCTACAATAGTTATTTTGTGTCCGGCCTTGTTCAACCAATACGCCAACACAGGCCCGCCAATGCCTGCCCCACTAACGAGAATGTTCAATTGCTTCGTCATGATCGTTTACTATGCTGTGCTGTGATATGGGTTGGTGTGAAGTAGATAATGCTTTGGACACAATGTTAAATGAGTTGGCAGTAGGAGACTGTTGAAAGTGGTCTGTCCCTGAAGTAGTTCTGTTAATGAGAAGAGTGGAAAGAACGATGGGAACAACCGCATTATACGGACCTACCAAGCCGCAAAATAGAAATCTCTTGTCTTCTACATCACCATGCACCGCCAGATCTAGGCAGCAGAACAACCAATAGATCCATGTCTAACGCAAGCCGTTCATCTTCTACCGGGAGTACACGAAATTGACCTTGCGAAAAGGACTTGACAAGCCACGATGGGTGAAGAATACATCCAACAAGCGCGATCGAGAGTGATGCGGCTTTGCGTTGACGTCGCCATCGCCCAATCACGGCTCTCGGTTCATTGTGACGACGTCATTCGACATGATGGTCACGCTGCAAAGACATCCTTGTAAACATTCATCGTTTGCTAATTCCTTGCCATTTGCAAGTCGTGCGAGCTCACAGAGCTCAATTCATGCCTACAGAGTCTGGCTCGACTCATAGCGATGAACACGAGTGTCTTTAATATCGAGCCGTGCGTGCAGCAGCCACAATAGTAGGCGTCAATCGAAGCACAACGAACAGGAAAAGCCACAGGGGTCCAGATCATTCGGGAGACCCCTTCGTGCATCGCAAGCCTCTGTCAACGAATCCAAGCTCTCCCAGCGCGGATCATGATTTACTTCATCTATCTTGCATGCACTTCCCTGCATAGCAATCTTTCATATCGGTTGAGCATCCATCATGCCCAGTATTTTGGTCATCCTGATTCCGAGGTAAAATAACAGGACAGCTTTGTTCGAGTGCTTTTCAGGACACCACCATACGACGACGCGAGCCATGTTTTCGGACCATGGCCGTCATCATTATTGACGGATATGGAAACGCGATGATATGAGGAGACGACGCATCATCCAGAAGAAAGAGTCTATGATTCCCTGCATCTTCCGATTTGCACTTCGTTCATTCCGAAAACGCAGATGGCGAACTGCCTAGCACCGCAGGCAACAAGACAAGCGATTCGACTAGTTGACACCGCTGAGTTGTCATGTACGGAGACTGCAGTGGACCACGTCGGTCCGTAGAAGCAACCTGTAAGTGAAAGCTGACAAAGGAACTGGTCTTAATCACGTGACTGGGTTTTTTTCAGCGGGTAGGGCTGTTTGCTCTCCACCGGCTACAGGAAATAGACTCCATCACAATTTCCAAGTATTATGCCTTGAAGACAATCACGTCTCGAGCTGAAACGAGAGGGCACGCACTTTCTCGGCTCAGTATCATTATCGCATATGTCAGCGGACATGCAGATGTAACATTTGACAAACACTACGGCCCACTGGCAACTCCACTTGACAATTTTATATGCTTTGGCATGGTGCCATCTCACGGACCCGCACAATTCCGCACGACTTTTCCATTCCATTCACCTCGCGCAATCGGGTGTCCACATCGCTGAACATCAAGTAAAATCATGAATCCTCATCAATGACTGGTCCTTGACACGAGAGGTAGGGTTTGACTTTCCGTGACGGATTTTCCTGTGGAGGGCACAGCCAAACCTCGACGCCGAAGTCGTAATTCTTGCTGAGCAATACCATGGAAGTCTTCCGCTGTGCAACACTACTCCCAAACTGCCAGCGCACAAGGTCACTTCAACCCTGTATATAAGTCCTGTACCAACATCCACTTTGCATTTCCTTTCCTTCTACACGCATACTGAACCAGCACCGCCAATCATGAAACTTATTGCCCACCTTGCGCTGGTAGCCTCCATCGGAGCAGTCTCTGTTGCGGCTGCACGCTCTTCAGAAATCCGAAACATCTCCGACATCTATGCTGCAGCTCAGAAAGAGACTGGCACCCTGCAAGTCGCTTGGGGCGGTGACGGTAAGATGTCTCTGAACGACAGTATGTCATACATTGCTCAGACATGGTAGAGAAGAGTCAATCAGCTGGTATCGCCCAAGCATTCCAGAGCGCATTCCCTTTGATCAAGGTCAATTTTACCAGTGATCTTTCCAAGTATCATGATGGTCGGATCAACCGGCAGCTTCAGGGCGGTGACTTCTACGCCGACGTAGCCATCATTCAGACACTGCACGATTTTGATATTTGGAAAGCTGGCGGTCATCTGTTGAACTACAAGCCCCTCAACTTTGACAAACTGTGGGCTCAGTTCACTGATCCGAACGGAGCATTTATCCCCGTCTCGGGAGGTGAGCACTCGATTCAATCTACTTGATGCTCGATCTGACATTAACGTCTAGCCTCCTTTGGTCCCTTCGTCTTCAAGACTGCTTCCGTCGCACCGCAAGACATACCTCGATCATATGCAGATGTCCTTGACCCAAAGTGGAAGGGCAAGCTGGTCCTTACTTACCCCAACGACGACGATGCAGTACTGTACAACTTTGTCCAAATCGTTCAGAAGTATGGCTGGGACTGGGTTCGCAAACTCGCTCAACAAGACGTACAGTGGGTTCGCGGGACCGCCACTGGTGCTCTAGTCATCAACAGCACTGCCGAGAGGACTCTCACCTTTTCCTCCTTCCCACTCGGTCCCGACTGGTCATATGTCCCGCCTACCACGGATCGCTATATGAGCTGGTTCCAGACCTCTGCCATCTTCAAGACCACCAAGATGCCCGAAACCGCACGGCTCCTCCAGTCGTTCTTCGTGTCGGACACCTGGCAGCGAGGACTTATCCAACGGGGTCAGCAGTCGTCAAGGATCGATCTGAGCAATGGCACGGCTATTTTTCAGGCTAACAATACCGACTTCACCACCTTCAAGCCGTTCATGAAGCAGAGAGATGTCGTTGAGGCTTGGAGATTCCAATTTGAGGATATTCTGGGCACTGCTCAAGGGCTGTCGCCATTGATTGACAACATTGGGTCATAAGACCCTGATTTGATTCTTGCGGCGATGGAAGTTTTTGGCTAGCAATCATCGTGTACCTCTTCTACCTCAGCTTGTACATGACATGACTCTGCATTCTCAATGTTCTCAAGACACGTCTTCAACATGTGTGCTACAAAGACGAGAGGGATAGTGATTCTTGGTTCAAATCAAAGCGAACGCTGTGCGGTCACTTCGGCTGACTTTGCGCCGCGGGCGTCTGCCGTCGGGCGGCAAGACGCAAATTCGCATTCCCATCTCTGCCATCCTACATCTTCTTCCCATCGTGTCATCAAGAGAGATTGGAATAAGTCCTCTCTCGTCGACAGCTACATGATTCAGTCGAAGGTGCTACCGCAGTGTTGGTGCGTTGCTCATCCTTTTGGACCGGGGTGGCTGGCATATCAGGTGCCGTCGCATTGGCGTCATACGCAACGAGGTTCCCTGATCATGCGCCCTGGCAGACACACAGACGTATGCAGTCGACACAACCTCTCGGTGTAGGAAGCCTGCTTAGAGGCTTGAGAAGGATAAACCATGTGTGTTCCAATTTTCTATCCCGTTTCACGTCTCCTGTATATCACTGTACGATCAAGAAAGGCTGCTGGCCGGCTTTGCTTGGCCCCTTTAAGATGTATATAATATAGGCCTGCCTGACACCTCAGCCGTCATCTGGATCGTGAACCGTCTAAGTGTGCTTGGTGCTGGTATCAAAACCACTTTCGATCAGGAGATTGACACGCGGATTGAATGGCCTTCCACTTTTCTCCGACATGGATAGCCGTAATATAGCGACGGTCCAGGTCTTTCACAGGACGGCATAGGCTACAAACAGCCATCAGCCTGCAATTCGTTGCGGAAGCGTTATGCTGCATAATGGATAATAATGGATAATACACATCGGACCATACACTGGGACGCCCTGACTGAGAGAGCTCTTCGCCTTCGCGATATGATGCGAAATGCACCCGTCGATGTGCACATGCAGTGGAAGCTCTACCGGGTGCATCAACAAGGCGAATATGTGACAATGACCTTCGGTAAAGGTATATATAATTTACGATCTCGCTACAATACATCCAGGGCAAATAGCCCAGGTAGTCAGCTCGCCACTGACAGCTACAAACCAGGACGCTAGTCCGAGTTTGGGATATAGAGTCCATATGTCGATGAACGTCGAGGGTTCGAACCGCACCCATCTCCTCGGTAGAGTTGCCATTAACCAACTCACTATCAAGAAGGCGTACAAAACTTGATAGGAGGCTGAAAGCCAGACTGCGAGAAAAGACAAGAGACATTATCAGAGAGTCGACCATTCTTTTTGCTGGTTTATCAGGTTTCGAGTCACGTGGTGACGCAAGGTTACCTTTTTGCCACCTTGTCACAGTATGAGGTTGGGCTATGAGCTGGTTGAGCGTTTGGACATGTTACATTCCCGCCCCCCCACGAGGAACAACGCAACGCGACCGAGCCCGATTGCTGGGCATTGTGACTACCATGCACTTTGCGGCTACGATTCATTTACGACCAAGACTGACAAGTTGATCCACAATGGAGGGTACGACTGGTGCCCGGCCGTGTGACGGCGCTGTACGACAGGATCTTGTCTAATCGCCATCGTTGTTCATCCTGATCTTTTCCTACGCGGTAGCTACGATAAACCATGATTGACACCTCATGGATAGCTGGTCGATGGTCAATGAAAGGACGCCATCTACCCGATCCTTTTTGGTGCAAAGGGGGATCTGGAAAGTGATTCAACGAATATTAGTGGCAAACAGCCAAGACCCTGTCGCGACTTCGAAGAAGCATGTGATGGCGGCTCTGGACCCTCTTGAACCCATCACAGACGGGTTGAAGGAACATCATCACATTCATGGTAGGGCATAGCCGAGGTCGACGATATACAAGACGTCAGAACACAAGCAATGCTTCGGATACGCACCGTCCTGTCCACCTTGCGCGATCAGAGCATATGGGGACGATAATGCAGGTCAACAGCCCTGGAGTCCAACAAACACCGAAGCAACGGCGCAATAGCGAGTCGTCTACTGTGCCACCTGGGAGGCCCGAGACATGGAGCAGCAACTCTGAACCAGCCGCCAGCATACACGGAATATGTATCAATGTTCTGAGGAAGAAGGTTGGCCCTCCAGAAGTGACACCATCCACCAGAGACGGGGTATACATACATTCTCGACGGCCACCCACTCAACGAAGTCACTTCGATACAGCGGGAATCCCAAAATCAGGGACTTACCAAAGTGTCGGCTGTGGTCGAGTGGTTACTACGAGATCCCCTAACTCAGGGGAAATCGCGGTAAACACTTGGCTACAGTTGTGGCTTCGTTTTTGCACGTGATCCACCACTTTATGTGCTGGGGTTCGAACCAGACGTGGATACCCTCTTTTTGGACTTGCATGATGACCAATATGTCACAGGACGGGATAGTGTTACTCGCGCATCTATAACGTCGCAAGGAGCGAGAAGGACAAATTCGTTCTGCTCATAGGTACGACCATTTTGTATTGCCTCATCGCTTGCGGGAGACTCCGAGTTCAGGGGACCGCCCAAATTCGATATGACCTACATGTACAAGCGATCAATCTAGCCGAACACGTAGCGACTGGCTCTGACACCGAAGCTGAGAATGGCCCATTTCAGCATGGGCAATCCATGCATTAACCACATTCCTGAGAAAGAGCGAGAGGGTTACTGCCAGTCAACATGGTACTCAAAACAATCTGAAACTTTGATACCAGACCGCCAGGTCCGTCGTGACATGTAAAGCGCACTGGTACAAATGTTCTGCCGTTGGGACTGTCGGGCCTGCAAGCAGAGACTGGCAAGAGATGCCCAGTCTGCCGCATCATCCAGCCAGATCATCATCGACCTGCGACACGGCAAACGACTGGTACCAAGCACGGTAAGCACTTGTAATCATCTGTCTCAATCACGACAAGTTTACTATTAATAGTCGCGTGGACGACGTGAGATCGTCTTGAGCAGTTCGTCCACTTGAGAAGCATCAGCGTTGCAGAAATCCTCCTACGCTGGAGTCGGCAATCAGGATCCTCGGGTGAGCCGTGTGCTAATGTCACGAACGTCGCACGTGTTCCGATTGCCTTCAGATCTACGATCTACAATGCCAAGATATGCATGTGATGATGTGAGTGGCAGGCAAGGCGGCAGTGTCAAGTATAAAATTAGTGAGCTACCACCACTCTTCAGTCTCATTCACCTTCAACTCTCACCACTCGCATAATCAACCTGCAGCGCACTTCACCTACACCTACCACTCCGCCCACCGAAGTCTTCGGCCGTTCTTCAAAAGTATTGCTGAACGATAAGCCTGAGCCATGCCGCCAGAGCGCGAAGACGCACATCCAGGCGTGAAATCGACTGAATGCCAACACAGTACCGATGACAATACTCGTCTTCCCTCCGACCAAGCTCGTCTTGTCGATATCAAGATCGTGTCTATGTTTAGCTGGAGTATCCTGCTCGGGATCTTCTCGGCCTTGTGTTCGTATCTCCAGAATGTCTTGATTCGAGTCTCGGCATTTCAAATGTTGGTGCAGTCCTTGACAAGCACACATGCTCTCAAGTGCGTCTAGGAGTGTCGCCTGCGTACTGGAGCTCGGCTTTGTGGTCAAGAAACGCTGATGAGTTCCCACGAAGCTTTCGGACAGCTGACCGATGAACTGGTTGTGTCACCTGTTCAAGTGGTTGCTGACACGGTCGATGTGGCGAGACAGGTCGTGGGCATGTAGCGCGGCAGTCGTATGGTTATCACGAGCTTGAACGACTGACGATTGCTCCTCTCAAAGACGGCAAAGCATCATTATGCTAACGGATCATGCAAGCTCGTCGTCTTTTCCGAGCTGCCTCTTCTCTCCAGTCTTGTCTTGATACTGTCCGCCAAGTCCTCAAGGGGAACCAGATCCTTAGGTCCATTATACCTCTTGAACAACGCGTCATTGCTGGGTCCGTATAGCATGAGTGCAAGAGGCGAAGACTTGAACAAGCCTGGCCATAAAGGATTTCGACTATAGTGCCTGGTGTGCAAGATCATCCCAGTCATGAAGCCCACTGTTGCCAGAGCAAGAATAGCAGGAAAGATGAGCCACGGCCAAGTCACATTTGCGCAGGTCTTAGTGACCTTTACGATACCGACAGCTGGACGATTCCCCGGTAAGGCATGGTTTGCTATTTTGCGTAGGGCCGAAGTCAAGATACTCGCGACCCTATCAGCATATGAGCTGACTGTCTGCAGAGTCGCGGCACCGTCCGCATATAAAGGAAAGAGGTGGAGGTTCTCGGCGGTCCTTGTCAAGCTGATGTCGTATGCGCCAAGCATCATGCCCTGTGTGGTGTTTAAGATCAGTCCAGGCTGATCGAGACGTGGAAAGAAAGGCTCCAGAGATCGCTGAAGCATAAAATATACCTCTTCCGTAAGGAGAGAGACGCATCGCGGATCGTAGAAAGTGGTCACGTTGCTGTCATTCAAAAATGCGAGTGTATTATTTTCTGTTGATGTGATCGACCATTCGCAGGTCAAGGCGGAACCATTAACCAGAGTCTCATTCTGTGCAATAAAATAGTCCTTCCGCGTCCAGTTCTCAGCCAATCTCTCGCTGATCCCATCAGGTACGTATCGGATAGACCTGACTGCTGACAGCGGTCTTGCAGAGACGATGTGCTCCTCCAAGCGGCCAAGGGTAGATATTGCGTTCATGACAGCCAGATGTGGGACGAAATCACACTGAAAAGCGACTGCCTGCGCGGGTCCAATGTACGCGTTCAGTAAAGTCTTGTTCGAGTCCGTACTCTGGATCATTAGTGTTTGGAACCCGTGAAAGACATCATCGCCCAAGGTCGATTTTGTGGCCCTAGTCGCCATGTAAGCGCCGCGGGGAAACTGCACCGACAGCCATGTGGCATTATCCGCGGCCGGTAGTGTATAGTTGTGCATCGCTGGAGTCGTCACTCTTGTGATATCAGAGGATATGTCTCGACATCGCGAAGCGATGGTAAAAGTGGTGTAAAATCCTTGATCTCCTTGAAATGTGCAATTTCCCGTGGCGCACTGATGTTCAATAGGTGGCAACACATCCTCATCATGGTTGATTAAATTGACGCTCAAGGACCGTCGGAAGAGGTCCTCGATTTCATTCAGTGACTGTGTCGTCGGCTGCATGATTGTATACTCACGCCGCCAGTAGTCGAAAAGTTGGGCTCGTTGAACGGAAGCCGAAACCGACATATCATTCACACTGTACGGTTCGAAAGACACACCTTGCTGGATAAAAGTGTCAAGTCCCAGCGACAGGACAATAATAGACGCCCCTAGTACGGCAAGGATGCTGTGCTTTGTCAGTGACGTTGTAACGCAATGCTTTCACTTACTTGAGTCGAAACTTGAGCAAGAGAACCAAAGCCCCCCAGGGACCGCGGCTAGCAGAGTCGAACGCTGATATGTCGTTCAATTGACGGTCTTGGACGAACCAAGACCACTTGATCTGCGACAGACCTGTGCTGCTTTTAGAGTTATCTTCGGTACTGCGCGTCTAACCAACCTTCGGAAACAGCATAGATCATGGAGCCCTTCGTGGCCGTTGTTAAAACAGCAGCAGCAGAATTGATAGTAATGACGCGTGGCCAGTCTGGCGTAGGCTTACCATCGTAGGCCCTAAACAATACAAAGATAGCCAACAGCGTGAGGATGTTTAAAGTGCAAGCAGCCACTTCGTAGAACCAGTGTTGGTTGATCCATAATCTCATTCCAGCCAACGGAGTACTTGGTATATATGGCGTAATGTCTGAGCATATTTCGCCTGCATCTTGCATCGTTGTCGATTTGGTGACGAGAGTCTTCACGGAAGTTTGATCGTATTCAGCGCAACATTGAGCTATAGCAATGACCTTACTGGCGGCCTGCGGATCGCCTGGAGCTTTGCTAGTATTGTCACAATCAGCCGTCCGTTCAGTACTAGATCTTTGTCCACAGGACAGTGTTGGAAATTCCTTGCAGTCGTCATTGTTGGGTACAGTCTCGGGGGTAAGGGCCATCCTAGCGCTCGCAGAGATGTGAGTATAAAGGCATGAAGGAATCTACTCATATTAAGCAGCATATGCGCAGGGCATCAGCTAAAACTTTTGCTTTTTTGGCTCACGTTTCCTACCAGATCATGTTGCGCGATGTTCCGTGTTCCAGTCAAGAATCCTCCAGTCATAAGGCATAGTGTCCTCCACAGCCGTGATCCAAGCATCTTGGCTCACACGAAAGGGCTGAGTGGTAAGGATCTAGTGCCTTGCTGCGGTCGAAATATATTACAGTCACTTTCCTATTGGATGTTTACTTGAGCCGGCGTGGAAGTACATGAAGGACATGGATAAAACTGGCAGGCTTTGTTCAGCTCCTCGGGACCTGCAGATCTGCGCGGGGATGTGGCGTCGCTTCGGTATGCTCGTTCCGCTGGTCACGTGTGCTTCACATCATTGACTACATTTGGAATGGCTATCGACACTTCAAGCTGTAAGGCAAAATTCATGAGCAACGGTCATGACAGTACAGGTACAGGTTGGAAACTTGATGATTCGCAGTATTCATTGCACTATGCATGGCATTGGATGATATCTTTCAGCCATGGCATGGTAAGCGATTCTTCGCACTCGCAGGTCTGCGTGCTCTAGCCACCTTTCCTTGGTAACGGACTCGCGCCTCTCGAGCGATCTGCGAACTTCCTCTTCTCTCCCTCTACCACTTTCCTGATTTGCGTGAGAGCACCCTGCTTGTCTCTTGGGGCCTTGCACGTGTCCGCTGTATACGGTGCTGATATAATGACCGCATCGTCCACTATGATGTCTGTGTCGTGCCACCTGACTGTGTACCTGGATGAGTGTCAGTGTCCGAAATCTCGCAAGCGTGTGTACATTCAGCCAATCTCGTGCAGGACCCGCCTGACTCAAATGGCACGTAAAGGCCAGCTTGAGTATATGTACACACATTCTGTCGAGCGCATTGAACAGCGCTTGCGCCTCAGCCGTCACTCCCTTGCCCTTCTTGGCCTCCTCATCCTTGAGTTTTGCGACTCTTTGCCTCTCTCGCTCTTTCAGCTTCGCGGTGTCGACCTTGCCAATCGCTGGCAGTGCCGTCGAGAATCCGTCTCTCTTCTCGGCTAAAGATATGACCTGGAAGCTTTGTATCCGTGAAATGGGGATGACATGGTAGTCGCCTGGATCGGCGATGGTCGCAGAGGAAGGATTAGGTGGTGCTGGCCCAGTGTTGATTGCTACCACATTGAAGATGGGGCAGGCTGTGAAAAGGGTGCCCTCGAGGTTCTGGGATGGGTTCGAGGAAGTAGTGATTTTGACACTGTGAGGCAAGTATCAGGATCATCCCTCGTGCAAATGTGCAGAAGAGCAAGAAGGACTTACCGGGCGCCAATGGCACTACTAAGATTCTTGAGCACGTCTCCTCCCTGCTGAGTGCCAGTCCTCGGTGTAGCTATGCGCTCAGCTGAGGCACGCTTGGTTTCCGCCATAGATTCTTCGTAATAGAATGAAGAGAGCTTCTCGTAGTGTGGTCGTCGCGTTGGTAAGGTATGTTTGTGCTGCTTTCTATATTGAAGCCAACCGCATGGTCAGTGAAGACCTGGTAGGTAGCGAGCTCAATGCCCGCTTGCCAACTTCTTATGAGTCGTCACCCTCGGAGAAAGATTGGCGCTGATAGCAGAGAGATGAAGCGCTCGAAGGCTGGCGAAATAAAGCGACAATTACAATTTGATGGTTGCGACTGATGTCGACTCCGAAGCAGCTGTCACAATCGGCGGAGTTGCTGCGCGTAGTTGGCCGCAGCCAATCAAAATGTTGCATTGTCGGAGCCGGCAGCATTATCAAAATAGCAGGCGCGAAAACATATCACTTCATGTCATGACATATTCTATTTCCCTGAACACACAATCGGTTCATTGACCTCATCGCCAATGGGACCATTGTAAGGCAGACGAAGCGAAGCTTTGCCCCTGGCAGGGGGGCAATTCATTGCCCACTGGACCGGAAGAGCTCCGAGAATCGTCGACTACCACCTAATCACACCTACGCATTGTGTGTGGATGCACTGACGTTACCACCGCGCCCGGTCCAATGTACGGCAACTGCTGCTGCTAAGATGCAATCAAGGTATGTATTTGTATTTCGTTGTCCACTACCGTAACAGCTTCGAGCATCGTCAACTACCACCTAACCACACCTACGCATTGTATGTGGATGCACTGACGTTACCACCACGCCCGGTCCAATTTACGTGGGTATAGGCGCCCTCCTTGTACTTCTCGTTGGCAAACTCGGGCTTGATCTGGAAGGTATGGGCACCGAAGTAGTCGCGCTGGGCCTGGAGCAGGTTGGCGGGAAGATCCTTGGTCCTGTATCCGTCGTAGAAGGACAAAGCGGTGCTGAAGGCAGGTGTGGGAATACCCCAGACAGCGGCCTTGGCAACGACGTTCCTCCATCCGGCCTGGGCCTTGGTGATGGCCTCGAGGAAGAACTTGTGGAAGAGCAGGTTCTCGAGGTCTGGGTTCTCGCGGTAGGCGGAAGTGATATCCTTGAGGAAGACGGAACGGATGATGCAACCACCGCGCCACATTAGCGCGATCTCTGGCTTATTGAGCTTCCACGAGTACTCCTTGGCGGCCTAGGTATTTGTCAGTCCTGCTTCCGTCGTTTCTTTCCTTATCTGTACTCACGTTCTGGATCAACATGAAACCCTGAGCGTAAGAGATGATCTTGGAGGCGTAGAGAGCCTGCTCAAGGTCGTCAATGAACTGCTGCTTGTCGCCGCTGAAGCTGGGGCTGGGGCCGGGGAGAAGTCCAGAGGCACGGACACGCTCGCCCTTGAGGGAGGACAAGCAACGAGCGAAGACAGCCTCGCCGATGAGGGTGACGGGCATGCCGAGGTCGAGCGCGTTGATAGCGGTCCACTTGCCTGTACCCTTCTGGCCAGCAGAGTCGAGGATCTTCTCGAGCAGGGGCTGTCCATCGTCGTCGTTGAAGTATAGGATGTCACGGGTGATCTCGACGAGGAACGAGTCGAGCACGCCCTTGTTCCACTTGGCGAACACATCTCCCATCTCCTTGTTGGATAGACCGAGACCACGCTTGAGGATGTCGTAGGCCTAATTCTGTGTCAACATATGTCATGATGGGCGCATAAGATCTACTAACCTCACAGATAAGCTGCATGTCACCGTACTCGATACCGTTGTGCACCATCTTCACATAGTGACCGGCACCCTCGTCACCGACCCACTGACAGCAGGGCTCGCCGTCAGACTTGGCGGAGATGCTCTGGAGAACGTCCTTGATGTATGGCCAGGCCTCCTCGTTTCCACCAGGCATGATGCTGGGACCGTAGCGTGCACCCTCCTCACCACCGGAAACACCGCTGCCGACGAATCGGATACCCTTCTCGTTCAAGTACTTGGTCCTGCGGTTGGTGTCGGGGTAGTGGGAGTTACCACCGTCGATGATGATGTCGCCCTTCTCAAGACCACCCTCGGTGAGGAGCAGCTCAATGAAGTCGTCGACTGGCTTGCCGGCCATGACGAGGAGCATCATGCGGCGGGGCTTCTTGAGCTTGGCGCAGAACTCCTTGATCGAGTGAGCGCCGACAATGGACTTGCCCTTGGCCTCGTTTTCGAGGAAGCGGTCGACCTTTGCAACAGTACGGTTGAAAGCAACGACGGTGAAGCCGTGGTCAGCGGCATTGAGGATCAGGTTCTGACCCATGACGGCCAGACCGATGAGACCGAAGTCTCCACTGGAGGCATGCACGTCAGCCCAAATTATCCAGTGACGTTGGGTGAAAGATTTTGACAGGATGTTTGGAGGGGTTGCACTCACACTGCTTCCGTGGACATGGCGGACGAAGGAGATCTGCTGAGGTGGTCT
Source organism: Elsinoe fawcettii (assembly GCA_007556565.1). Lineage (NCBI taxonomy): Eukaryota > Fungi > Ascomycota > Dothideomycetes > Myriangiales > Elsinoaceae > Elsinoe > Elsinoe fawcettii. The sequence goes on along the minus strand of SWCR01000002.1, from coordinate 1,754,014 downwards.
CTGATGGTAGAGAGTCTTTGTATGGGAGCCAGCTGTGGCAGAGAAAAATCAGTGACGGATCACAAGATACGGTGGGAAAGATGTGGGATGTTTTGGCGGTCCGGACTTTGAGGTGTTGTTGAATCGGAAGACTGACCTTAGCGGGCTTTGGTGGGGTTGTATTAGTGGGCTGTTTTTGGAGCTATCTTTGTAAGCTGCTCACGGAGATGTCACAATATCAGGCTCAATTTTAGCCGGAACGATACGGACTGCTACGGACAAAGTGGACGGCGGTCTCACATACGATATATGAGTCAATTGAGGTATCTACACGCCGACATGGGCCATTTAGTGGCTTCAATTAGCGATCCCAGTGTCGGGATCTGAGATTGTCGTGCCCGGGCGCCAGGTGAGCTTTTCCGGGAAGGAACGTATGCCAAGACCACTTCTTTCCCAAATTTTCTCGCCGGCGGGGGACCTCGCAACGTCTGATCTCATAGGCCGACACATCTCAGAGCTATCTCAGCACAGAGCCTCTTCTGCGACAGCGCAAGATACCTGCTTGAACTCACCAGACGTGTGACGAGCAATACGAGAGGCTTTCGACTGGCATAGCGAGGTGCGGATGTCCTTTTGATTCACTTTCGCTCGCGATCTGTCGCAGACATCTCTATTCCAAGGTACGCGCATCTTTAAACTTTGCATATTCGCGCCTATACATCAAAGCCATCAGGCTCAATGAGTGCACCAGGATCAGGTACCTCGACACCTGCCGGCGGGCATGCGTTGCCAGCCAAACCCGGCTTCAAGCCACGCAATGTCACGTCGTCTGCAGCGCCGAAGCGTACCGCTTCACTACAAGTACAGCAGTATCCAAGCTACCCACAAGGCGGATATGACATGAGCGGGGGATATGGCGCAGGTGCGCAGTCATACGGAAACTATCCACAGTATGGACAGCAGCAGCAATATGGAGCTGGATACGACTACAACCAGTATGCGGCACCAACACCTGCGCTGCACAACCCATTTCCCATGCCAGCAGTTGGGGCAGAAGGAGCCTTTAGTGCTGACGCTGAGTGGCAACAGCAAATGCAACAGTGGCAGTCAAATTATTCCGGCACACCCCAGCCAAAACCAGGTGAGAAGCCTGGCCTGAACGCCAACCACCTACCGCTAAAGAACAACCGCCTGGACCCCTCCACACCAACCAGTTCCGGCGCTGCGACACCTGCGGGGCAGAAGACAGTGGTTCGTCAAGGTGGTGGTCAGAAGTGGGAGGACTCTACACTGCTCGAATGGGGCAATCTGCACCGTATCTTCGTTGGCAATCTAGCAGGTGAGGTTACCGACGACTCCCTGCTCAAAGCTTTCTCCAAGTGGCCATCAGTTCAGAAAGCGCGTGTGGTCCGCGACAAGCGCACAACGAAGAGCAAAGGATTCGGATTTGTCGGTTTCTCAGATGCGGACGAGTACTTTCAGGCTGCGAAGGACATGAATGGGAAATATGTTGGCAGTCATCCCGTTCTGATCAAGAGGGCCGAGACCGAGATCAAGGTGGCAAACAAGAAGGACGATCGCTACAAGGGCAAGTACAAGGGAAAGAATGGACATGGCGGCGGTGGGAACAACAAGGCAGGCAAGATAGATCCATTAGCTGCTCAGCCTGGTCAGGGAGTGCAGAAGAAGGGTAAGGTCGAGAGCAAATACAAGGTCCTGGGTTGATGGACTTTCGTATGATGACTTTATGTGCAATTAGCGATGGCGTTCTGGGGGAAATCGCAGGGTGGTGGGGCTTCGGGAGGACAAACATGGAGCCAAGTGCCATGCAACTCACCTCGGCCTTTTCAACTGTGATTATTTCAACTTTGAGACAACAACAGCAGCATATCAAATCTTAAACATGTTATGGCTGAACATGAACGCTGTCCTCTCGAATACTTGGACTACTGATGCGGTTCTCGTGACTACGCGTCTGCCTAACTCCGACCCCGCTCTTCTTGTTGAGTCACGACCTGTGGCATTCTTTATGTTCATGCTTCGTATCCCACAGTGAAAATTGACTTCTTGTAGACCTCTGTGCGTAAGATAAAGGTTTCTCATCCCTCAATCAACGATGATCACACCAGCTCCGCGCCCACAGCGACCTCTCCAGACCGAGCGGCTCTACCTGCGATCGATAGATCCAGAAGGAGACGCAGAGGATGTCTTTGAGTGGTTCTCGTTGACCGAGCCATTGAAATACACGTAAGTATTGTCATATCCTCTATTCATTGCGATACATCATGCCCGCCCCGCAGCGAAGACCACACACCTCCTGCACCTGGCGCGAGTCTCTGCCACTTTCCCTCGCACCGCGTTCGGATTCTCCATCCCCCTCTCCTGATGACGATCCACCCCCCCCCCCCCACCCCTCCCTCCTCCCCCCCCACCCCCTTCCGCGCACATCCTGTCCTTCCAACATCGTCCCATTTAACAATCCCAGCACACAATCCCCCCATCTCTCCTCCTCCACCACCATCACCTTCCTGCAGGCCCGCAAAGCCCGCCCCACCTTCCTCATGTACGCCATCACCCTCCCTCTCCCCAACCCCTCTCCGTCCGGCAAGACACACAAAGTCATCGGCCTCCTCGGCGCCAAAGCCTTCCCTGAGATCGGCTACTCCCTATCCCCCCACTACCAGGGCAAGGGGTACATGACTGAAGCCCTGCGCGCTTTCCTCCCGGAGATGTTCGCTGCTATGCCCACGAAGGCGCAGGGGGGGTGGGACGAGGTGCTGGCCTTGGTGGATACGGATCATAGGGCGAGTATGAGGTTGCTCGAGCGGACGGGGTTTAAGCCTGGGGAGGTCACGAAGGGGGAGTATTTCAGTAAGGTGCTGGGGGAGAGGAGGGATGGGAAGGCGTTTAGGCTGGCGAGACCGGGAACGGAAGGGGGAGGTACTGAGGTGGTAGAAGCGCAGCAGGGGGAAGCTATCTAGGGGAGTGGCGGGTGTGGGAGCTGTGTATAGAACGGGAAGTTTGTAGACATGTCTAATTTCTACAGATGGATCATGCAGATGACGTGCGACCTATCGCGACGCTTTCACCAGATTGTAGCACTGCTTGAAGAACTGGATCTCGAAGATCGCACTGTAGATGTCAGTCTCGGCCATCTCAGATGAGTGGAGGTAGCACTTACATTGCTCCCATAAGCAGCAAACCCACTGCCCCGATCCTCACCAACTCACCCAGCACACCATAAGCCCCAAGCAAATCCCTCGTCGCATTCAACAACACCGGCACAGTCGCAGCAACAGCCACACTCCCCGCACTAGGCAGCACATCCAGCGCTCCAAACTCCTGTCAACAGTCAGCTTGTACTCCTCCCTTTTCTGGAATGCATACCAGCCCCCTCCCCCCAAACCATCCCTTCACAAAATATGCACACCACGCAATCCGTCCCGCCATATTCACCCCATTCGCAACCACCACTCCCCTCGCGCCCATCCCCAGCCTCCCAATCCCCACCCATGCCGTCCCAGCAAACGCAACGAAACACGACCCCATGAAAAGACTCTGTACATACAGATCCCTGTTCCCGGCCGTAGCGGAAACGAACGCCTCCAGAATCCCGTTGAGTGCTAGCAGCGGTATATAGTACGCATACGCGCCCAGCACTTCGCCCGCGCCGAGCGAGGTCCAGCGCTGTCCTGCGACCAGACCGAGGAGGGGAGGAGCGAGGGAGGGGCCGAGCGTGGCGATGGGGAGGGAGAGGAGGAGGTAGAGCTTCAATATCAGAGATAGGATTTGTTTCGCTCGAAGGACGGAGGGGTCGGGGGATGTTTTGGTCTGGGGTGAAGAAGGGGCAGGGGCAGAGCAGAGTTTCGCGAAGAGGTTCCTGGAGGCTTCTTCTATGGGCTGGAAGACCATGCGGGCGATCAGACCGCCGTAGTTGGAGGCGAGGGCGTAGGAGCCTTGATCTTGTAGCGTGGCGAGGGCGGTGATTAGGAGGGAGTCGCCTTGCGTGAGGACGTATTTGAGGATTGATTGGATGGTGAGGGAGGTGGCGATCTTGAGGAGGGGGCGGGAGAAGAGGGTAAGTAGGTACTCGTTCTGAGCGTCGGCCTTCGAGGATCGTTTGTCGGGGGAATCTGGCAGAGAGTCTGGCAGAAGGGAGAAGCTGTGCTGTTGACGGACTGGGTTGAGCTTGAAGGCGTAGTAGACTAGCAGAGTCGAAGCAAAGGCTAGCTGACCAATTGCGAAAGGCATGACACCGGCTTCGACTCCTTGACGGTGTGCCCATACTGCACTGCCTACAGTCGAGAGGGTCTTGACCACTGTTGCCGCTGCTTCTGCACCTGCTCGTACTTTGAAGAGCAACAAAGCCTGAGCTGCTACAAAGCCGGGCTCAGAGGCAAGCTCTATGACAGCGGCGAGTCCATAGAGAGCTACTGCAGAGCCGATGTAGGGTGTAGCGGTCTCAACAGCCCCACCGGAGAGTCCTGTCCATGCTAGATAGCCAAGAAGGATGGCCAGAGGAGTGCCGAGTATCAAAGACAAGTAGGAGAGGTTCACTACCGTCTGTACCGCATTTGACGATGCAGATCGATCCTTCGTTGCATCTTTAGCTGCCTTCTTCTCGCCCGGTGCATTCTTAGACAAGTCGCCTGCTTGGTCCGAGTCTCTCAACGTGGATGACCCTACTCGCTGGACAGCCACTCGAAGACTCTCTCGAGCGAAGAACAATACGCTGATAGAGTAAAGCTCCAGTTGTACTGCTCTTCCAAATGTAGCTGGTGTCAGGAATCGAAGCAGGATCTGATTGAGTAGGAATGTCAACGCTCTTGATGAGATCTGAAGTGCTATCAAATACGTCGCCCCTTTCGCTGCCGCAGAGGTTGCAGAAGTAGACATGTCTGGCTATTTGAAGTATGTTATATGCGGCAATCAATGTCAGACTGACCAGAAGGTTATGATGCCATTTGAAGAGCGAAAGATTGCTCCACCATGTCTGCTATGAGGAGGGTTTGATGGAAATGCAGTGCAGCATGAGTGCAGATTATTCGCAGAGCAGTCACAGCAACGGCCCCGAAGCATACAACTGGCAGCACTCATCCGCGTCAGGCTCTGTATCATACTGGTCGCGCCGCATTCATTCACTGCTTGACATCCACATATGAAAGACATTTGTTCACAATCGCCATCATTACACACATTATCTACCCGCTATATACCCTGATACGTCCCCCCCACCAACCTCCGCCTCACCTTCTCCGCCTCAAACCCCTTCCAAACCCCTCCCTCCCCATCGCTGAACGGATCCTCCTCCCTCTTCTCCAATACCACTCCGCTCCCCTCCGCTCCTTCCAACGTCCACCTCGCCTCCGCCCTGCCGATCTTCGCCTCCCCTTCCGTCTGGAACCGAGCCAACACCTTCCCCATCTCCCCCTTTCGCAACTTCACTTCCCCTAGCGTCCAGTAGATGACCCCGCGTTCCTTGCTGAATGTCCCCACGGGCTTGCTCAGGCAGGAACTACTCTTCGTTCCGTCACCGAGATGCAGAACGAGGGTGACGTCCTTGAGCACGATTTCGTCTGCGGATCCGAAAGAGGCATTGGCGCCGTAGCTGAGGATCACGCTCGCTTGGTTTGCCTCCACGCGCCAGACGGGCTGCAGGACGATCGGGGCAAGTTTCCCGCCTTCCGAGACGGTGGAGTTGAGTTGGTATTTGAATGCTGTTTGCTTGCCTTTGCCTAGCTGGCCTAAGCTCAAGTTATACACGCCTGCTTCATCGCTGTTGTTGCTCAGGAAAGCTGGGTTGGGCGCGACTTTATCTAGCTTGTCGAAGTGGGTGAGGCGGATGGCTTCGGTTTCGCTGGAAGTGATGGGGGAGTTGTATGCTACTGCTACTTCGCCAATGACAATGGATCGGCTAAGTACACCGTTCTCGAACCAGGCAGATACGGTCTCGATTATGCTTGCGTTAAGGCCAGGGGAGGTAAGATCCGGATGACGATGCGAGGCGGAGGCAGTGGAAGCATGAGAGCGGCCGGAGCGGACGCTTCCGTTGTCATCTCTTTGCGCGGAGGCGGGGCGCATGGCGGAGAGAGGGGAGTGGGGTACGGTGGAGTTGAATGGTGCAAATGGCGTCGTGGTTGGCAGGGCTGCAGCAGCGGACGGTTGAGGGGAGCTGATCGGCACGTTGGCGGCAGATGTCTGGATAGGGGAAGCTGGCTCTTCAGGTATTCCTTGAGCTTGAGGTAAGCTGGGAGGCTGGGAAAATTGTCCTGGTAGCGTCACGGGCGGTAACGAATCGTATACGCTGGCACGATTGTCACGACGTCCACGTACAGTGCCTGTACGTCTGCTCCCGGTCGTGGCTGGAGCTTGCTGCAGCAGATTAGCCCACTGAATTCAGAAACTCGAAAGAGACGTACCATCTTGAGGGTCGTGGAGATGGCTGCCAAAGCATCCAAATCTCCTGCCTCTTGTGTCGCCGGCGCATCCTTGATATCGACTTTGAATGAAGGCGGTGCTTGTTCTGAGCCACCCGCCTCCGCGGCTTCTTGCTCTGCTGCTGATATCGGATCGAGACTCGGTGCTTTGCCCTTGTCATTCGTCTTCTCCGGCTGTACATCGTAAGCGTCTGGTATCCAAGGTCCTTTTGTACTCCTTACCTCGCCGTCCGTTGTAGCTGTTGGTGCCTCGCTGAGCTGCCTCGGGGTATCCAAGCTGAGACCTGCAAGATCGTTCTGATGGCTTCCGTTTGGAATAACAGAATCGACCGCACCGTTTGTAGTTGGCACCTCTTCTGGTCTATCCGCATCCGATCGACTAGACACAGTTCGTAGCGGTGATCGTGGGCGTTCTGCTTCATCTTCCCTCGGTGGTTCCAACATTGGGGCAGGATCTCTATTCCTCCTGGAGAACGAGCTGAAGGTCGAGCTGTTCGGTAGCCTGCTCGCTCGCTTATCCGGTGTTCTCTCTGGGCTCTCTGCTATCCGTCCTGCACCTGGGGGTATCTTGCTCTCTCTTCTCCTTCCAAGGACCGTCCCGAGCCTTCTAAGCCCTCTCGGTTTCTCCGCTTTCGGGGTAGGTAAATCAGATACTGTTCGGTATAAGTTTGCTTCTCCTAAGACTATGCTCGAGTACAACGCACCGGAATCGCTTCTTTGGCTGGCCCTGTCGTCGCTGCTGCCAGCTGCAGCTGCTGGGGGGAGGCTACTGACACTAGCACTTTGTTGTAACGCTTGTGGTCTGCGCGCTGTAGCCGGACGCTCCCCACTACCCGTGCGCATAGCAAATGTCTTGATCTCGTCCGCCGTCTCCACCGTAAGTAGCACGTTCAGGCATTGCTCTGCGGCAATCCTGTTTCTCTCCACCTTATCAACCTCATGCGTCTGGAATTGGGTAAGGACATCTCGCAGATGGTTCAGCCTGTTCTCGTCGAGCGCTTGAAGACTCTCGAACACAAAGGGCGCTTGTGCTTCCCATTGCGTCTGCGCATTGTCCAGATCCTTGCTCGCTGCTGCGACTTTTTGTACGGCGCCCTTCTGCCCAAGCTTGTCCAGCTTCTTTTGCGCGCCGTCAATGTCCTTGGAAAGCGATTGCAGGTTACCCTGAATGTTGCCCATGGCAGTCATCTCCCTGTTTTGCGAGTTGAAGAGGCGCAGCGGAGTCTCGACATCGGCTTCGATCTTTTGCGCAAGATTGTGGTGGGTGTCTGCTAGTGTATCCAGTGCCGATGTCAAGGCGGACCATGGAGTCGCAAAGACACTATCGGATCAGCCTTCTACCCAGAGAGATTGAGACAATGTCCACTTACCCCAGCTCTTGCGGGTCTGCCAGCGCAGGGCGTCGCGCGAGCTTTCGCAGACCTTGCGCATATTGCTCTTCGAGTCTTCGCCTTTCCTAACATGATTTAGCTCTGTGTGAGCCTGAGCAATCTGATGTCCTAACCTGTAACCAGTCTGCTATACCGCTGTTGACCTGACTGACAAGTCGCACCCGACTGTCCAGTATTTGCACTGCTTCCGAGGGTTGCAGTGTGGCCTATGGTGGTCACTATTATGGTCTTTCGGGAGCTTCGGGGCGAGGCTTACCAGCATGGCCGGGTATTCCTGTCTGTCGAGAGCCATTGTGATTACTTTTGCGCGTCTTTGCGCGGTGAATTGTTGGGATAGTGATATGTACTTTTGAAGAGTCTTCAATTGCGCGCCAGCACGCGTTTCGTGGTCATATTGTAGGTGAGGGCTAGTTCTGGCTGGGAAAAGTACATTTCAAGGTAGAGGCCCGCGATGCCATCATTGCCGCATTGTGGAGCGGAAGATGATTGGTTGCCGGTGGGGGGCAGGTGCGCAAAGCGATCTTGGGCAAGCTGTGGCTGAGGGAACCACAGTTGAAATAGATTGTTCAGTGCCGAAGTGATCGAATTTGTCTCATGGCACGATCGAGGACGATATGGTCTTCTTACAATTTATACGGGGAAGTATGCTATGTACTCGAAAGCTTTCAGACGTCGTCCTCAGTGACATCAAATCTTACCTCACTCTTCGATAACAGGCTCGGTGATATCAATCTTGATCTCTTCTTGCCTCCTCCTCAGCAAGATCTTCTCATCGGCACTCATCGAGGCACCCTCAAATTGCATACCAACTGGCCTCGTCTGCCCTTCCTGGAACTTCATGTCGTACTTGAGCAAGAAGAAACAGAGAGCGATCTTGATCTCGTTGCTGGCAAAGAATCGACCTGGGCAAGCATGCTGACCGTGGCCGAAGAGCATGTGTTTCGGGCTTGTGGTGACAAATTGCCAGTTGTTCTCACCACCAGGCTGATTGCGAAGCTTGAGGAAGCGGTCTGCTTCGAATCGTTCTGGTTGCGGGTAGAGCTCTGGGTCGATGAAAGACTCGGCTGTGACCATGAAGCGAGATCCCTTGGGCAGAACGGTACCGTCGGAAAGGGTGATATCCTTCTCGACGTGGCGGTTCATTGAGTCTGTTGAGAAGTTAGTATGTTGAATTTCCGTGGTAAGAAGGATACGTACGCCACGCCATGTTGTTCAGTCGCTGGCTTTCCTTGAGGAAGCTGTCCATCAGCTTCAGCTTATAGAGAGACGTTTTGGCCCAGCCCTCAGCGCTGAGGACCTCGATAGCTTCCTGTCTCAGCTGATCTTGAATTTCAGGATGCGCGCACAGGTCATAGATTGCTTGGGTGGTAGTCTCTGAAGTAGTGTGGATAGCAGCCAAGCTCAAACTCAGCTGTCCGTGGACATAGTTGATGGGACGGCCACGAGACACCTCGTACATCCAGCCAATTGTGTCGGACATCTTTGGTGGCTTGACACCAGCAGCTTGAGCCTTCTGGACACGTTCGATCCTTCGCTCAACCTCCGGCATGATGAGCTTCTCGGCATCACGTACGGCAGCGCGAAGACGGCGACATCTTGGAAGGAACCAATGGACGACCGGTCGGATGAAGCTTGGAATGATGCGAAGCTCAAATGCAGCCGCAAATGAGTCGACCGTGTATTCTTTAGCGATCTCCAACCAGCGCTTGTTGTGTGCAAGGTCCTTGCCTAGGAAGACACGAGACGAGAGACGAGCGACGATATCCAGCACATCCTGCTTGATTTGCACAAGGTGCCACTCTTGATTTTCGCCGAGCAGATCATGGAAAGATTCTGTGCACTCTTCGACCAGGTCGTTGGTGACGAGATTGAGTGACTGAGTAAGCTTGACACGTACAACCTCCTGAATGAATGTCCCATCTCGAAGACCAGTCTTGTGTGGTTCAAAACCAGGATAGTTGATGAAGAGGTCCTTGGCGAATGCCTTTGGAAAGTTGAGATCTGGGTGATTTCTGACCTCGTCTGCGTAGCGGTTGGGAAGAACGATCTTAGGTCCAGTGCCAGTCATGACTTGGAAGGCACCCTTTGTCTGACCAAGTCCTCTAAAGATCATCTCCTTGCCAGACTTCATCCATCCTATACTTGGTAGCCATTTCAGCTCCGTGGGCTCGATAAGGGGAAATCCTGCTACGGGACGTTCCCGCGTAAGGAGTGAGTACGCTGTAGAAACAATGATGATAATAGCAGTGATCTGCAAATATTTTGGTAGAGGGACTTGATCAGAGATACGAAAGACAGGCTGCAACGCCTCGTCGATCCTCTGTGGGAATGGTACTGCTGACTCCATGACTTTGGTAGTCTGCCTGGAAAGGATGTGGTTAGAACGAAGGAAGGAGAAGTCGGCCGTTTGGTCAACTGTTATATCGCGGGAAAAAGAGGTTGAATGATACCCACCCGTCGAACCAAATGCTACAAACCCCTGCCAGAATGATGCGGGGAGGACCAGAATTGTGCATGTTTTCAACACTGAAAGATGGAGTTAGTTTCGGATGTCTAGACCCGTGCATTAACAGGGCGCAAGGACCCCGTCATGGCAGCATGTAATATCTGCCGTATCCAATCGAATGAACGCGATTGGTCGATGGCTTGACGTTTCATGTCTTGCATGCATTGACAGCTCAAGATCGTGAAAAGATGCAGAGGTTGCTGCCTCGGTGCAGTGACGAGACGTAAATATTACTGCTTCGGCCTCGCTTGGTGATTTGTGCAAAATCAGAAGTTGCATAATTCTCCCACGATCTTGCACATCTACAAGCCTCTGTTGTCAATTTGACATTTCCCATCATTGCCATCTACCAGCACTAGGTATGGCTCGCAGCAAAACAGAATCAAACAAGAATCAAGGCAGCAGGAAGGAGAAGAGGTCATTATATCCGTCTAGGCTCGAGACTGCCCTCCTATTCTTCACTTCCGCGGCCTACCTATTGGTTGCACTGGGCGCCACAACTACCACATTAGGGCTCCGGTCACTGATGGATCTGACATGCGACTTTACATAATCACACTCCTTGGTATGATTGTGAGGAGCAAGCCCGACCTCTGCACACCTAGTGTCGCACGAACTCTTGCGTAGCACGAATCGGACACCCCTCCCGTCCCGTCATTGCGCGTCGATTGCACAAAATGACCTTTCATGATGTGGAGCGAGCTCCAGTATTCCAAGATGACAGTCTCTACAGTTGCCGGCACAGACAACACCATGCGTCGCGCATATCTCGGACCTTCCACAACCCGTTACGACTTGTGTCCACGATCCACCTCGCCTTACACTTCGGTCGGTCGGCGACATTGCAGCTCTCTGATGACCTCGGGTGATCGTGGTGGAACCCTCACAACGAGAGTCTGGTCACGAACACTGAATGGGCCATGTCGCATGTCACTGAGCTTCGTGTAGTTCTGGAGGAGCTACTGTAACTTGTGGGTGAAGCTTTCCAACGGCACTGATGCAGCTGCTTGACGTTGTTGATCTAATAAAGCCATCAAGGGCGGGATCTCTGATCACAATCCAGGGAGTATGTCTCATTGTCCTCTCCGTTATTAAACAGAACATCGTGCTTGTGAGTCTGGGTGTCATACCACTCAAAGATCTCCTTGTGTCTCTCCGTATGACAACCTTCTAAGATGGACAACCAGCAACTTGCCACTTTGATAGATGTCTCGCAATGTGAATATGATCCCCCAGACATATTGAACACTGGAGACAATGACTGTGTCGCCTTGAGGTGAAGCGGAAAATGCGGTTGCCCAAGAAGATATGGGCCAGTGCTTGGGCTAGGTAGGAGAGGCACAATCACATGTCAGAAAGTCGACCACACAAACATGGCACCAAAATTCACGTCACATCATGCTAAGCTTCTTCATCGCTCACCGCGTGACATCCACCTTCTCGTCGCCTTGCACATACCAGCATATTCACTATCGCTCGCAGTTATGACATCAAAGCAAGCAAAGAAGAAGCAGCAGCAGAAGAAGGAAAAGGGCAACAGGGAATCAGAGGAGAAAGATACTCAAAAGCCGCAAGGCCTCTTCTCCCGATTCCTGCAGACCAAGCCTGGCATGTTGTACACAAAGTCACAGAAGACAGACTCAGCACAATCTGTCGATGGCGCAAGCTCTCCCACCCCATCCTCGCCAGCAGACAGCGCAGTAGCAGGCGCCCTCTCATCTCCCGCGAAGCCGTCTCAGCAAACAGAGCTCCCCGATGGTTTCACGGAGCTGCCATCCGCGCTCACATCCCACGAAGTCCTCGCCTCCACCGACCTCATCCCCGAACTTCTCACCAACGTAACCCAGGGCTCCCCCACCCTCCCTGCTCCCAGTGCGCCCCCGATCTGGCTTCCCCTCTCCCGCGCTCTGACTGCGTCTATCCTCGACCGATACATGGACAAAGACCTCGCTCTCAACGATCCATTCGCCACCCTCTCCTCCACAGACATCCAGAACAAAATCGACTCCAACAACGTCACTCTCGCCGCCGTGCAAGCCCAGATCGCAACTATGGTGGAGCAGTTCAGCGTCGTTGAGCTGAATGACGTCGATGCGGAAAGGGAGAAGGAGGGGAGAGAGGATAGGGACTTGGAGGATAGGGTCATCAGGATTGCGGTGAGTGAGGTATTGAGGGAGGAGATGGGGGAGGTGCTGGAGATGGTGGGTGTTGATGCCAGGTGGATCGGGGTGTTGAGGGGGGAGGTGTGGAGGTGGGTGAAGGATTATCGCCTTCCAACGGACGAGGAGAGAGAGGTTGGACCTGGTGCAGAGGAGCCAGAGGCGGAAGACAAGGTAGGGCCGTGTGAGCCCGGGAAGGGGGAGAAGAGGATGTGGAGCCGGGATGATGTTCAGGGCCTTGTGGAGGACTGGTTCGGGCATTTAGAGAAGGTGAGTGTTCTCTTATGGCGGGTTAGGAGGGGTCTTAACAAGGGGCAGATCAATGCTGGAGTGAGGAGGGCCGAGAGTAATGGTTCAAAGGAGATCGTGGCTGAGCAGGATTATTCTCCTGGCTGTCTGGCAAACGGTGTGAAAGAGGCCGAGCAGGAGCAGATGGCTGGTGAGTCCACCAGTAAGATCATGACGGAAAGTCAGAGCGTGATGGGTACTGAGAACGACGATCAGAACAACAAGGAGGTGCAGCCAATGTCTGACGAGGACGAACGCATGGCGGTGAATGCTGGGTTCCAGGGCCATTCGCACAGCTTCGATAAGGGGCAGGCCACTTTTTCTCTCCGAGCTTGTCGTTCTCTGGAATCCTTCAACAACCAGAACCTCAACGTCAAGACAAAGGAGTCAGGACATCGTAGCACAAAGTCATGGTCAAGGTAGAGTCCTGACACTGGCGTGATCATGGTCATTATCCCCCTTTCCTTTCTATGTACAGTCAAGATACCCAAATACCCTTCACAATGAAGTCTCCTGCTTACTTTTTCTTCCACTCTGCCGTATCCCATCCAGGATCACTCCCAAATGCCTCCTCGTTCTTCAACACCCAATCTGCCACCTCCTTACACGGCGCAACCCACAAACCCTCCTTCTCTTTCTGCTTCACGAAGTCCACCACCTCCCGCATCACCTCATGCTTCTCCTCACTGTTCGTCAAGAAGGGATGAAACAATAGCGCCACATACCCGCCCTCCTTCATCAACTTCTCTATCCGCTCGAACAACCGCTCCTTCATCTGTGCAGGCGTCATCACCTCCTCCCCATCTCCCTTTCCCTTCCTCAGCACCCCCGTACTCTCCATATAGAAGTACGCATCAATCTCCGGCCACCGGAACGGCACCATCGCTACCCCATCCACGACCGCACATCGATCCGCCGCCGGACTGAGATACGTGAAACCCCTCTCCTTCATTAACCCCAGCGTTTTGTCCGTGACCAGTCCCCCAGGCGGCCTGAAACCCTTATAGCTCGCCCCAACATGCTCCTTGAGATCCTTGACAGCCTTGTCTAGATTCACTTTCTCCGTCTCCGGGTCGAGTAGTTTCCATACCTCGTGCTGCCATGCGTGGAAGCCTACTTCGTGGCCTTCGTCAATGACGCGCTTGAGAGTGGAGGGATAGTGGGAGTTGTTCCATGCTTCCACAAAGTAGGTCGCGTGGATGTCTCGGGATTTGAGCAGGTCGAGCATGCGCGGGAGTTGGGTTGTGAGGGAGTGGTGTTGCCCGAGGGGGATAGAGGGGTCGTGGAGACCGCGGTGCAAGTCGGCGGCTTCGGCGAGGTTGTCCATTGTTATGGAGAGGGCGGCTTTGGCACCATTTGGCCATGGAGGAGGGGAGGCTGGCACCATTCTGGGACCGAGGGGAGTGGTCGAGGTGAACGCTCGTGCGAAGTGGGTTTGGGGAAGGGGGCGAGTGCTAGAATTGAGGAGACTGGAGCGTAATGAAACACGGGCTATCGTGGTCCTGGTAGGAGCAATTATTCAGAAAAAGGAAGCGAATTGAATTACCAAAGTATGTGACAAGAAACGAAATCGCATTCAGGTAGATAAAATGTATCGACTGTTGCCCTCTGACGTCTGCTGCTCTGCCGATGGGGAATGGTGCTTCCCCACTTTGGAGATGGTGGGGCTGAACGGGGCAGCTCTGCAGCGCCTCTTTGACCTCCATGCAGGTATGCGCTGGCACGTTTGGCCTGTGCTACCTTGAGCTGCATGCATGCTTGTCTGGGCTTGAATTACGGGACGTCTCATCCGCAGCTGAAGGCAGTCAATATGAGTAAGGGGTCTATCCATCATGGGCCATCTTGCCTTGATTGCTCGCGAGCCTTCCTCTTCATGACCCGGCGGACCTTGCCTGACACAAAACCATTGAAGACCGACTGACCATCATTTTCGATGGCTGCATCGTCTCTTAATCGCGATCTGTTTACCATAGGGTGGGTTTGCGCCCTTCAGATAGAGTATCTTGCCGCTCGTGCATTTCTTGAGAACAAGTGCGATCTCGACAGCCAGGAATCCGCAGACAACAATGCTTACACGCTCGGAAATATCGGCAAACATCATGTCGTCCTTGCAGCTTGCCCAGATGGCGAATACGGCATTGCCTCTGCAGCAAATGTAGCAAGAGATCTCGCACGAAGCTTCCCTCGAGTCCGCGTTGGGCTGCTGGTCGGTATAGGGGGTGGCATACCCTCCAAACAGCACGATATACGCCTTGGTGATGTAGTGGTCAGTTCGCAAGCTGGTAGGACTGCAGCTGTTGTGCAGTACGACATGGGGAAGCAGTTATCGGACGGAACATTCCAGAGTACCGGTCAACTCGACAATCCGCCAGCTAGCCTCCGAGCAGCCCTTGTCAAATTGCAATCCGTACAAGACGAAGAAGGTAATGGCCTCACAAAGGCCATTGACCAGACACTTCGCAGCATGCGAGAGTCTTTGCGCGCCAAGTACTGCCGTCCACAAGATGGTACAGATGTGCTGTTCAGAGCCGATGTGGTTCATTCATCCAATCAGGACGGTGACTGCGTGGATGTCTGTGGGAGCGGTGCCGACAGCTTGATTTGGCGCAAACATCGTACAAGCAGCGACGACACCCCTGCCGTTCACTACGGTCCGATCGGATCTGGTAATACCGTCATGAAGGATGCGATAACTCGAGATGCACTAGGCCAGTCCCACGGCATCATCTGTTTCGAGATGGAAGCTGCTGGATTGATGAATACATGGCCTTGCGTCGTCATAAGGGGCATTTGTGACTACGCAGATTCGCACAAGAACAAGCATTGGCAGCGATATGCCGCCTTGGCTGCTGCTGCGTATGCTAGAGCTCTAATATTGACGCTCGCACCCCGGCAGGTCGAGACATCTACGACCATCGCCGAGATCCTAGCAAGATGTAAGTTGGTCCACTACAAGCCCTCTGACAGTACTGATCAACTGAAGCTGAGGAGCATTCACAAACCCTTGACCGAATAGAGCGGCAAGTCACCACTGCTAGTCAACAGAGACAGACTGAATACTTGAGGAGCTGGTTACAGCCCGTGGATCCATCTACTAACTACAACAAGGCACGTAGCCTACGCCATGATGGGACTGGTGATTGGCTTATCAAGACTGAGGCTTTCAGAGAGTGGCTGTCGACCCCAAAGTCTTTCCTATGGCTTTACGGACGACCTGGTTGTGGCAAGACAGTGCTTAGCTCAACGATCTTGTCTGCCATAAGTGATGATGGGAAGAAGTGGAGCAAGATCCTATACTTCTACTATGACTTTGCGGATGTGAACAAGCAAAGTATGGATTCCACTCTGCGAACCCTGCTCTGTCAATTAGCAGAGATTGATGAGCAACACGCCGAAGCCATTCGGGAATTTTGGCACGATCACAATGATGGCTCTCGCCAGCCCGGCAAGGAAGAGATGTACGCAGTGCTTCGACGAGAGTTGCAAGCAGCCGGAGAAGTCTATATACTCCTGGACGCTCTAGATGAATGCACAACCAGAGGAGCTGGTGGTTCACTCAGCCTTCTTGATTGGCTGAAACAGCTGCATCAGGACGTTAAAGGTCTGCGTCTGCTATGTACTAGTAGACCCGAAAGCGACATTGAGGAATCCTTCCTTTCATGGGTTCCGCAAGAGAGCAGAATATCGATAAGAGGTGAAGAAGTCTCCTCGGATATCGACGCTTACGTCTATGCTGCAGTGCGGGAATTTGCCGGGTTGCAACGATGGCACGATCGGCCTGAGGTCCAAGACTTGATATGTCACACCCTCTCCAGCAAAGCTGATGGAATGTAAGCGACCTCGCGGGCTTCTTTGCCTGCACGGTTTCTGACAGTATCTGTAGGTTCCGCTGGGTGTCCTGTCAATTCGATGCGATTTCTGAATGTGTGGATCTTCGTCAACTCGAAGAGGCACTCTCACGACTACCAGCATCCTTATACGAGACTTATGACAGGATGATGGAACGAATAGATTCGCATAGCAAGAGTCAGGCCTACCGGCTATTGCGATTTCTGATATATTCCGATGCGCCTCTGCCACTTGAAGCCGCTGCGGATCTCCTGCTTGTCGACATTGACAATTGCGACATACTTGAAAAGAAATACCGACTACCACGACTGGAGGAGATCACACGACTCTGTCCAGGCTTGGTCACGATTGTCAGTAGAGCGAGAATGGTACTCGGTCCGGAGCAAATCCTGCAGCTGTCTCACTTCTCAGTCCGAGAGTACTTCAGATCCCACGAGATCCACCCAGAATTTCGGTCAAATTTTGAGGAACAAGTGTCCTACTCATGCCTCACTCAGGTCTGTCTCACGTATCTTTTGCGCTACGAGATTCGTGACGAGGATCAGCGTGTCAACAGGCCATGGCTGCTTCGTTCATCGTATGATTCTCTCGCATGCTACTGTGCTGATCACTGGTGGCAGTTTGCAGAAACAGTAATAGACACTGATGGGAAGTCTCGGGATTTGATGACGATACTCTTCCGACCTGGTAGTGCGGAGGAAAGATGGCTAGCTGTTTGCGGTTCTTGCGCAGAGCTATTTGGCGATCTGGAAGGGGATCTACGCCTTTACGCCGCCGTCTCGGTAGAATGCCCGTGGATGGTCCGCATGCTGTTGTCTTACGACGATATCGATGTTAACAGCACGACATGTTGTGACTCTTGGAACACTGCTCTCGCTTATGCGGCCTCCAAGGGGAACATGGAACTAGTCAAGATGCTCCTTGACGCAGGCGCTCAAGTAAATCATTGTCCAGGAAGCGGTCGGGATATTCCACTCGTGGCCGCTATCATAGGGAATCACTTTCTGGTAGTGCGACTACTCACAGAACACGGTGCGGTTGTCAACGCATCCTTGGACAGCAGTGATGGCAGCGCCATCGCTTTAGCGGCCCTTTATGGTAGTCGTGAGATGGTAGAGTATTTCATTGCATGTGGGGCAGATTTCAACAATCGAAGTGGTGATTTGATCTTGCCTCTTGCAAAAGCGGCTTTGAAGGGACGATTGGACATAGTGTGTTTGCTGCTTGATAATGGTGCTGACGTCAATGCTGTAGGACGATGCTTTTGTGACCACACCGGGATGGCTGGATGGGTCTGCACTGCACTCGCAGCGGCTGCTTGTCGTACTGGAAACGAGATCGAGATAATACCACTTCTTCTCGCATCTGGTGCCGATATTGATGCTTGCGATGAGAATCATGCAAGCGCAATCACCATTGCTGCTTCGCGAGGCGATTCTGCACTCGTCAAATTGTTACTTGCGCACGGCGCCAACGTGACAGGGGGTGGTGGAATGAGTTGGATAAGCCCCCTGGATGCTGCAGCTACTGGGCGAATTCAAGCGCAGCGAGGAGATAGACCATATGGCTGCTCGGACGATCCTGAGCAATACCGAACTATTGTAGAGATGTTGGAAGTCGCCCAGCGTCAGCAGGCTCGTCAGCGAGGTGAGATGTCGTTGAATGGGGAGCATAAGGAAGAAGATGGTCAGCACGCGGCATTCACAAGGTCTCACAAGATAGCAGATGGGCGGGCCTGGCCATGCAGTCCTTCGCACGGGTGGAACATGTTTTGGCGGGATGAGAACTAGGAATCAACCACTCCTTAATGCACACCATTCGCCCCATTCACCTCGCCCTTGACCAACTTCGCCAACGCCTCATCCTCGAAATACACCCTCTCCCTCTCCTCCCTCATCTTCTTATCCTCCTTCACCCTCTTCAACAAAGCCTTCACCTCCGGATTCCCACTGAACCTATCCGGCAGTATATCCCAGACCCTCGGATTCGTCCCCTGCTGATGCAACGTCCCACACCCGACCCTCGCATACTCAGTCCACAAGAACGTCCTACTACTCTCGATCATGATAGTCATCCCGCCCTCCAGGATCCGCCGCGGCTCATTCTCCTGCACCCTCATCTCTGTGACGTAGCCCGCGTCGAACCCACCGTGCGGCGTGTGGCCCTGCTCGAAACTGCCTCCGCCGGGCTGGAAGTCGTCGCTGCGACCCAGGCCGTTGCCGTAGAGGGTGGCGAGAAATTCGCTCGCGGAGTTGCGGTGGAAGTAAGGGAGGCGGAACGTATTGGACGCCACGTCCCAGCGGGGACCGAACCAGAGGAAGTCAGCGAGGGCGGTATTGGGTTCGCGCGATTTGGCGGTCAGGACGGTGTTGATGCTGGGGTCGGTGTGGTCGATGCTGGTGCTGTTTTGGGAGGAGAATTTGGTCAGGTCGTATTTGTATGGGACGACGTTGCCGTGCCAGGCTACGAGGTCGAAGGGGGAGTGGTCTTGCCCGATGGCGTTGTACCGCCCGTTGTTCTTGTTAACGATCGTCCAGTCCCCGGAGAGGTCCTCGTCGATGTGTGCGACGGGATAGAGGAAGTCGCGCGGGTTGGCGAGGCCGTGACCGCCGAGGGGACCTAGGTCGGGGAGTTCCCACATGGAGCCCCAGACTTCGGTGATATATCCGCGGGCTTGGGGCGTGTTTTTGCCTAGGAGGATCTTAAAGCGGATGCCACGTTGGATGACGCAGATTTCGCCGGGAGCAAGGTAGATCATGCCCATCTCGGTCTGGATGTCGAGCTCGCCGAGTTGCGCGGCAATGAGAAAGTCGCCGTCGGTATTGCAGAAGGCGCGCTTCTCCATGGATGCGTTGATGCAGTAGATGTACAGAGCGATACCTTCGCGGAGATTGGGATCGCCGGATCCAGCCAATGTGTGTAGCCCGTCAACAAAGTCGATCTTCTCCTCATCTTTTGGCAGTGGAAAGGGAGCCCACTCGGCTTGCTCTACTAGGGTGTCGACTTTGGGATTGAGGGAGAGGAAGCAGTTCTCGATGTTGGCTTTCGATTCAATCGGCTTGAAACCACCTGCTCATGTCAGTTTTCTGAAGGTACCACTTCTAGAGGGGATGAGCTCACTGTGAGCTGCCGATGGTCGTACACGGTACATGTACGTGCTGTAGTTGTGTGCGCGCGGGGCGGCAAACGCAGAGTAAGTGATACCCTCGGTGTACAAGCCAAATCTGGGCTCTTGAGGGTTATTCTGAGCGACTGGCAGAGTCCCAGGGATGACCTCGGACAGATGTCTGTTTCCCCAACCATGCTGGTACTCGTATGGGTCGCCCTCACGAGTGTGCTTCTTGCGCATCAGGTCAGTGTAGTGGAATACATTATAGACGTCCGTCTTGGGCTTCCGCTCCTTGACGGGCTCCTTTTCGAGCTTTAGACGTTCTGCGGAGACGGGCATGTTGAATGATGGCTTGTGGTAGCAGAGTAGTTGATCTCAAAACCTACCTCACACCAGGGAAGGAGGGCGTTGAGGCTATATAGCTCACCCCAGCGGCTCCATTGTGGAGCTGGGCAACGTACCGGCAGATGGAAGACATT
Organism: Elsinoe fawcettii; assembly: GCA_007556565.1. Lineage (NCBI taxonomy): Eukaryota > Fungi > Ascomycota > Dothideomycetes > Myriangiales > Elsinoaceae > Elsinoe > Elsinoe fawcettii. Next base: position 1,733,817 of record SWCR01000002.1, on the reverse strand, counting down.
GTGGCTTCTGGGAGCTCACGGTCTCTGCTGACCAGGAACACGGTTCGGACGTTGCAACACCCTAGAGAGTGATGTCGTGGGGCACTTTCTCCAACCGCCACGAAGAATTGCTGCCACTTGCGGCTGAAAAGTGGTCGTGGGGAAGAGTGGGGCTTGGGTAAATAGAGCAGTGGTCCTAATTTTGGTGTACAATTATTATTTGACACAAGCGGAGCAGTTGCTTTTTCGAATTGTATCTTGGTACATCCAGTATCTCTCTCGCAAGTACATCTCATGTACCTGCTGAGAGGGAAGTGATGCTTGCTGATCAGACATTCGGCTACGGATCTGCTCAAGGATATACGAAGCTCCCAGCACCACCACCGAATTGAAGGGCAGATCTACCATGCAAGGAAGAGTTTCCGTAGCCCTTGAGTGGCATCATTCACTCACTGTAGGGCTGCATGAATCCACATGGAATCATCATGATTTGCATCAAGGACTGCGGCTCTGGACAAGCAAAATCTTGACAGGCAAAAAATGAAGTCATGTGGAGCTTTTACCGACTGCCAAAACGTGGGTCAATCGAACAGTAAGTTGAGTGTCCCTATCGCATCTCTCTCTTTCATATCTCTCGTTACGAGCCCAAGGCCATGTGACGAAGATCGGCCACCATGCAGCCATCACACGTCGCCCCCTCCTCTCCGGCCGCCTAATCTGCATCCCTCAAAATCCGCGAATCTGACGCCCCACCACTACTTCCCCATATGTTCACCCTTCCATCAGGACGATCACAGCACTTGGCACCACCCACAGCCCACTATGCCCACCTCCACCGAAGCCAAACAAGTCGTCCGCGAAGGCTACAACGCCCTCTCCCACACCTACCACGCCTTCATCAAGTCCCGCCCCTCGCCCAAAACCACACTTATCTCCTCCCTCCTCACCACCCTCCCTCCCTCCGCACAAGTCCTAGAACTAGGCTGCGGGACCGGCGTCCCCGCCACTCAGACACTCAGCTCCCACCTCAACGTCATCGGCGTTGACATCTCCCCCGTGCAGATCGAGTTGGCGAAGCAGCATGCGCCCAAAGCGACGTACATGGTGGGTGACATGATGGAGCTACAATTCGAGGACGGGAGGTTCGATGCGGTGTGTGCTTTTTACTCTGTCTTTCATTTGCCGAGGGAGGAGCATGGGGAGATGCTGAGGAGGGTGTATAGGTGGCTGAAGCCAGGCGGGAAGTTGCTGGTGAATTTGACGAACAAGGCTGATGTAGGTACTGTTGAGGAGTGGTTGGGGTCGAGGATGTATCAGAGTGGGTATGGGGCCGAGGAGAATGAGAAGTTGGTAAGGGGGGCGGGGTTTGAGATTGAGAGTGCTGAGTTGTTGCCTGAGGAAGGGCTGCGTGATTTGACGGATCCGACATCAGCGTTGTATTTCTTGTGGGTTGTGGCGAAGAAGTGATTGTAACTCAGAAGTGGAAGAACCCTACTGTTCATCATGACTATCTGCATTGAATCTACATGACCCCTTTGATGGTATCGCTCAGGTCGAAAACAACATCTACAGTAAGATTGTGTCGCTCTGATTGAAGCACTTTTCAAAACTCCTCCCAAGTCGTTATCATTGGAAACCGTAAACAAACGCGAGTCTGTCCTTTACCCCCAAGACATTACCCCGAGAAGCACGTTGAAGAGCTTTCTTCATTTGCAATTGCAGATTATGCAGTATCCTCCAACACATCGCTCATGATGTGCAGAATCCTCGAAAAGGTCTTTGGCTTCCAAGCACCCATTTCGTCCATCAGATGTGCAAAATCAAGAAGCACCCGCCTAGCCGAGACATAGCCCGCTGAAGGTACTCCATTGAGCAATATGGGCCCACCGAAGTTGATGAAATCCGATGCTGGTGTTCGCTGATGTGCGTCGTACATGGCCGGGTTAGTAACCGGATCAGTCAAACCACAATCACCAACTAAGGTCCAGTCAACATCGGCCATGAGATCGAACGGCGCTGCTTGTGGTCCATTGCCTTGTGGCTCGTCTTGTGGTATCTGAAATACGAAGAGGCCAAGAATGAGAGCTGCTGAGAACAATGCGCTCAAACAATTGAGCATCATCGTATCCGAGACCTTGCGATTGCTGAGGTATCTGTACGTATGAGCCGAGTGGATAGCTGCGCGCCTCGCTGCTGGGGTCTTTGACCATGTCGCAATGTCGGACAGGGCCGTCGCACCACGGGAAGCACCACTTCGTCCAGCTGCAAGCTCAAAGATCTGAATATTGGCTGTGAGGTTGATATTGAGATTGTGCCAAAGGATAGCGACGTTGAGGTCACTATGCCGTCTGGACATGATGGAGGCTTGCGCCAGTTGGACGATAGTTGGGACGAAAGAGCATCCGCGGAAATCGTGCCTGTAGGTCTTCCAAGGGACAATCCGGTCCAGTCCGTTCCAATCATCGATCTGGGCGAAGTATCTGTGTTGAGTATCACTAACCATGTGCTTGATCACATTCAGCAGACTGAACATGCTGAATGGCTGAATAGGGTTCGGTTGAATCAGGACCGAGTCGAGAGAGCCTTTCAGGTGGAAGCCTCTTGGCTTGATTGTTGGCATCTCAAAGTTTCGTCCCTGTTGTATGAGTTGCCACCACTCTTCGGCAGACCGCGCACTGAACAGGTCGTCATCTGCAGGCAAGCTCATTTGGACAGCTTCGGGATGAACCAGTGGGTTTGCACACGAGTTGTTCGCCCACCACCAGTCAGCACTGATCATGCAGCTGACAAGTCGTCGGACGCTCTCAACTCGAGCCCATGCAGTCCACCGCTCGCGCAAATGAGCAGTATCCGGCAGAAAGTCGGAGGAAGATGCTTCGCCAGCGTTGAAAAGCCCCTGCCTCATAGCGACAGCCACAAGAGTTGAATACAATGCTTGACTTTGTGCGATGAAATCGACGTCAGCAGAGAATACCGCGAGCTGAAGAGTGAGAAAAGAAGTGGCAAAGGCACATAATCGTTCTTCCATGGTCGTACCAATAGAGGCTGTCGCAACAAGCTCCTGTAGTGCTCGGTGTCGAACATCCAAGAAAGCCTTCTTTACAAACTTGCTGCCACCACTCGTGCTCATGGTACTAAGACCAAGGACAGTCATGATGAAGAGTAGCGCCGGCGGCGTCGAAGATGCTTGGAAGGTCGGAACGTGAATGAATGGAGCCATCGGGTGGATACGTCGGAAGTAGATGTCCAACGACATGTCAAGAACTTCTGCTGGCGGAAAGTTGGTCTTTACAGACTGCATTGTGCTCGGAGGTCCTCGTAGACCACCGGGCGTAGGAGCGGGTGTCCCAAATTCAATCTTGAGCTGATTGCGGACTGCAGTGTTAACGCCCCACCTGCTATCACCTCTGTGATCGCTATATGGAAGTTTGGCCATGGCGCGGTCACAACAGAAGATGTTGACGGCAGAGCTCTCAGACAATTCCATCCAAAGGTTTGAGAAGAAGTGTGTCTTTGCAACCTTTGCTCGCCAGACTTCCTCGACCCTGGCAAAACGAGCCTCGGGAATGGAGCTGATCGATCCGGACGTGCTGCGCGCAACTTGTGGAGGCGAAGGGTGAGCGGTAGAATTGCTGTTTGTGTGATGAAGGGGTCCGCCAAATTCCGGCATCTGCAGCATCGAAAAGTCAATGTCGTTATCGGCCTGATTTAACCAGAATTGCAACATGTCGTTTGCGTTGCCGTCGAAATTGTTCATCTGGTAAGGAGATTCGAGCTCGCCGTCCATCGAGTGCGACGAGTGGTCGTTCCGTAGTGGTGGCGGATTCATAGGAGTAGCGCCGTTCATATGCGTGTCTCCGCCAGACTGAGCCGGAGGAGGTTGCTGATGCTGCTGATGCTGCGTTTGTTGTTGTTGTTGGTGCTGCTGCTGGTGCGGTGGTTGCTGTTGCTGCTCATGATGGGATTGTGGTGGAAGCATTTGAGGAGCGTAGCCATGATTACTGCTCACAGATTGTCGATGGTGCATTGGCGGGGGTGGCTGTGGTGCAGATATCGGCGAAGGGTTTAGGTTGACGGGAGAAGCCTGGATTGGCGATGGATTCGACATTGCTGGCCGGATAGGCTCAAAGCCGTTCTGTACACTCGGAAGCGACATTTGTCTGAGTTGAGGATGAATCTGACCATTGTAGGCGTTGTGCTGATTCGAATGTTGAGAGTCGAGGTCTGAGGGTGGACGAGCGGGAACCCCACCAGCATAGATGGGCTCGTTCAGTTTTGGGTCATGCTGCTGTGGATGATGTTGTTGACCGTTCGGTGGTGGGGGATGTACGGCTGTTGGAGAGATGGCTTGCTCGTTGGAAGCTTGAGGTGAATGAAGCTTTGTGTGGCGGAATAAGACGTCGCTGTCATGGTTAGTGCTGCATGAGTTGTGCAGGTCATATTCTTACCTTCGGGAAAATCGCTTCTGACACGTCGGACACTCGTAAGGTCTCTCTTTTGTGTCTGTCGCGTGCGGTCAGCAGAGAAGATTGACTCGGATCAAAGCACCAACGTGATCTCTGATGTCGCTTGAAATGTTCAGTCTTTGTAAACTTCCTGTCGCAGAGTTGACATGTACGTAGCACCATGGCCACGTCTGGGCTGTTTTCAACGCGTTATGCCGGCAACTGTCAGTGGCGGTTTGCGCTGTCTGCAAGGTTCACGATGCGGCGGCGGGATGCAGTGGGAGAGCAATGTGGATGTCGAGATGGGGTTCAGAGGGACGTTTGGCTGGTCGTCGAGTGGGGCCAAAAGGGACGCAAGGTGGAAGCTTTGGACGTGAACGTGAGTGATGGAGATCCACCGGCTTTGAAGATCTGATCGTCCTGTAGATCGATGGGGGATGACCGAGCTGGTGTAAGGGCTGACAAAGATGACCAGAATCGCTTCTGATGGGAAACAATCAAGATACCGCAGTGGATGGTCGATTTGGAAGCTGTCGAGGGAAGCTCGAAAAGGTGTTTGATTCTCTGCCCTCTTGATCTCTGGGGACACGGCCCCAGAACGGGCGGCTCAGCAGAGACACCAGGCCACCATCTGGGAGAGACGTGATTGGGCAGCCATATCAACCGTGCACTCTCCCTCACGATTTCTCCGCAGATCTTTTGGTGGGAAGAGTCAGATGAACAACAGTTCCCTCCAAAATGTACCGGCAGGATAATGACTTGACCCTGGAATCTTATTGGCACGCTATTGACCTGCTTGTCTACTTCTGCTCTTCGTAAATATCCCCAGCATCCTACAGGACCTTTCCCAGAAATTAACCTTGCCAGGATACAAATGGTGCGAAACACGCTTTGGATCTGCTTCCTTCCTCATCCGGCTGGGCTTGCCTCGTAGTTTTGATTACAAACCTGCCCCTCATCCAAAGTGACAATGCTACATCTCAAGTCCCCATTGGCAAAATATCAGATCCAATTTACACACGTACTTCAGGCACACCATTCCGCCAACCCGCGCGTCCTGCTTCATCTACGCCGCGTGAAACCACAGCGCCACTGCTTGAGTACCTTTATCCGTTAATCCTCCGCGTCGATCTTGGGCTTGACATCATATTGTCACAGATATCTCAACTTTTTTGAGAACCAACCATGTCTGGGGACGTCAAAGCATGGGCATTCAACCATGAAGGTTACCCTCGAGCTCTTCGTCAGAAAACGATCCCCATCAAATCGTCACTGGGCACAAATGAGCTGCGAGTCCACGTCAAGGCGGCAGCCATTAACCCTGTCGATATCCAGCTCATGAACTTTCCCATATGGCCCTATCTCCCTACTCTCCTCGCCGCACCCGAGCACGGTGTCGCAGCTGACTTCTCCGGGGTCGTAGAGGCCGCCGGTGAAGACACTGGCTTCAAGCCAGGCGACGAGGTAAGTCGGGGTATTTCCATTTCATATACATCTCTTGGTCCTCTTCAATCTCATCCGGCACTAAGCGCGGGTCCCCCTTTCCCTCGGCACCTCCTCCTCCACCACCACCTCTCAACCCCCGCTCTGACCTCCCCCAGGTCTTCGGCATGCAACCCCTCCTCTCCGGCACCCTCCAACAAACCATCCACCTCTCCCCTTTCTCCGCAGCCATAGTCCCCAAACCCTCCACCTGGACCCACGTCCAAGCCGCCTCCCTGCCCCTCGTCTTCCTCACCGCCCGCACAGTCATCGCCTCCATCACCCCTTTCCTCCCCACCCATGGCGTCCCCCGCGTTGTCGTCCTAGGTGGCTCCTCCGCAACAGGGATGTACATGGTGCACCTCGCTCGTCTCCGGGGCTGGACCGTCCTCGCGACCTGCTCGGGGCGCAACACTCCTTTTGTCCGGGAAATGGGCGCGGATCGAGTAGTCGACTATACCGCGACTTCTGTCCCCGATGCGGTGCGCGAGTTCGCTCCAGACGCCATCATGGACTGCGTGGGCGGCACCGAATGTCTCGGCCTTGCGAAACGGTATGTGACCATCGTAGGGGACAAGACGTCGCGCGCGAATATGGGCGGGGCGGCGACTTATCTCTGGAATCCGCAGATGGTGATTCGGAGTTGGCTGGGGAGGCTGGGTTTGGGGAATAGTTATGAGTGCGTGAATTTGGAGGTGAAGAGTGAGTTGCTCGAGGAGGCGTTGAGGTTGGAGCAGGAGAAGATTGTGGTCGATAGTGTGTTTGGGTTTGGGGAGGTGAGAGAGGCTTTTGAGAGGTTGAATACGGGGAGGGCAAGGGGGAAGGTGGTGGTCAAGGTCGATGATAGCTAGTGGAATCGGTCTCGCAGTGCGAATATGATGACAAAGCAGAATGTACAGTAAAGCAGATTGGCCCAAGACAAGGACGAGTAGATCATGCTGGGAAATCGAAGTGGAACAGTATTCGGATAGATTTCAGCATAGACCTAATCGGTTGGAAGCTGTCTCTGGGCATCCATGACGCTGAAGTGATCCTCACCGCAGCTACAACGCTTCTCTCCCCACAGCAACCTTAGTATGCGTCGTCGAATGCGGCGTATTAGCCGGACTACTCTTCTCGAAATCACGACAGCACGAGCCCGCGGTCCTCCCGGCCGACAACATGCCAGCAAGTAAGTGGTATTCCAGCGCCCTCTGATTCAGTGCAACAAACCCCCTGTAACACATAGTCCTATCGAGTCATGTCAATACCGCTCCACCTAACCCAGTCCTCTTCACTTTTGCCTCTCCCCATCTCCTCACCGCTTCACCCTCTTCTTGTCCCCCTCCTCCTCATCATCACTCAATTCAGCATACTGCGTCTTCGGCTGCGTCTGTTCCCACGCCTTGGTATACACGCTCCCCCCCTTGCCCGCATACTTCAACAACGCCTCCCTCGGATCCTCATCCCGCATGCCACTCAACGGGATCTCCCGCCGCACATACTCCGCGTCGGGATTGCTCTTCGCGAAAGGCGTGACGGCAGGCTGATGCGGTCGTCTCGGATCTCTGCTCTTCCCGCTTGCGGTGAGGCCGACGTTTGGATGGCGGGCTGCGAAGGAGGAGGCCGAGGGGACCGTGCCGCCGGGCAGGATGACGGCGTCGGAGAGACTGAGGGATGTGTCGGTTGTTAGGCTCGGGTCATCGTCGATATGGCGCCGTTTGGGAGCGCGGGAAACGATGCCGACTGCGCCGGAGGTGGAGATGAGGGGGTTGTAGAGGATGTGGGTGGTGCTGTTGGCGGAGCCGGTGACGATTTGGTTGAGTTTCTGGTGCCAGAGGACGGTGATGAGGGGGAAGCCGGGAGTGACGGGGGTGATGCTTTCGGGGCGAAGGGTGGCGGGGTTGAGTATGTGAAGAGAGCCGGAGGAGGAGCCGGTGAGGATGCTGCCGCCGGTGGGGGAGAAGCGGATGTTAGTGGTTGGGTGTTGGGAGGATGTGGATTCATGGGTGATGCTGGTGATTGGTGACTTGAATTTGCGAATGTCCCAGGTTTTGATGGTGTTGTCACCGCCTCGGGTCACGACCAGTCGGCCGTCGGGGCTGATGTCTAGGCCAGACGTCCAGGTGTTGGATTCATGCGCCGCCTTGATCTCTCCTGATGGTCGCGAGAAGGGCCCGTCGCCGCCGTACATGACCAGCGTGCCGTCAAGAGCTGCTGCTACCAGGACACTACTCTCGCCGTTTGCTCCCCAGCCCACGGCTGTCATCCTGCTTCGTCCTGCGCTTCCGGCAGCTTTGCTCTTGAACACAATCACCTCCTTCTGTTGTCGTGGCTGATTGATATCCCATATCCGCAGAGTACTGTCCGTACCTGCCGTGACGCAGATGTCTCGCTGTGTTGGGTGCCATACTCCGCTCGTCACCTCACTCACATGGCCCTTAGTATTGTTCATATCCCGCAAATACATATCCCCCTTGACGAACTCCGCCTGCACCTCCCCATCCCTCGTCACGATCTTCGGCTGAGCTGTCGCATCTACTACGAGTAATTGTGATGGGGAAAGAGGGTTGAAGTGTACCGCATTGATCGGATGCGACTCAGCAGTGGACGCTGCCGTAGGTCGAGGATTCGAGGGATCGACCGACTTGAACGCGCGAATAGTCGTCGGAGTTAGCGACGCAAGATCATGGAACTTGAGTGACGCATCCAGCGACCCAGTGACTAGCCTCGCGCCAGATGGATCCAGACTGACTGTCGTCACTGCTCGGGAATGTGTTGGTATCTTCAGAGAATGCGTCACCGGGAACTCGGGCTCGTCGTCTGAGTCGTCGTCTGAATCCGAATCGTCGGATGATGACCCATCGTTACTCTTCTCGCCGTCTTCCTCATCCTTTTCGTCATCCGAGTCTGACTTGGGTCTCGAAGGTGCGCCATTTTCCTTTGAAGGGAGCTTCGTTTCCGAGATCTGCTTGTCGATGTTCCCTCTGCGATCTTGCCTGCCGAAGGAGCTCGTCCCCAAGAACTTCTGGAGTGCTTCGTCGGTCGCATCAATCTCGGGCTCACCAGAATCAGCCATCACCATGAAACGTCGTGAAAGAGTGATACGTACCTGCCAGAATGAACCAAGATAATTTCTTGAGCTTCATGTGAGGTTCTGCCAAGACCAATGACATGCGGCTCAATTTCATGCGGAATAAATCTGACAGCGGCCCTATTCACCACACCATTTGATCGTGGCGGCACCAGGATTGCCGCACGTGTGCAAATAACGATCACAAGCAATGCAGAAATATTAGTTTGTGTCACGTTCGGAAACATAACAATTGAAAATCTCACAGTGGGAAATAAAGATCGTTGCCAAAAGCATCGCATTAACATAATCTATCTACGCACGAAGAGTAGTGATACATCAACATGTCCTCATCGTGACTGTGGGTAATCTGCGTCGCACTCATGATGAATCATTTATAGCCTGGCCTTGCCAGCAGACCCTGCGTATTCTGGCTTGAGCTCGAACCTGTCGAGGTTCATGACCTTGTCCCAGACGGCAACGAAGTCGCGAACGAGCTTGTCCTTGCCGGTGGCGCTACCGTAAACTTCGGCGATGGCGCGCAGCTCTGGGTGTGAACCAATGACCAAATCGGCACGGGTAGCAGTCCACCTCTTCTCGCCGGTCTTGCGGTCAACGCCGTCGAAGACCTCCTTGGTGTTGTCAGACGGCTTCCACTCGGTGGACGTGTCGAGAAGGTTAACGAAGAAGTCGTTGGTGAGCTTGCCGGGCTGCTTGGTGAAGACACCGTGCTGAGAGCCGTCCCAGTTCTGGTTGAGGGTACGGAGACCACCAAGAAGGACGGTCATCTCAGGGGCGGTGAGGGTGAGGAGGTGAGCACGGTCAACAAGGAACTGCTCAGTGCGCACGCGCGAGGTAGATTTGCCGTAGTTGCGGAAGCCATCTGCCTGAGGCTCGAGGTGCTCAAAAGACTGTGCGTCGGTCTGCTCCTGGGTGGCGTCATTGCGGCCGGGAGTGAATGGCACAGACACGCCAGAAGCCTTCTCGAGAGCGGCGACACCGCCGAGAACGATGACATCGGCGAGAGAGACCTTCTTGCCACCGGAAGCGGAGCTGTTGAACTTCTGCTGGACACCCTCGAGTGCCTTGAGGACCTCGGAGAGCTGGCCAGGGTTGTTGATCTTCCAGTTCTTCTGGGGCTCGAGGCGGATGCGTGCGCCATTGGCACCACCACGCTTGTCGGAGCCACGGTAGGTGGAGGCAGAGGCGAAAGCAGTAGCAATGAGCTTGCCACCCTCAACACCGGTGTTCAGGATCTCCTTCTTGAGGGAAGAGACATCGCTGTCATCGATGACCTTGAAGTCCACGTCTGGGATGGGATCCTCCCAAATGTGGACCTCCTTGGGCACCTCAGGTCCGAGCCAGCGGGTACGTGGGCCCATGTCACGGTGGAGGAGCTTGAACCAGGCACGAGCGAAGGCGTCCTTAAGCTGATCCTCGTTCTCGAGGAAGCGGCGTGCGATCTTGTCGTAAACAGGGTCGAAGCGCATGGCCAAGTCAGTGGTCAACATCCTGGGCTTGTGCTTCTTGTTGGGGTCAAAAGCATCGGGGATGAAGGCCTCGGCGTCCTTTGCAACCCACTGGTTGGCTCCGGCGGGCGACTTTTGAAGCTCCCAATCGTACTTGTAGAGGTACTCAAGATAGTGGTTGCTCCATTTGGTGGGTGTCTTGGTCCAGATGACCTCAAGACCGGATGTGATGGCGTCGGGACCCTTGCCTGACTGGTAGCTGTTCTGCCAGCCAAAGCCCTGGTTCTCGATCTCAGCACCGTTGGGCTCCTTGCCGAGATGCTCTGATGGGGCGGCACCGTGAGTCTTGCCGAAAGTGTGGCCACCAACAATGAGGGCGAGGGTCTCCTCATCGTTCATTGCCATGCGGCCGAAGGTTGTGCGAATGTCGCGGGCAGCAGCGACGGGGTCGGGGATACCATCAGGACCCTCAGGGTTGACGTAAATCAAACCCATGTGAGAAGCACCGAGAGGAGTCTCGAGGTCGCGGGTGTGGATGTCGGCGTTACCAGCCTTGTGGATGTCGCCGTCGACGACACCAGGCTTATCGACACCAGTGTGACCCTTGGTGTAACGGACGTCGTTGCCGAGCCAAGTGGACTCACCACCCCAATAGACAGACTCATCTGCCTCCCAAGTGTCGGTCCTGCCACCAGCGAAACCCTCTGGCTTGAAGTCCATGGACTCGAGAGCAACGTTACCGGCGAGGAGGAAAAGATCAGCCCACGAGATATTGTCACCGTACTTTTGCTTGATAGGCCACAATAGGCGGCGGGCCTTGTCGAGAGAAGCGTTGTCTGGCCATGAGTTGAGGGGAGCAAATCTCTGTTGACCCTCACCTCCACCTCCACGGCCGTCGAAAGTGCGGTAGGTACCCGCGCTGTGCCATGCCAAACGAATGAAGAGACCACCGTAGTGACCGAAGTCTGCAGGCCAGAAGTCCTGAGAATCAGTCATCAGGGCGTGAAGGTCCTTCTTGAGACCCTCATAGTCCAAGCTCTTGAAAGCTTCTGGGTAGCTGAATTGCTGGCCATTGAAGGGATTGGAGCCAGGGTTGTGCTGGCGGAGAATGTTGAGCTTGAGCTCATTTGGCCACCAATCCTTATTCCTAGTTCCGCCACCACCGACATTGGCAGTGCGGATGTTGTTGTGAACTGGGCACTCAGACATGATGTGAATGTGATCTGATGCTCAAAGGAAGATGTGTATGGAAAGGAGATTTCGTGCGAGGAGGGGAAGGAGAAAGTACCCCAAAAGCTTTATGTACTGCCCCGCCAACGGGGTAATGCCCGCGCGGCTATTGGTGGGCCGGGTGTAGAAGGCGGGAGTTGCTAATGGAAACACCTCTCGGAGGCAATTGGACGGACCAAGAAGAGGCACGTCAACGAGTCAATCTAGACCTCGGATCCAACCGATTTGTGATCTTGTCGAGGAAGTTGATTTGCATTTCTGAGCTCAACATGTGACAGAAGGAGTACAATATGGGTATCAGCATGCGCGTAGAAGTCCTCTTCAGCTTCATAGATACTCTTCCTGGTCACCTCGCGCACGTTCAAGTAGAAACAAGCAGAAATATGAACTCCAAAGTCGTGCCACTGCTGGTTCATTTTGCGCGATTTTTTGTCTTACAAATAAGGATAGCCCGGTCCTTCCGATAATAAACTGCGAGATCGGCGAGCTTGGCTATCAAGGGTATCCAGCTCGTATATCGTGTGCAGATAGGCAATCGGAGGTTGTTATCGAAGCTAGAGCTGCTCGCTAACAGGTCCTTGAAACCCAGCAGCAATCTCTGGTGTTATCCAAGTTGTGCGTAAGTTTTATCAAAAAGCAGCAATTAGATGCGGCGACTTTACGGTGTGGCGGCATTTGAAAGATGGCGGGGTCGAAAGGTGTGAAATCGAGTGTGCAATTTTTCACTTCCGCGGCTGCCAAGTGCATCCCTCTCCACGTGCACAGACTGGGCGAGATGGTGCTTTGGCTGCCACGCCCTGAGATCAGAGTGGAGAAGTCGATAGCGTCAGTGTGGAAAAATCTGACGAACTTGGTGTGCTGTTTAGAATATTTCATTCGTCATAGCTTGCTTCCCTAAAGCGAGTTCAGGGCGCTCTGGACTGTCACGGTGTTTGCATCGTCTCGCCGCTGAACGTAGGGTCTGAGATCTCGTCCATCTATGCCTGCCAAAGCTTGACTTCCGACACCCTTAAGCCGATCTTTGAGTGCATCTGCCTTGAGCGAGAAGAGGTTCGGAATCTCGGCCAAAACTTCGATACTGGGGTTGAATGTATCGGGTAGGTTCCAAGATTTCAGCAGCTCGACATACTTCATCATATCCTGCGTTACGAGGATCCCTCCTGCTTGGCTGACCTGGAAGGATTTGAAGTGAGTGAGGAGTAGAGCCCTGAGACCCAGGGCCAGCTCCAATGAGAAGCCATCAAGGACGCGCCCAGATAGGGCACTGGAGGCGTTCCTGTAAAGTTTGTTCAAGAAATTATACGTCGACAAACAGGTAGGGGTCTGCAATTGCTCCAGATTGATGGCCGCCTCATCTCTTGGCCGGAAATCTGTCTTCTTCTGTTGTGAAAGAAGCTTTGATGTCCACGCTAATGCAGAGTCTATCGTCTTTTGCAATACCGTGTCGATCTTGCCTTCCATACGGTCAACGAATGTGTTTGTTGTCTTTTCGAGCTCTCTGCGGATTGTGAGATTGGTGGCGGCCAATGGCATGAGCAGTGTCTGAACCGTAACGACCAGTAGATGTAGTGTGCTTACACTGCTTCGAAGATCTGAGAGGTAAGAGAAGTCTGGCTCTGCTTTGGGTGTTTCGTGAGCAGTGGCCGCTTCGACCTGAGCGTCAAGTGCTGTTTCGAGATAGATCTCACCCATGCTGCCGACAAGCAAGCCTAGTAGCTCACGAACATCCTTTGGTGTCTCGTGGCCGCCGGCAAGCTCGAGCCCCCGGCCAACTCCTTCTGCCAACCACTTGAGCATGCGCTTTGCGTATGGCAGACTGAGCTCTCCATCTTCGTCTGTCACTTCGATGTCTTGCCGATTGCTGAGCGAAGCTGATGAGATGCCAGCTAACCGCACAAGCATCTTCTTTTGTGATGCTGACATTTCTGTGGAATCGAGACGGTCGAGGTACGCTTCTTGTGCTTTGTGTATCATTTCCTTGCTGCGTGCTTGTAGCGATCCAAGGTAAGATGTTGGCGTCTTCCTTCGGCGGGACTAGATTAAGTTAGTTACATCTTCTAGCAGCGATTCGAGGGTGCGTACATGGTAGGTCGTGAATTTGAAGAGTAATGACGAATAGAGTTCTTCGAGACTTCGTTTCTCGCGCTCGATGTAGGATGACCCAGCAAAGTAAGGGACGAAAAGATCGTCCAATTGCTGGTCGAGAATTGCTGCCGTCGTTGATGATGCTGGTTCTGGATGCTCGGTCAAGCCATGTGTTTTGAGATCTTCAACGAGAGTAGAGATGTAGCTCTTCGAAGACTGCAGAGATCGTAGGAAGGCTAACGAAGATACCGCTCCAGCCTTGTCTAATACTTGCTCGAGTTTCTGTTGTATCGACTGCTGGAAGACTCGTTGGATGAATCGTCCGAGCACTTCTTCGTAGTAAGGAAAGGCACGCTTGATGATGAAGCTCTCTTCCTGTGCAACAAGTTTGACTTCATCGATCAGTGACTGCAGCGTCGGCTCGACTCCCGGTGGTTCTGCATCAGGATCTGCTAGTCGATCCCACATGTCCGACTCGGCTGAAACCTCTTCAGTTACTAGCTGACTTCTATCGATGAAGAATTGATGTTGATTCACGAACAAGCCCATGACACTTGCGCCCTCGCCAAAGTCTCGGAGCGCCGTAGCACACTCCCGCATGCCCTCAAAGTTCTGCCGCCGATATGAGTCGTCAAATTGCTTTAGAAGATCCTTCTCCAGACCCTCGAGAAACTTCTCAATTACTTCCTTTGGCTGTCTTCGACCATTCGCGTGATCTCCATTGACACCGTTCGTGCGATTGCCATTGGGTGTGGGCTCGAGCCGTTGGCTGATCTTGAGTAGTTGTCGAGCTATGGAAGCGCATCGCACCTTGCCCTCTCCTCCACCTAGCCGTCGAACATCTTCGAGACTTGTCAGATCACCTCTGTGATTGACCTCGAGCCAGCATTGCAGGATGAACTTGGCATCTTGTGCACGTTGTCGTTGCTTGTCCAGCTCTTCCAATCTCTCTCCAATGCGAACTGCCGCATTCCCTCCAGCTTCCCCATCCCCGTCCAGGCTCCTCTCGAGACCCTTGAACGAATCCACCGTCTGCTCGAGCTCTCTTTCTCGAGCCCTCACATTTTGATTATGTTGAGCTTCTGCTCGTCTTACGCTGCCGCTTATTTCATTCTCGCGCATCTCCAGATCTTCGCTAAGGTTCTTGAGTCCATTGAGGGCTTGCTCGAATGCGCGAATGAGTGGCTTCGGATCGAAGGCCTGTGCAGCATGCTGTGCGTTCGCTGGCTGTGACTTTCGAGATGCCGGCGCAGCTGATTCTGAGAGAGCTTCCACAAAGTCCTTGACAATAAAGCCCTGGCTGGAGAAGGTCTCGAGGGAAAAGTTAGCAGACCGACCTTGCAATGGACGCGACGCATTCGTGGTATGGCCAGACAGTATTGATGCCGTATCCGCTGAGTTGGGCGCCATACTGGGCCAGTCTATATCCAGCCTATAACAAGCACTTTCTCGCGACTTGATGTGGTCGCGCTCTCTTGACTAAAGCATTGCGCGTAAGGTTGCTCAACTGTGTCGAAATCGTCCGTATAGAGGCTATCAATGGTGTCCGGTCGTCTACGCTGCGCTTTCTCGTCACGTCCGATCGCAGTTGCAGACTATTCCATCACATGCAAGAAGATATGGCAAGTCGCAGCATCCGGGTCAAGCTCCACTTGTACATCAATGCGGCTCTGCTAGCATGTCCGGGCCGATGCGGAGTGTGGCTTGTGAGAGCTTCCAAGCGTCGCCTTGGCGGGAACGCGTCAGAGCGGAAAAGAGGTTGGAGCAAGGTTGGTGTACCTTGAGGCTGTGACAAAGTCAATCATCTTTCGATCGTCAAGAAGTATTCGTAATGGGTCCTTCAGCCACAGCTACCTTTCTGCCTAGCTGACATTGATTTCTGTTGAAAAGCAAATGGATGTGTCAAGAACCTAGAATCTGGACCGAACATCAAAATCAACGCTGACCACGTGCTTTTCTATCAATCTCAAAGATGGTCGGCCTTAGACAAGCTGCTCTACTGCGTAGCGATACAGACGAACATGGACGTAAATTGTCTGCAGAGGAGCGAGAAAGACTTATCAAACCTTACCTACCAGCTGGACCCGTCGCCTCAAAAGGTAGATCGAGATCAAGGAGCAGCCAAAGCCATGGACGAAAGAAGCCAATACGAACATTCTTGAAGACAGCGCTCTATGTCTCTGTCTTCAATCTGATGCAATGGTTCTTCTCCATCTTCTACCGGATACGACGAGCATACCGGAACATGGTCAGCAGATCGATGGACGTCATGTACCACCATCATCGGACGCCGGAACTGATACAGAAGGACGTCAAAGGCTTCAAGAAGATGCCGAAGCATTTGAGCATTGCTTTGGACCTCGATGGCCGGACAGATGACGCAGCTCTCGAGAATCTGATCAACGAGGCCTGCGAGTGTGCAGCTTGGACAGCATGTGCTGGTATTCCAACGCTGAGCATCTACGAGAGTACAGGTCAGCAGTTCTGGCGAACAATGTTATAGTTGAGGACTGACAACCAATGACAGGCATCTTGAAGTCTTCTTTGCCACATTTGCACCGTCAGATTTCAAACACAATCGCGTCCTACTACGGAGTCGACAACTCAGCTAGACCAAGCGTCTCCCTGCGAGCGCCTCAAGTTCCAGCCTTTTCACCGCCTACAGCATCTCCTGACCCATCGGCGGGCTCACCGCCACATCTTTCCATTCTACTCCTTTCCGAAACAGACGGAAGACGAACTCTTGTGGATCTCACAAAGACGCTAGCAGAGATGAGCCAAAAACACAAACTAGCCCCGGAAGATATCTCGACAGAACTGATTGATGCCGAACTAAGCGAAAGCGTAATGGGCGAACCCGACTTACTAATTCTTTTTGGCGAATCTGTGGTTCTAGACGGTTATCCCCCATGGCAAGTCCGATTGAGCGAGATCTTGTAAGTTTCTGAATGGCGCATGTGCGATGTCGGGTGACATGCGGCTAATCTCGGGAATAGTCACGTTCCAGACAATCACGAGGTCGGCTACCAAGTTTTCCTGCGTGGCCTGCAGAAATATGCAGGTGCTCAGATGCGACTTGGGACGTAGGGAAAAACTCTAATCGAGTAGGATGTAGATCTCCTGCGACCCTGGGAAAATCCAAAAGATATCGCAATGGCATTATCTCCGACTTGCGGTCAGGACCCAGTATTATCTGGAACCAGCATCGAGACAGACCAAGCAGATTCGGTGCAGCGGCGGGTAGAATTGGACCTTCGAAATGAATTTTCCCGCAACGGCGTTTCTCAGGGCTTATTTGCCCCAATTTTCTCGCACCAAAGTTTGCGCCTCGAGCATCTGAGCGTTGGTCCACGTTTAAACCATCCGCTAACGAACACGCACCTACCGAGGCCGGCGAGACAAACATTAAAACATCGCCTTCCTCCTTTGACAATGCCTACTTACTATTCTGACTGCTCTGACGACTCTGCTGCTGCTACTGCGACTGCTCCGGCAACTGCATTGTTGTATCTTCACATTGACCAAACTTCACATTCCTTTACATCTATTAATACTTATCAGTAATACCCCTACGAGCAAGTATCAGATCGATATTCAAGAAGAAGAAGAGGACATGTATCCTTACGACGACGCCGTTCCTACAGTATCCTCCGTCATCAAGAACAAGTACTACACCGACTATGACCAACTTCACCTCAAAGAAGCCAACAGCTCACGCAAGCTCACCCTCGATGACCTTCCCACCGAGATCCTCTGCAAGATAGCTGGCTTCCTCTGCGACAAGTCTGACAGCACCGTCTACGTCAAGCGCCGCGCCGGCACCAGCTTCACCCAGAGCGACCTCACATCGGGCGTTGCACGCAAGTGCTGGACCGTCTCAGGCTACCCCCTCGCCCTGCTCCAAGTCAACCGCACCCTTCACGCCGCCGTGGCCCGCCAGCTCTGGTACCAGACCGTCTTCGTCCTCTCCCTTTCCTCCTCGGACACGCTCATCTTTCTCAAGTACGCCCTGTCAGCCGCCCAGCGCGCCGCCCTCCAGCGCATCCGCCTCACCCGCTTCATGCTCTCCTGGGAGGACGGCGTTGGCGACGACATCTGGCTCGCCGCCCACAGACGCGAGCCGGCATTCCACGCGCGTATCGAGTCCAAGAGGCACGCGAAGAGAGTCGAGAATTTGGTGGACCACCTGCAGAGCCGCCACCTCGCCATCGCATGACGGGCGCTCTCCCCATGTTCTCACCTGTACATATCCTCTGGCTGGGGAGCTGAACCTGGTTTGAGGCACAGTGATGTTTTTTGTAATTATAGCGAGGAGTTGGTCGGGCATAGCGTGGAGAATGGGCTGGGTGGGGTGGATGGCTTTTCGTGTACAAATACCTAGGAATGGATCCTGAGATTTCTCTTGCAGAATCAGTGGTGTGAGGTGAGGGGCCAAGGTGGTGGTGAGATTCGTGTCTATGAGTATAGCTATGGACAAGCCAATGCGACAAGCCCCTATGCGACGAACATGTGGTGTGAGAGACATGCTGACTGTCTGTATAGGTCCGGAGGGAGTTGTCGAGGTTGGCTGGGTTGCATTGCCGCGCGGTAACTTTGCTGCCCACTCATCAGCTCTAGCCTCTACTACGTGCTTTGAAAAGGCTACGACAAGGTTGGAGATCGTACCTGAGCATCTTGCTGGACTCGTTGATGTGCCTTGAATCTCCTCATTCTCGAGGATGGTCCGCCTACCAGAAAGCTCGCCTCCTGAGACCATGATTCTACCAGGACCGACTGTATCATGCAATTCGATTCAAGTAGGTCAAAAAACGGCCATGCAAACCAAGGTGTAGAGTCTATTTCTTCTACCGTATGCAAACATATCTCATGAGCTCTCTCTCCGCTATCATATCCCCGTCTTTCCCAACTTATCCGCCAAATCGTCAACCTCCTTGTCCTTGTCCGCAGCAACAGGTTGATCTTCCGCCCTGTCCGCCTCCTTCACCACCCGTTCCTCTTCCTCCTCCACCTCGTCCTCCTCCTCCTCATCACTATCCTCCTCCTCCAAATCATCAAGCTCATCCACACCCCACCGTTCCTCATCCTCTTCCTCACCAGCCTCTTCCCTCCGCTCCTCAAGGGCCTGCCGGATCTTCTCCACGCTCTCATCCTCCTCCGCGAATTTATTCCCGTTGACCTCCACCTTACGCAACTTCGGCAGCGTACCCAGACCATTAGCGAGCGCCTTGACAGCCCTCGCGTCAACCTCGTTATACTGCGCTCTCACCACCTCCAGCTTCTCCGCGTGACCCTCCCCCAGCGCCTCAAACACCCCCACCCCTCCGCGCGCAGAAAGGAGGCAGTCCCCGACCCCCAATTCCTTGAGCCCACTCCACGCTCCAGCGCGAATTACGTCCGCAAGCGCCTTGCTCCCCACCGCAGTGAACGTGTTGTCCTGCAAATCCAGCGTCTCCAGCTTCTTAGCGTGACTCAGGCCTTCTCGGAGGAGCACCACGATGCCCTCCTGCCTTATCCCGTTCTGTACCATGCGCACCTCCTTCACGCCGCTGTTGGCGCGGTACGCTTCCGCCCATGCCTTCATGGACCCGGTCTCGAGTCGATTGCGCCCGCACACCACGGTCTCGAGATCAGGGACCGTTTGGCCATCTTTTCTCGCTTGGGCCTTGCGCGACGCGAGTTGAGTCAGGGATTCAGCGACGAGGGTGCCGGCTGCGGGGCCTAGGCCGTTGTTGTTGAGGATGAGGTGCTGGAGGGGGACGTGTTGCGAGAGGAAGGGACGGAGGGGCTCGACTGTGTTGAGGCCGAAGGCGTTGTCGGAGAGGTTGATGGTGTGGAGTTCGGGAAGGTTGAGGCAGGCTTCGAGGAGGGAGGTGAGGGCTGGTGGGATCTCGGAGAGGAGGCGAGAGGTGAAGATGTCTGCTAGGTTGGCGATCTGGGAGGTTTAGAATGGGGAGAGGAGGGGGGAAAGGGGGGAGGTACTCGTATTGATTTCTTGGTGGAGAGGACTTTGGCGAGGGCGGCGCATGCTTCGACGCCGAGTGTGTTGCCTTGGAACCGCACTTCTTCGACATCGTTGGAGGAGACGAGGGGGGAGAGATGTGGTTCGATGTCCGAGGCGGTGTCGAGTTTGAGACCTTTGCCCTCCAGGGAGAATAGTTTTGACATGGTGAGTATGATGGTCTCTGTATCAGTCCTATACGGCGTGAATCTGAAGAGGTAGGACAGTCCGATAGAGGAAATGAGATGAAGATACTGTTCAAACTACCAGTGTTTACACAGGCGAGGGGCACGGAAGCTCAAATTATGTGGGGCCTGGCTCATGGCAGAAAATTGATCGAGACCCTTCAACCACTCAAAGGTATCAGCTCCGACTCCCGCAGAGCCGCAGGGACAGTGACGGTGACGTGCTGGATAAAGTCGGCGAGAGTCGGCAAAATTATTCAGCAAGTCGACGCATCTGGAGACCGACTACAACGAATTCATCTCTGTATCTGCAACTCAAGTCAAAATGTCTTCTCAAGCTACAAGATCGTTCCAAGATTGTGAGTCAGTCGCTTCGGAGCTTCATACTCTTCTAACACCGCGTAGCCACTGCATCGCCGCCGAACAATCTCGCCGCGGATCTCAAGCCAGCTGGAGATGCTGCAGCAAAAGTAAAGGTCAGCCGTGACCGAGTAGATGACGGATACCAGTGCTGATCATTCCTTACAGCCATGCTGCGTATGCAAAGACGAAAAGACGGCACGTGACGAGTGCATGCTCTTCTCCAACTCGAACGATCCACAGAAAGAGTGCGCCAACCTGGTATCGCAGTATCGGACATGCATGAAGGGTTATGGTTTCAATATCTGAACAAGAGATGGGATACGTAGATGTTATGTTTTGGGGCGCAAAGGGCCAGACTTGTAAATACTAGATTTGGGCCTAGTCAACCCGTAGCAAGTACTCATACGTGGGTATCTATTGTACAACAGAATGCAGCGCTTCTCGACTTCCGAGCATCCAGTCTTACTGAGTCTTCTTGGTGGTTGCCTCAGCTCTCGATGATGTAAATAACCCGCTTCGCACGACAAGATTCCAGGTACACCAGAGATAACAAAGGCCAAAGCCAGCAGCTCCGGCGACAGCATTCCCAACAACCCACAGATCTGGCATGCGGTCCGGCGGTGGCACGTACGCTTCTCCAACATGCCATGCGATCATGGAAATATAGAAGGTGAGATGGACCAGTTTAGTGAAGATGTTCAAAGACGTCCCCTGCTGGCCAAAGTAAAGTGATAATGACGTCGGCGGTAGTCCAAGCAGCCATGCCCAAAGCAAAGTCAGTACAAAGTAAGGCACTCTCAGCTCGTCCCTCTGGAGAAGCGGATAGAGTGTCCATGTTCCGAGTATATTCGCAAACCCGATCCATGCTCGCAGATCTGGTTTGAGACCTTTCTCCGACGCCAGCAGAAGGGTCATGGGCAGAAGCGGAAGGAGCACATTCTTCTCGTGCACCTGATAGCTGCACAAGAAGAACCCCCAAGCACACGCTGAGAAAGCCCAGGGGACCAGAATACGTTTCGGCTTGAGGAGAAGGATGAAACAGGCAGGTGTGATGGCAGCAAGGGTAACCAGCAAAGCCGCTCTTGACAGAAGCGACGAATCATACTTTGTTAGCTTGTGCAGGCCCGAAGAGTGGATGGCGCACCAGATATTGGCGACTTTGTCCTCAAACAGTCCTCTGGAGAAAGGAAAGATGCGATGTATCGATTGAGCCAGTTGCAGAACCAGAGGGTATGCAAAGGATTGGCGTGGTATCTCAAAAGGCAAAGCCGACAGCAGTGGAGGTATTTCATGGTCCGATGGAAGTGGTATGCGTCGTTTCGCGTCGTACGCAACACCTAGCAAGAATGGGAGATACAGAGTTGTAAAAGACGCCACTGTACATAACGCGATGGTAAGAAAGCGTATGACGTTGATCCTCGGGAAAATGCATATTCCAAGAAGATACGCAAAGACAGCCGGTGCATAGAATAAAGCCATCTGCTTGAACCCAAGAGCGGCAACAAAGTAAAGACAACTTCTCGCCGGATGACCTCGTAAGATGCCTGCAATGGTAGAAATGATAAATCCTAGCATGACCGTGTTGTACTGAAAGTGTCCATGATCGATCAGGAGTGTGGCAGGTTGCATCAGCAATGCAGTGAGCGCAATAGAAGCCTCCCAAGAGCTGACTCCGGATAACCGACTGAGCCTTCTAATGCAGACGATGGCGCCAGGGATAAGGACGAGATATTCTGAGACCAAGACTGTCGCTCGCATATAAATCTTGAGTGAATGGTCATCGAGTCCACGAGACGTGTACAAAGCGAACCAAGACTTGTTGATATAATTGCCACTAGTACTCGTCAGTGGAGCAAGATGTAGAGTAGCAGCAGAATAGCCTACATCGTTCCCAATACCCAGCTGTGATATGCTGTTAATGGTGGGTAATCCAGACCCCACCACTGTAGATCGTAGAAATACCAATGCGAGACGGGCAGATTGGTGGTCAGCTCCATCCAATGCCTCTGTGCCTCAAAATCGCCATGCATTGGTGGTTTTGCTCGACCTGTTCTCAGTTAGTCCCAATGACTTGTTGAACACCTATTTTGGACGCACCTGAATAGCCCCAGAAACCCAATGCCCACCTGAACAAACCAACAGCCATAAGTATCAGCGGCACGGAGAGCCATTGTGATACTGTTCCTTTAGCTGGTAGCAGAAAAGCAGCCAGGGGAAATGCTGGTAGTTGCGCCGCGCCATCCTGGATGAGGGCACCATTGTCGGAATTCAATGGCAGCGAAGATGACCTTCGTTTCCTTCGAGGTGTATGTGACGCCTTTGACGGTGTTTGTGCCATTGTCACCGATTGCACGTGTCCGTTACCTTCATGATGAGAGATGAACAAGTATTACGGCTTCGAGGTCCGCGTTGGCGACAAGACCCACCCAAAAAGCAGATCCAGGGTCCGCCAATAAGGTTCCGCTCACCGAGTCGCTTCACACTAGCGGGGCAGAAAACCTCTGTCATCGGAAGCTTTGGCACCCGCCGCCGCCATTTACAAAAAAAAGTCGTCACAGGTTCTCTTTTTCTTCCTCTCAAACATACTTCAGTCTTTGATATCCAGAGACTATTACTTCAGTGGGACTTACGTGGGCATTACTGAGGGTCATATCATACACAATCCGGTTCGTTGCAAACACTTTCAGTGGGCTTTTCCTCATACAAGACACTCTCACGGAGTCGTCGCATAATTACCAGAGACAGCGTCGGGTCTCGTGTCCGTACCAGTGGGCTTGTTGGCTTTCAGCTTCTCCAGTAGAAACATCTGCGGGTTTACTGCTCTCGTCAGGCACTTGTGGGAACACGTAGCCAACGACAGAGCACTCGACGGATCTGGTTGTCACTCGAGTTCGCTCAGTGATCAGCACAACTTGTGGGCTCTTCGAGACGACTCATTACGTCTCTGGTTACTTAAAGCAGCATCTGCTTGCTGGGTCGTGGGGTTCTCATATCGTCAACTAACATGTTCACAGAAATGGCAAAGAGCAAGTCTTCCTCCAAGGCCACCAAGGCCGAGGCACCAGCTGCAGCTCTGAAGAGCGTCAAGGGCGGTCGTGTTACCAAGCCTGCAGAAGACTCCAAGAAGAGCAAGGGAACTGCAAAGACAGCAGCCAAGGCACACGAGAAGGCTTCCGAGAAGAAGCGCAAGGACTCTGTCAAGAGCGACTCCGACAGTGACTCCGATGCTACCAGCGATAGCTCTGCCAGCAGTGCTGGTGATAGTGACAGCGAGATGTCCCTTGACGAGAAGCCTGCCAAGGTCAACGGCTCCAAGAAGGCCGCAGCCAAGGCAGCAGAGCCTGAATCGAGTGACTCGAGCGACTCAGACTCTGAAGCTGAAGCTCCCAAGGCAAAGACCAATGGTGCCGCAAAGGCCGCAGCAAAAGCAGACAGCTCCGACTCTTCTGATGACTCCGAGTCCGACGAGAAGGAGAAGCCAGCTACCAACGGTGCCAAGGCTACCAAGAAGGCTGCCGCTAAGGCCGACGCCAGCGACGACTCTGACAGCGACTCTGATGCCTCGTCCGCTGATGAGAAGGTTGCTACCAAGGCAAGACCCATCACGTTGTGTCACTCGATCTGTACTAATCTGTCATAGGCTGATGCCGACAGCGACGACTCAGAGGCAGACTCTGACAGCGATGCCAGCAGCGACGAGGAAGAGGAGAAGCCTGCCGCCAAGGCACCCGAGCAGAAGAAGAGGAAGGCCGAGACTGAGCTCGCCGCTCCTGTCAAGCGTGTCAAGCAGAATGGTGAACCGGTCAGCGAGCCATCCAAGAACCTCTTCGTTGGGTCCCTCTCCTGGAACGTGGACGAGGACTGGCTCCAGAGGGAATTCGAGGGCTTTGGCAACATCGTCGGCGTCCGGATCATCACCGATCGTGACAGCGGTCGCTCTAAGGGTTTCGGCTACGTCGAGTTTGACGACATTGAGGGCGCAACCGCTGCTCTTGATGCTAAGCAGGGTGCTGAGATCGATGGACGCCAGATCAACATCGACTTTGGCAAGGTTCGACCAGACCGCTCATACAACAATGAGCAGGTCTCTGCTCGTGCCAACAAGTTCGGCGACAGGGCGCCAGCTGAGCCAAGTAACACGGTCTTCGTCGGCAACATTTCTTTCAACGCCGACCAGGACATGATCTCCGAAGCCTTCGCCGAGTACGGTACCGTCAATGGTGTTCGTCTGCCCACCGACCCCGAGTCTGGTCAGATGAAGGGTTTCGGCTACGTCGAGTTCGGCTCCATCGAAGAAGCCAAGGCTGCTGTCGAGGGTCTCAACGGTGCTGACATAGGTGGTCGCAACATTCGCCTCGATTTTGCTGGTGCTCGTCCTGCTACTGGTGACAGCCCTCGTGGCGGCCGTGGTGGCTTTGGTGGAGGACGTGGCCGTGGCGGCTTCGACCGTGGTGGTCGCGGCGGCGGTCGTGGTCGCGGTGGTGACCGTGGTCGTGGCCGCGGTGGTGGACGAGGCAACTTCTCTACTAACCGTGGTGGCTTCGGCGACTTCAAGGGCAAGAAGATCTCCTTCTAAGGTCAAGTACAGGGGTATGGGCAAAAAAGTTCGGACATGTTTCCACGGCGTGCTTAGATCACTCGTTGATCTCGAAGCTTAACCAAAAATCAAGCTTCGATCACTGAGCATGCATCATGTTCACGGTCTCGTTCGAAAGGCGTCTATGTATTTTGATTTCTCCTACAGTAATGCAAAATGGTTGTTTGTTTCAGACTTGATTTCACGTGGACGCTGATCGCTGTGATCCTGCGGTACGACCGGTGCCAAATGACCTGGAAGACACAAAACAAATGCCATGGATGGGCGCGTCATGAGGCCCCACTATGTTATCAGCTGCTGCCTCGTTATGCAGCTGAGCCCGGACCGCGGAAGCAGACCGGCGGTGTCTGTGAGATACTGTCTGACTTGACCATGCAAGATATAGAGTGAAAGATGTTCGTGCGACCAGCTATCTCGTATGTTTTGGTCCAATCTCCTGAAGGGAACGACGTTGAGATCCGGCTTGAACCAAGCGCGGGAGCCAGCAATTGGCACCAAAAAGGGCCAAAAGGGCTTCGGGTGTCTGGCCCGTCCGCCTGATCTCGTCAGAACCACCACCCCGCACCTTGCCCATCATTGGTCAACCACTGCGATCTAGCGATACCAAGGTACCTACACTACTACACCGCTGACTGCCTTACTCGGGCACTGCTAGAGTCCAGCCTCCTATAACGACATCTGGCCATCTTTACGCTTCTGGTCAGCTCTCCGCTTTCCTCCCGCATGCAGCGACGCAACCCTATATTACCGCGTTCACTGTGCGACTACGAGGACCTCCATCACTTGATCGGCTACTACCGATAGTCTTACGCAAGGGATCAAGAGTTGGGCACACATTCCCACCACGGAGGCTGTCTGTCAGACGTCCGGAGCAATAAAGCGCATCATGCAGTCATCTACACAAAGCAATTTACCTGGTCAGAGTAGACGGGTTGATCAGTCTGGAAACATGTTGAGACAGGCCGCATCTCACGCCGACCGGACAAGATCCGAAGGTCAGGCGATTCAGATATCGTATGCTCGACAAGTACTGACACATCTCTCAGAATCCTGGATCGAAATTGCTTCACAACCTTCCTCTTCGTCACTGTCGTCCGCTGCAGATGATATCGTCACCACTGGCCTCCGAGTTCAACGAGATGTCGTGGCACGGAAGAAGCGTCGCCAAAGACCAACTGCACCAACCTCGAACCCGCAGAATGCTGGTCAGTCTGGCACGCTGGCTGATGCGAGCAGTCAGGAAGAGTATGAGGAAAGCGAGAGCGAGTCCGACCGAGTCTTGACTTCGTCGAATGAGGGTCTGGTAATGGGAGAACAAGGCAGCAACCAGGACGGCGGGATGGCGATGAGTGACGACGACGAAAACAAGACTGCTGTGAACTATCCCATCAGACGGCGGAACCAGACTGCTTTCACTCCTCAGCCAAATGCTTTCTCACATCCACCATCCTCGACGACTATGAGACACGCGAGCGAGCCATGCCCGGGGTCCTACTTTCCACAAATGTCAGCTCGGCCCACAACTCGACCCAACACACGGCACTCCTTCTCTGCGCAGGACCAACGAGTTCAGCACAGCCCGTACAATGCCATCTCGCCATCTCACAATGCTGCAGCACATCACGATGCCGCTCTGCGTGCCAGTCTCTCGACCTTACTTTCGTGTGCCGCTGCTGCACGCGGACTGCCAAAGACGAAGTCGGCACAACCATCGACTGCAGCGCTACCGCCATCGAATCGTATCCAGCCAAACACTTTCAGTCTCATCCCCGAGTCAGCTTTACCTGGCGCGACACAAGCAAGGCAGAGGCTCGAGCCGGACTTCCTCCCCACAATCCGTCAGCGATCGTCCTCATCAACCTCAGCATCTGCAAACGGACGCATGGGGGAGTCAGGCGACCTACACAAGCGGAAAGGAGAAAGGAGCTCCTCCAAAGAACGACGCATGGCAAAGAAAGCGCGCCGCTCGCCATCTGCATCTTCGGCTTCGAGCATGTACAGCAGCGAGGAGATGTTCGTCAGTCCAACGCTGCTCACATGGGTCGTCAGCGCGGGTGTCGTAGTCGTTCTCAGCGCCATCAGCTTCTCGGCAGGGTACTCCATCGGCCGCGAAGCAGGCAAGATCGAAACATCATTCGGCGTGGGAGGGGACATGGGCAGCTGCGCAAGCGATGCCGGTAGATCTGGCATGGGTCTTCGTCGTCTGCGATTTGCTGTTCAAGCATAGGGAACAGATCGGACATTTCTTTGCACATTTTGCAGCATTTCAGTCTGACTTCTGGTGTTGAACTGGGGATAATAAAGAGGTAAACGAAATGGGTTGATGATTAGCATGATATTTTGAATCACGAACGGGGACGCATGAAGTATATGAGGTCTGGGATGGAGTTTTATTTACCTCGTTCATGATGAGGCGCAATGGGACTACCAGTCAGTTTTTCTGTGATTATTAGATAGCATTCGCTACTCAGCACATTTCCCAATTGACATTTCGAGACATGCAAAGTATAGCACAGCACGTGATCTTCTTCCTCGGTGGAGGAGCGTGGGAGATGTCCTCCGGCAAAATTCACCACATCGTTTCCGCTTTGACTTCAAACTTTCAACTCTCCAGATCTGCATATTCTTGTAGGTGTCTGGTAGCGCACAAGGGTCCAGGATTGTGGTTTCCCGCTAGCCCTGATATGACGATACAGGTCAGCGTCAATCTCGCGGGCTCCAAACAAATATGCAGCTACGGAAACAAGGCAGACGCTACTGCAATGCTGCAGCCACAGCACGCCGACATCTTGCATCCTCGTCCAATCCACTACCTGTTTGCAGCCTCTCACGCATCAATTACGGGTGATTTTGGACACGGCATGGCCGTCCCAAGCTGCGCCTCCCTGCTCCTCGGACACCTCTCTCAGCTTGTGCGCTGTCAAAGAGGGGAGGTCATGCCTGCTCGGAACGCTTCTCGCTTCCCTGTCCTCATATAGCCATTGTCCGCGACATGCATTGCAAGTAATTATCTCCTCCAATACACAGGTCTCGTTTGGTCTGACTACAAAAATCTGATCCAGCTGATCTCGGGAGCTTGTCGAATTGCAACATGTCTTCCTCCAGCCCTCATAACATGAGCTACTACAGCAGTAGCTCAAGACACAGCGATTCAGCGCCGTCACATCCGGATATTCGAGTGGTAGGAGTAGCTATTCACTTCATAGCAGAAAGACGGAGAGCTACGTGGCTTCGAATTGCAGAGACCCTCACTACTATTATAGCTCCACGCGGTCTAGGTCTGGTTCAGCAGCCATGTCTCAGAACATATCCACAGATCCAATCAACATAACGATCTTGTGGAATCCAGTACAAATTCTATCGACGACTATCTTGACCAGTTCGACAGGAAAGCGACTGTCGGGGAAATCATCGAGGAAAGGCGAGTTGTCGCCCCTCACCATAGAATCCTGATTACTTACACAGTATAGTCCTTTGTTACGAGACTCTACGTCGACTGTGCAACGTCCTGACATGTCTAACGGAGTCATGGCAGATGATACATGGGTCGATCAGATGGCGGTGTCCGCGACTGACCATGCAAGCATGCAAGAGCACCGGGTCAGATGCGATCGTCCAACGTGTGGTAATTACGCTTGTCATGTTGTATTTAGAACAGCTGATAATTTACACAATCACAGAACATTGTTGGCCAAGACAACTCTTTCACCCTGGCTATGCTCCTCACAGCGATTGCACGAATGTTTCGAAGCAATCGGATCTCCTTGACTGCACACAGAATGATCTGTGGCCTTTGCGTAAGCTCACTGTCGACTTGGGAGACACCTTTCTGCGACGGCTGGCCCAGCAACTTGAAGGTCCCTCCAAACGTGGAGACCTGATAGCAGATTTGCTACGATTTTCTACCGGCTTAACATCACGGGATCTGTATGCAGCTGCACAAAAAGGTAATGCTCAAGCTCGTAGTTCATGTAAAGACTTCTAACGACCTTAAGGCGGCACAGATGATCTTGCCCATCATGCTCGCTGTGTGCATGGGCAGCTGGGATTCTTCATTTACTACTGGACAGTGGACATCATAATCTTATCCACACAATTTTGAGGGAAAGAATTGATTCACTCCAATTCTACGATGATGGAGAAATGACCGGCTTCATGTTGGAGGCCAGCACAAACTTACTGGCCAGAACCCTTGTTGGGCTGGATAGCCCTCTGCCACTGGAAAATTCTTGTCCAAGCGTCATAGTCCATAGGCGTCTTGCTGCTCCTGGTTTTCACAGACCAGGGTGCCTTCACCGAGGACTATCAGGACTGCCACATTCGCCCGCGACCGAGCCAGTCGATCACTTTGCGCAGCTGTGTGAAGCTCGAAAGATTGTCCTGAACTTATGCGGTCTCGCCGGGTACAAGTGATCATTCCCTCGTGAAGATAAGACAAAGGTGACCTGGTCACCTTTGCATGGCGCAGATGCCTCTGCATCATCAAAAAAGAACGAATCGTCTTATCAGCTAATGATCGAGCATGCAAACTTTTCGTTGAGGGAAAGACTTTTCGATCTGCTGAGAGCTATCCGCTCTCTACAAGCTGCCGGGCTGGTTTGTGATAGCTTCACCGCATGTATATACTCCCACAAGGATCAGCGTCTCAGCCTCCACCCAGTGCTTGTCGAGGACATCACAGCACTGCACAACTATACCGCTGGTTACCCTTCTAATATTCGTCAGCACAAGATCTTGTCCATGTTACTTCAAATTTTCGGATCTCATGTTCGTAGACTCGTCCTGTCAGATCGGGCAAATCTCGACATCCTTCTTTACCAGGTCCTTTGCTTATCTCTGCTGACGTATCTGCAGTCCCACACTGGTCCCATCAGGATTACTCCAGCCAATGCTCCTATATCTAGGATTGTGATATGTGGGAGACATTCTGGACACATCCACAAGGTGTTCGCTGAAGCCAGGCTGCGGCAAACAAAGTGCCTGCGAAACATGCTCAACTTTCCACTATTTGCCATAGAGCTGAAGTCAATCGCGACGATCAAGGAGCCTCGATACCTTGAGCAGAATGACATCCAAGCTGAGTTGAGCACACAGCCAAATACTGAGTATTTGCTTCGTACGGATCTTGTAAGCTTCTGCGACACCTTCGGATCTTGTTCCTTGGTTTATGGACCCACCGATGCATGCTTGACCTCCCCCCTTGCAGTGGCCGTATTGGGAGGATATATCACCGCTGTCGAGGGAACAAGAAAGGCACACTGGAGTACGGATCTTGCGCCTTTGTCAGATCTGCATACTCTGCACTTGGACCAGCATTACGATATCGGTTTCCTTATCGTGGACCCCAAATGCGCGGCGTTGAACGAATCGTTGCAGTGTTTGGAGAAGTTTGAGACACACTTAGGCCCGTTTGCTGGGGGTTGGCAACTCAGTACAATACAGACGCCGCTTCAGATCAACCAAATCGTCAACGTCGGAATCACGCCAGAATGGTCGCACGTACCTGGTAGGTCTCTCAAAACCCAAATCATACAAGACGTATCTGGTCAGCTCAGCACTTCAAACCTCATGAGACCACATGCAATCCAAGTCAGTGCTTGTTCGGGTGTGGCAAGACGAGTCCCGCTGCGGATGCTGCTATCAGATCTGATTGAACCATTCGTGCGCACGAGACTACCAGGATACGAGGGATGGGAAGATTTGAAGTCACAAAAGATCGTCGAACACCTTGCGTCGCCCGATGCTGCCTCATGGCTGCGTTCACTAGACTTCAGACTCAGGTCACTTGCCGTCACGATTATAAGAGATCTCTTGAGCTCCCTGAAGGATACTGGGTTCGATACAAAATTGAATGCTTTCCGAGCTGCTTGGATCCATGAAAGCCAGCAGTGCTCGGAGATATCACTCAAATCCGTGAACTTCAGCTTGAAGAACGAAATCAACGAGTGGACCAGACTCACACAGGACTCTGAGAGTACTGCGACATTTGCTTACATTTCTACGTCGTGTATCCAGCCTTTAATTGCATCTCAGCATTTCGGAATCTTCTCCAGCAGTAATATCAGTCTCCCAGCGCTGCACTTTATGCAGAGCAGTATAGCACCTCTGGGAACCGCACACAGATCCTGTCCAGATGAGCTTGTGCTACATCGAGGCAATAAGATTCTCCTTCGCGGTCCTAGCGAAACGGTAGTTTTCAAAGTCCTCCGCCCTGTTGGTCTCCAAGTGCCTACACAAATAGTGCGCACAACGAGAGTCCCGAACATCTTGGCGAACGTGGTCCGTACTTTCGCAGGAACGGAGGTCTTCGAGACCACATCGACAGACCCTTTTGGACGATTTGTTTGGATGAGCTGTAAGGATCTAGCCATCGAAGATACACAACTAAACACATCAAAAGCCGTCGTAGAAGCTGAGCCATCTCAATCGGCGACACCGTCTACACCAACAACTTTAACGACCTCCTCAACGACCTCGTCAATTTCGCTTGCAGCTTCTCCCGGCAGCCCGTCTACGACTTCCACGAGTAGTGCTTCGATGTGCTCCGACGCACGCATACCACGCATCGAAAAATCTGTCAGAGACGACACAAGCTTCTTAGACGCTAAGGGAAGGCTCTGGACCCACAGTAGCTCACGATGTCCCACTTCATCAAGCATTCCTTACTATTCCGCATCAAAGTCCATGCGTAGTAGAACTACGGATTCTTCGTCAAGTGCGGTTTCCTTTTACCGGAGCCAATATCGTCGTTGAGCTGTGCCGTAACCATGATACTGAATGGATTTCATTACTACCCAAAAATGGGAGCTCATCTGCAGCTCACACTGCTGGAGAGTGATAAAAGTGCCTGTCCAGACGAAGAGGATTCCAAGTTTGTGGGAATCCGACCCTTCTGATTACTAGTGGAAGACAATTAGCGTCTTGCGATGAATACAAGACGAAGCAAGAAGCTATTGACACCCCACCCCATCCTCTAGGTCCATCCGTCCCCATCCAGCTCCGACCCGCCGACACCATTCCCTCCGCCAGCCCCATCCCCGATCATGAACGACTCACACTCCCTACCCTCTCTCCTGCCTCAGCCTCGCATTCTCCCTGACCAATTCCCCCATCTGCCTCATCAATACCCTCACCTGCGACTCCAGCTCATCCATCCTCTCGGCCTGCGTATCGGACCTATCCTTCTGCTCCGTCATCATCTCGATCAACTTCTCCGTCTTCTTGGAGAACTTGTGCATGGTGCTGTAGAAGCCGTTTGCGTAGTACTCTGCTGCGCGATCGGGGTCTGTGGTATGACTTGCGCGTGTCGCAGTGGTGCGCTGACGGTGGGTCTGGGTGAATGTAGTTGTTGTTTGGGTGGTGCTGGTTTGAGTGGCTGTTGTGGACTGCTCGGTCAGAAGCTCAACGTCGTCCTCGAAGTAAGGTGGACGGTAATTGGAGGTGTTAGCGAGTGGACGTGGCGAAGGGGCAGCAGCTCGCTTGTTGGTGACGGTGTCGAGGTTGCCCGGTTGTGTGCTGCCTTCGTCCGAGGTAAGGTCAACGATCTCGGGGGCTCGTGGATGAGAAGGTGGATCCGTCATAAGTCTTGGATGTGACTGCAGCTGGCTAGGTATACGGCGTCGGACGATGGTCCGAGTGCTTTGTGTGAACAAGTCCTGAAATTGGAGGGGCTTCGCTGTGCTATTCCTAGACTGCGTTTGCGCCTGCTTATTGGATGTGGCGTTCGCAGTCCTAGAGTCTTGATCGAGGATATCTTGTAGGGACAGTGGCGGGCAGCTAGGGACGTCCAAAGCGTGACCATGATCTTTAGATCCAGACTGCGGCGGAGTCGGCAGCTGCATATTCTCCCTGGGCTCGAACAGTGGCGACTCGTATCTTGCATGTACCGAGACTGGAGTCTGTGATCTTGATTGACCACCAGCTGGGCTCGAGACAGGATCTGTTTCGAGTTGGTCTCCGAATGGCGGAGGAGTGGCGAAGTCGGTGAGATCGAAATCTATGCTCGGATGTCTATACTGGTCATCGTCTCTAAGACTCGAAGTGACACTGAAAGACCTTAGTCGCTCAGCCTGTTGGATATTCGGCCTTAGCTTGGTGAGAGGCTTCCCATCTCTGGAACAGGATGCCTCCGGCATGCTCATGAAGAAATCATCACTGTTACCACCACAAGGGTGACTAGAAATGCCTTGCACATGAGCTGTCTCAGGTCTTGCTGGAGCACCCGCTGTGCTACGGTCTTCGACTACGGAAGGATTGTCGCCAGCAACGACCGGCGTGACATTGATCGGTTGAGATTCCATGGTAGGCGCGTCTTGAGAGATATCTGACATGTCGTCGTCATCGAGATCACAGTCCGAGCCAACCTCACTTGTGGCAGTCATGTCGACGAGGACGGCCTCCTCATAGGCTGACTTAGTGTTGGCGAGGTGAAGACCACCATACCTTGAGCGCTTCCTTCTGGGGCAGGGTGTGCTGGGAGCATCAGTGTCCTCCTTAGCATCTTGCCCTTCTCCAATTTCTGCTGATGGATGGCGACGGCGCTTTAGCCATGTTGGTGGATGCGCAGAGTCTGTAGGGTCGGCGTAACGGAGATCCGGGACGTTGATATTGTCTCCACCATTCACGGCGATACCGAGGCCATACCTGCCGTCTGGGGAAGGAGGTCTGCTGTGATGACGACTCGGTAATTGAGGCGACCTATCCAAGAGGCTTAAATCGACTATCTCTGCAGAACTCGTACGCTCGGACGAGTTGGACAATTCAATGTCTTGCTGAGTAGTAGTCGCAGATTCTTCAGAAATATCGGCCGCGTCGCTCCAGCCAACGTTGACGGGTATGCACCTCCCTGGTGGGAAATTCGTCTCGGTAGAGTCGATGACAGGAGGTCTGCCTCGATGAAGCCCCGAACGCCAGGCTGAGCGCTGGTATGGGATAGACTGACTGGGTGGTGGCGTAGGGAGTGCTGGTGATTCCGGTATCCGAATCGGTGATTCCGACCAGGACCCATGAGCCTGGTAGTACTTGACTTGCTCAACCACTTGCCGCTGCACGATATGCTTCTGCTTTGTAATAAACAGTTCGAAATAGCTAGAGATGTACTCCTAAAAAATGTCAATACTAGTTGAGCATAACGATTGCGGTATGTCTCACGTCTTCAAGGTTCTTGGATGTGAAATTCACAATATCCATGAGCTCCTTGATCTTCTCTATGCCCAGCGTCGCCACATATTCTGCTGCGGCTTCGACCACTTCTCTCTCATCTTGGAGAATAGCTGTATGGAAAGGCATGACCCTGATAGAGTATGTTCATGTGAACTATGTGTCTTGAGCAAGGTGTGTAGGAGGTGTAGGTGAGAAAAGGTGAAATATCTCACGCCACTTTGGTGCGATCACATGCTATACCGGACTCTCGCTAGCTTTACCGCATTCATCAACTGCGGTATCGACAGCTCTGCATGCGCTATGGTTTGATGGCAGTCGCTACCCAGATCGACGGTCGCTCTACCACTTTGCCGTCCTTTGCCATCTTGGTGAAGATGTCTGCGTATACCTTCCTCGCCTGGTCTATGGTACTGCCATGAGCGAGGAATTGCATAGCGGGTAATTTGATCTGCTGCTCGAAGACGCTATCTACATCGTCGATGGAAATAGTCCTGCCAGAAGCGTCTTCGAGATCCTTCAGGACTAGATCAACGACCCTGTACCCCGCTTTCTGCAAGACGTCCCGGAGAGCATCTTCGGAGTTCGACCAAGCAGTGTTGTGGCCAACAGGGACGTTGAGTTGCTTCGCAGTGAGTTCTGCAGCTAGACCAGCTGGTAGGCTCTGAGGCGTCACAGCATCCACAATGAGCCGACCTCCAGGCTTGAGGTACTTCAGCCAGGACTTGGCAGCTTCGACTGGATTTTCAAGCAGGACGAAAGCAGAGCAGAGTGTGATGACATCGAATTGTTTACCTTGGACGGCATCAAGGCTGTCGAGATTCGTGATGTCGTGGTTGTAGAAGGTAACGTTAGGATATGTGTCGCCACTGCTTTGGGCCCAAGCTTCGGTCAGCATTCCCTTGCTGATGTCGACTCCGATGATCCGACTGTCATGGCCGATTTTGTCGGCAGCAGCAAACGCAACAAGACCGGTACCAGAGGCCAGATCCAGCAATGTTTCTCCAGATTTGAGGTCTGCGTAGTCGACGTACCACGCAGCGAGATTGACATGATGGCTGTTATTGTATCCAATGGCTCGCGGGTCGTATATCTTCTCGGCGAACTCGGCTTGCTCCATACTGAGCTTGGCTGGTGGTGATGTAAGTCTCAAGGAGTGATCGAGTCCTGAACTATTTTCTACCAGGATGGAAGAAGTGCTGACTGGGATGAGTTAATTGCGACTGACGTCTGGGGTCACGTTCGTCATTTCGTCATCTGTAATCTGCCGATTCAGCCGAATATGGAGTGGATGATCGTCAACTCGGTCAGCGCAATTTCATGGTGAATTGAAAACACAGTGAAGAATGAAACAGGATGAGAGGAAGTGGTTGCGATGTTTCTTCTGTGCTGTCATGCTGTCTCTGGTAGTTGTCTCCTCTTCAATTGTGCCTCGGCTTTCGCACCATCAGCGTATGCGTGTACTTTGCAGGCCCACCGAATCTAGAAACATCGTGATGTACTTCTATGAGCTTTTCGAAATTGTATTTCTCGTACAGACCTCTTCCGAATGGTGTTGCTTCCAATCGTGTCGGAAGACCTTCGCGGTCTGCAAGTTCTGCACCCCACCGGACTAGCAGGGATCCAGCACCTTTGCCTTGATATTCGGGCAGTGTCTTGACCTGATCCAGAACTGACATGCATTAGATCAGCTGGTTTGATGTGTCGTCAACTCACAAATGAAATCTTCGTCCGAACGAAAGACCTTTTCGTGCGCCCTTTCCATTGCTGGAGAACATGCCTCAACCACATCTCTACGCAGACCTGTCGGCCATCCAGGAGAATCGCAAGAGTCTTCAGCCTCTTTCTTGAAGCGCTTCTTCGCCTCCTCGCCAGACTCTCCATCCATTCCACCGTTATTCTCGGCGTTCATTCGCTGCCAGAGTGCTATGGGCAAGGTCCATTGGGCGTAAGCGATCGGCTTGCCATCGACAGTCACCTTTCTGAACCAGTGACCAGGATGAATGAAAGTCCTTGCCAATCGAGCATAAGCCCCAGCAGTCCGGGATTCAATGGTGCTCCCCGGCCACACCGTCTGACCATATGGATCGTCGAAATTGGCTTTGGCAATAATCTCCGCAATAGCTGCCCTATCAGATAGAGTAACGTCTTCTAGCATCAATGGCAAACCCATGACTACAACAGGGGACATGTGTATTCAGAGCATACATACCTACCTTCTCACATCAGCATCTTGTATTTCCGATGAAAAGTCAGGCAACCATCAATGTGGGAAGGCATCACTATTTCGGCCAACGAGAGCGGGGGCTGACCCCGAAGAACGTTTGTCAGCAGGCCCACTTATTCATCTGGCTCTCTCCTTCACAATTCTTTATGCAGCGCTGTCCAACCTCAAGGTGACGCTGAAAGTCACCGGCATGGAAAGCACATCTCGGACACATTTGACATCGTCTTTTGTCCGCCGCCAAGCCCGTGTATCCCGTCGATGTGCGTGCGGTGTGGTAGTATATTCATGCCCACTCACCGAGATCTGCCGAGAGCAGATTTGTCAAGCAGAGATCAGTACGCTTGAGCAGCATGTTCATCGCACATATAAGTAATCTTCGAACGCTTTGACATCCTTTGTATTCAAGATGATCTCTCTGGAAAGTTACAACACCTCTCCCACTAAGGAAAATGGCACCAATCACAGTCGGAATTGTTGGGGCATCGGGATACACTGGCGGATCTGTTGCGGATGCACTGCTGAGCGACCAGGACTTTGTAAGGACTTGAGCATTGCTCGGCGGCATTGCTGATATTAGCACAGAGAGTCGTGGCATTTACTCGACCAGAATCCGTCGGGAAATCTGCAAATCAGGCCTTGCAAGCCAGAGGCGCAGAAATCCAGCCTCTCGATCTTCAGGCTGAGCCTACCGCGATTGTTCCCAGTCTCAAAGACATAGAAATTCTCATTTCTGCCGTAACAGCTACCGAGCAGCTCAAGCAGCTAAATCTTGCCACAGCAGCCAAGCATGCCGGAGTGAAACGCTTCATTCCCTGTGGCTTTCTTACCATCATACCCGTTGGCGGTGTACATGCGCTTCGTGATGAGAAGGAAGTCGTTTACAACCACGTAAAGCGTTTGCAACTCCCTTACACCATCTTGGATGTGGGCTGGTGGACTCAGCTGGCGGTGCCACGCTTGCCAAGCGGGAAAACAGACTCTACTCGTCCGAAATTTCATCTCCCTGCAGACAAAGATATGCCGATGGCTGGCAATGGTAATGTAGCGTCTGCACTGACCGATCTGCGCGACATTGGTCTATACACGGCACGTATCATTAAGGATCCAAGAACGCTCAACAAGATGGTCTTTGTTTACAACGAGATGTACACCGAGAATGGAGTACGAGACAAGGTGGAGAAGCTGACGGGAGAGACGATTCCGCGAGTATACAACGACCTCGAAGCACTGCAGATGCAATTGGCAGAGGCTGAAAAGAAAATCCAGGATGTTGCCTTTGGACCAGAATCCCAGGACTACTTTTGGACGATGGCAGGCAAGTGGACTGCTCAGTACCAAATCAGTTGGGGTATCAATGGTCACAACACCCCTGAGTGGGCAACATATCTCGGATATATCAATAGCAAAGATCTGTACCCCGACTTCAAGTTTAGAACGCTGGAGGACACCCTTCAGCAAATGTTAGGTAACGAGGCGACATGATAGTTGACTATACGTGGGAATAGTGTTTCGTTTCATATCGGCAAATCTATGTTGATCCTGTGTTCCACAATATCGAGGTGAATGATCTCTGAGATTCGCAGCACGTGACCTATACGCACATTCGCTCCACCTCTCCACATTTTCTTCCGCTTGACATGCTTCCACTCGCACTCACTCTCAACCAAGCTTACTACCAGGGGCGAGCTGACAATCGTTCGCACTAAAGGATGAATTGGTCCAGTCTTTGGTACACGACAACGGCCCACCTCGCTGTCGGCATGACTGTGCCTTGTCTTTTTAGCGGGCAGATCGTGGATTTCGTGCCGGCCAACAAGTCCCGCAAACTGACGCAATCATACTCATATGGCAAACACAAATGCCCGTCCATCATATCAAGTGTGGGAAGCCATGGATGAAGCTGTCTCGCGTGCCACCTCTATGGCCTTGCTAGCTTGGATTACCAATGTCTGCCCCGATATGAGTGTCGGTTGCCTGCTGCCGAACGTAGATGCAGACGTCGTCCGCGAAACCTGGTCAGCTCAAGAGCCGGTGACACGAAGTGGCCAACGATACGATTCGGCCGAGAATATAGCCAGAGTTAGGGTAACATCTAATATGGAGACCTCCTCAATTAGCTGGTTCCCAACTCTTGCGAGTCCATCCGGGTTGTGGGGGTTTGCGCAGAGGAGGTCGTCATCACGTTCTTCCATTACTTACCCCTCCTGTTCTGTACCATCACTTCAACCCCAATCCGCTTGACATTCTCTCTGACAGCATCACTCATACTACAAGCAATATGGCAACCCAGTACACACTTCCCAAGCTCCCCTACGCCTACAATGTGCGTCCCTCCTGCCCTCTACCTGCCACATACTAACCCCTCAAGGCTCTCGAACCACACATCTCGGAGCAGATCATGACCCTGCACCACACGCAACACCACCAGACCTACGTGACCAACCTCAACGCCGCCCTAACCACGCACTCCGCCGCTCTCTCCGCAGGCCGCATCTCCGAGCAACTCCACCTGCAACAAGCCATCAAATTCAACGCAGGGGGCCACATCAACCACTCCCTCTTCTGGGAAAACCTCGCCCCAGCCTCCAGCACCACTCCACTCCCCACGACCTCCAACGCACCCACCCTCCACGCCGCACTCACGCAGACCTACGGCTCCGTGGACGCCTTC
Organism: Elsinoe fawcettii; assembly: GCA_007556565.1. Classification (NCBI taxonomy): domain Eukaryota; kingdom Fungi; phylum Ascomycota; class Dothideomycetes; order Myriangiales; family Elsinoaceae; genus Elsinoe; species Elsinoe fawcettii. The sequence goes on along the minus strand of SWCR01000002.1, from coordinate 1,694,875 downwards.
CGCGACGCCTTCGAAGCCACCCTCCTCGGCCTGCAGGGCTCAGGCTGGGGCTGGCTCGTGCAGGACGCGAAGACAGGCCAGCTGAGTATCGTCACGAGTAAAGACCAGGATGTCCCTCCTAAGCCACTGAAGCCGTTGCTGGGCGTGGATATGTGGGAGCACGCGTATTACTTGCAGTATCAGAACAAGAAGAAGGAATATACGAAGGAGATTTGGAATGTGATTAATTGGAAAACGGTCGAGGGGAGGTTGACGGGGAAGGCTTGGGTGGATTTTGATGAGTTGGTAAAGCAGGGGAAGTTGTAGATTATGAGAGGGTATACAGTTGAAAATTGAAATGTGTATAGTCGAACTTGCTGGAAAGGGCCTGGCTGTGGGGGTTTACGATTGGAAGTTTAACCAATAGTCGCGAGACAGGCCCCAGACTTTGGCAACCTCAAGCTGGTGAGGAGGCCGGCAACTTTGCCTCAGCCGCCCAGCTGCGCATCCTCCAGCCCACACTTCCTCCATACCTGACAGAAATTCCAAGCATCCCATGAGCGCTAAGCCTTTTAAAAGCATCTAGTCACAGTTGTGATACCAATTTCTATATCTGACGATATGACGCTCTCCACATCCTAACTTTTGTCGCCACCACCTGTCTGGTCAAAGCTGGACAAGCACACCATTCCGATGAAAAGACGACATCACCGACCTCTCAGTCATCATCAAGTTTCAGCATGACCATCAGACCCCTCTTCAGAGCCTCGAATCCGTCTGCAGCGTCTATGTGGCAGTCGCACTTGCCCTCACACCTCTCGCAGCGCGCGCCCGCCTCGCCTACTTGGAAATAATTCGGACGGAAGACGTTCAAGTTGTTGGGGTAGAGTTTGCATTTCTCGCACCATTGGTCGATACAAAGCAATTGCAGGAGCTGGTCCAATGCGCTCTTCACCTCGTCTCGGTTGGCTGACTTCTTCGTGAGGCCTTGCTCACCGAACCACTGTTTGAACAGATGGGCCTTTCCCTTAGCAATGTACTCGTCGCGCAAGGTGAGTGACTCTAGATTGTGAAGGTTGGCGATACTCCTCATGAATTTGTTGGTCGTGTTTGTGTTCAGCTGCCATTCGATGCGGATGTGCCATATGCAGTGCGCATGGTCCTGGTACAAGGCTAAGAACTTCGGAAAGAGGTTACTGTAATCGAAGATCAAGATGTTTCGGCCCAAGAGTACGGTGATTGCCTCCTGACGGACTTGCTTAGAGACGCCCAGGATATTGAGCGAAAGCCTAGCGGGTTTCACATCGAGTTGCAAACCGCATTGGCGCTTCGTCGAGCCCATGAATGGGATCCATGCTCGGGGTGGCCTCACGACCAGCTCGTGATACACCATGACGCGGATCTCTGCTGGAAGGTTCATGAAATGGAAGACTTCTTTCTCCTGGGGACGAGGATCGAAGCCTTTGAACGGGCCATCCTTGATCATGGTCTCTTCCACGGTGAAAGCGGTCCTGGAGGCGATGAAGACGAACTGGACATTGACATTGCTGGATGGCTCCCACTCTGTCAGACTTCTTCTGTCAATGCAGATGGCGCCACTTACCTGGGACGAAGTGCTCCCAGTTCCGAACCGGAAAGAGAACTTTGCATTGGCAATGCAGCTCTTGGAGGCAAATTCACGAGTGCTCTGGTCGACGTCCAGACCATTGTAAGCTACCGCAGCCCGAGCCTACAAGCATCAGTCGAGACAACCGAGATACACTCATCATCTCCACTTACGATGGTGGTTGCGGGACTCGCCTCCTTTGACGCCTTCTTCTTCTTGGTCTTAGGCGCCATATTTCTATGTGACAGTGGTGGGGTGCTGTAGTGTGACTGGGGCAGTGAATTGATGGAGACAGGAGAGTGCTCTGATGCTTGACGCAGATCGCTCACGAAGTCCAGGGAATAGTCAGAAGCATGTAGAACATTGAACGAAAGAGTGGGATGTTGTTCAAGTGAAGACCCATCAGGCCGTGGTTCCCTTACGTAGTGTCTGGTCTTTCACATACCAGCTGGGCAATGAGCGCGGCAAACAAGCGCGACAAGCGATGTCAAAGAATCACAACGTCACGTGTCAATTTCACACCTCGTTCCCATTGACGAGTTGGGGGACAGTCAAGAAGAAGGAAATAAATATCGTTAAACTCGGTTGAAGAAGCCTCCTATCGTGGGAAATTTCTGGTTAAAAGGTATGACGAATGGGGCCACCGCATTGTTGGAAGAGCGCACCGTCTCGCCAAGCCCGGTGAGTGCCGTCTTCGACGCGCACAGTCAAGTATCGCGATGCGACGCTTGCAATCATCAATTCTTTCCACCAAACACTTTTTTGATCCATGTCCATTTCAATGCTTTGACACCTTGTTTGCGAACGGTCAACGAGATCGAATGTGGTAGCAAACCCTTCCATGTCAACATTCCCAGGCAGCTGTCGATGTCATTGTCGGAGGTAGACGCTACTTCTCATCCACCTTGAGCATGCTGACCAAGCCCTTCCTCAGCTTGATGTAGGTCTCCTTTGCCCCATTATGGTAGTATTGGGCGCTGTCGGTATCATCGCACGGAGGGATCGTCATCGCATTTCTCTCGTTGAAGGCTAATCCGCACCGACCACAAGGACGAAGGTGGAGAATATCGAGTAGGTGGTCAATCTCCGCTTGAACGGCCTCTCGTTTTGCACGCTTGGTTGTCAAACCCTTTTCGCCGAACCACTGTTTGAGCATCGTGACCGCGTCTGGACCAACGTGCCGCGACCGAACACACAGATATTCGAGGCGGGGAAAGTTGGCCAGTCTCCTCATGGTCTTGTTGACTTGCGCAGTTCCGGGTATGTATGGTATGTCGACACGGCGGATGATATGCGCATAGTCTGGGAGTGAGTCCATGACCTTGTGGAAAGTCTTGCTTGAGACGAAATAGAATGTGTTGTGGCTCAGCAAAATCGCTCGTGCTTCTCTGTGAACCTGTCTGGAGACTTTCAAGATGGACAAGTTAATCGAACCGCCGAACTCGTCGCAGGTTTGGAAGCCGCAAGCAACCTGTTTTGAGATGTAGAAATGTAAGGGCTGTGGCAGCGTCAAGAGCTCGCTGAGTATCATGGTCCGAATCTCGGCAGGAAGATCAAGGAAGCGAAAGACGCTAGTTGGGCGAGGATCGAGGATGAGAGCGTAGCGACCTTTCATGGGGCCTTCTGTGATGATAGTGCACTCAACGTCGAAAGTGCTCTTGGAGGCGAGGACGATAGATTGGATATTGACATTATGCCAGGTGTTGGTAGTCAGCGGCGAAAGCCCAATGGCGACTTTCGCTTCTGCAATTGCGCTTTGAGTGGTCACTTCAAGAATCGATGAGCCCGTCTTCAGATCTTCGTATGACGTTACGGCCTGAGTCTGTAGGAGTTAGTCTATGACTCCACCTGCTGCGTCGGCTCGATACTCACGATAGCTGACGAGGAATGCTTGCTGCCACGCATGGGCTTCTTGCTCCTGGTAGGCGCCATCTGCGGCTGCGTGTTGACGATGAACTGAGATCTAAGATGGGAGTGACTGGCAGTGACGGTACCCGGACCGATCTATCAGGCAGGTGAGACGCTGAGTCGATGGTGGTGATTAAGACGAAGAAGCCTATCAGGTGCGATAGACGACGAAGGTATAGATTTCGGCGTAGCAAGAAGGTGATGACAATGCAGAAAACCAAGTATCGATGGTGAGGTAAAAGGTGAAGTGCAACGAGATCTGAATAGGTTCATAGAGGTGACAGACTTGATATGTAGCGAGCGCGGCAGCTAGGCGACAAGGGATATTTTTGATCACTGTATCATATGCCAATTTCACGATAGGCCATTGAATGGTGGATGCACAATCCAAGGTTTGTGTAGTAATCTCTGTCTGCATACTATGAATGCCCAAGCAAGAGCTGATTGTATCTAGCTGTACATCTTTCTGTCTTCCCATCCCAAAGCAAAGTAAACCAACCCCAACCAAGCTATGATTTCTCTCCTCGTCCCTCACTGTGTCCTTCGACTGCAGCTGCATATCAGAAGAAGACCCCCATCTCCCTCAACAAATCCTTCTCCAGCCCCTGCATGCGCTGGGTGAATTCCGCCAGACACTCGCATCTGGCAGTCGGGTCCATCCCACAAGCAGGAGCACGCCACTTCTTGCAAACACGATCAACGTGGATGGTGTCGAACATGGCGACCAAGCGCGCAACCTCCTTCCTTGCGAGCGCTCTTGTCGTCTTCAAGTTCGGCACTCTCACCCGCAGGAAGCTTTTGCAGAGTGGCACCATGAGATTGCCGAGGAGTACATTTTGAGGCAGGTGGATACGCAGGTGCTCACTAGCAGCGGCCAGTAAGCGGAACGTGGTGGCGCCAAAGTTGGCTGAGATGCTGTAGTCGACAGTAATGTGCTTGAGGTGCATAGTCCCCGAACCGATGGATTTGAGGAACCGAGCTGAGTGTGTGCTGCTGCTGAAGTGGAATTTGTTCTCGCCGAGAGCGACCTCAAGGGCTTCCTTGCGGATGTCCTTGGATGCCTCGAGGATTCCAGTATAGATATCGTCTCCGTTCCTACTGTAACGACGCACTCCATTGTCGCGGTACCTGGAGCCGATGAAGGTAAGACTTCCCTCGACCACTAAGAGCTCGTGGTAAATCATGTAGCGGACTTCGGTGGGCAGCTTCATGAATGGCAGGACAACACCACCAGCGGGCTTAGGATCGAGGATGAGTGCTGTGCGACCTTTGTACGAGCCGAATTCAATGGCCACTTGTTCGACGGTAAAGTTGTTGGTAGACTTGATCAGGAGAGACTTGTGGTGGGTGTGAGTGAAGTCACTCTTGGTCGGACTGTTGCTGAGCTGGAATTTGAACGCATTCTCACATAGCGGACTTTTGGAGGTGCCTGTGAATATGGCTTCACACTGTCTCTCGGTCAGTGGATGTTTATTTTGACTGTGTGGTGGATACCTACAGCCAGGGGAAGGTCCTCCGGATCAGGTGTGGTATCGATCTTCTGGGTAAACCAATGGAGGGCCATGATGAGCGATGTGACCAATGTGAGGTGGAAAGGAAAGGAGAAGACGACGAGTGAGCGACTTTTGTAAGGTGCCAGGACAACGCTCGGAGAGTTGGAGCATTTCACATGACATGTGATGGCGGTGGGCGACGTGACTGACATGGCACCCAGAACATAGCGGTCGTTCTGCTCTAGTGACAATAAGCGTTCAGCTACTGAGCGGCCTGCTACCCGAATGTTTGTTCCCAGACCAAGGGAGCAAACAAGATTGAAGGGCGAAGATAGGTGATCCAATCTGTGTGCCAGGGTGACCGGTTTCTCTGTAAGCAGGAAACTACTAAGGTCGTTTTGGCAAAGGTGGCACTGATCCTTATTGCCGTTCTCAGGTGTTGATTCCTCTGTATCTTGCCATATTGAGACGATGATCGAAACCGCAGCACTTGCTGGAAGACAGCAATCCATGTCTTCCCAGACGTTATTACAGAGGACCTTTGGTAGATATTGTACAGTGGCAAGTCGGTCGTAATTCGACTTGGTCAGGACCTCAATACCTACCAGTGCAATCCCGGAGCAAGTCAGCATGGCGAGAGATAGAGTAGACATGTTGATGAAAATCCGTCCGTCTGCCTGAAATCCACAACTTCTGACAGAGAGATCCAAGCTACCACTACGCCGAGCATCCTTGTTCTGCTCTATAAGGGTGAACGATGACGAGGACTGGTCGTCAGCGCGGTGAGATGTGGATCGATCATCCTTATAAATCGGAGGGATGTGTCTGGAGTGAGCCTGATGCGAGCGTCCATAATTGCGACCAAGAGTCTATTAGAATATTGATACAGATGCTTACCACAAGCTTGCCTCGCAAGAGAAGATACTACCAGTATTCTCTTGGACCTTCTCACCGGTAATCGTATATTGATGAGCAGCGATAGCTTTCTGCTGCATCGAGATGTCCCGTGAGACGTCCGTCTTGAGGCTCATAAGATCGATAGGGAATGCGATGAGCCGTATGAGCGGACAGCATTGGCGGCATACCTGGCTAAAGTATCAAGAGTCAGATACGATCTAGAGAACATCTCGCAAAGACTGCTGCGACAACCGTCAGAAGATGACAATGACAGGAGAAGGGGGTACATCATTCTTGCTGATGGAGATGGGTAAAGAAACGAAGAAATTGTCAAATCTTCAGCTATGTCAAGTCGCCCCCAAGACTGGCCTGGCGCTAATGTTGACTGCTACGCCTAGGTCCTCGCGGAGATCCTATCTCCCCGTTGGAGGTAATTGCAACCACTCTACTGGATCCGCGCGACTTGGTAGTATGATCAACAACGAACGTCCTGCTCTCATGTATCACATTGTCCTACCAGCACCTCAGCTTCAAGCAGATAGTTGTGCTGTCAACGCTGCTCGTAGCCTAGACAGATACATCACGGAAACCCCTTCGCGCAGCAAGCAGAAGCATCTGACCACTGGGTGCAGTGACTTTGGAGTCGGTACTGCGGTGCTCTGACGACCAAGCGTGAGGCAGGTCCGGCATCTCCCTGCCGCAAACATCTTGGTGAGGGTTTCGACGGCGACGGTAGAATTGCCCTTGACGAGCAACCAGGGCTCGCACTTCTCGGCGAACTGCGAATACTCGGCGATTTTGGTGAATTTTCAAATGGCTTCAATGTGCAGAGCTCGGAGCGACGTCGATCGGATGAGACGCTTCATAAGCTTTGCACTGCCGTTTGCTGCCCACTCGCCGATGGAGATGCTGTGTATGAAGTGGATCTTTTTATCCATGGTATCATAGAACTTGAGTGCTGTCGCAGTGCTGTCAAACATGAATGCGCGGTTCCGGTAGAAGATTGGCTCAGCTTCGGCGTGTAAAGCTTTGGATGTTCTGAAGAGTGCCATGACGTGATCTGGTAGCGCATACCTCGCCTTGATACCTAGCTTGTTCTTTTTGGTACTCATGATTTCGATGCCAGGACCGCAAGAGAGAAGCAGCTTGAGGATGAGTCCGCGTACTTCCACTGGAAGTTTCATGAGGTCGAATTGTTTGCTGACAGGGAGTGAAGGGTCGACCACGAAGGCGATTCGGCCGGCGTACGGTCCGTCCTTGAGTTTGATCTGAGATGGGGTCAGCTTGGAGTCTGTTACAGAAGGAGGCTAACGACTTCTTGAATGGCGAATGGAGTGGCCGATCCAACGGTGAGGGACTGGACGGTCATGAAGGAGTCGGTGTCATTTCCCTTCGATGTGATCAGCACTATACTCTAACTGGAGGAGCTGTAAGTACCATTGATTTCATGACACGATGATAAAACTCGGTTGTGGCAATGTTACTTTTGGATGTACTCATCTTTCCGATGGAGTCGCTGCCGCCAGGTGCGAGGATCACGCGGGCTCTGCTCTGCAATATATCAGCTCGGATCTGTTCAGAGAGGGCACAAGACCTACCACTAAAGCGCTCGCGTAATCGTTGAGCTGTGCTCGCTGCTTCTCCTCCGTGCGTCTCGCTTGCGCCGCCAGTCGTACCTGCTCCTCACGCTGCTCTTCCTTGGTCTTCATCCTTTTTCGTTCGACAATTGGTGCTGGGATTGTGGTGTCGGCAGCTGAAGCGGAAGACCGTCCTAGATCTGTCATTCGGCCTCGGACCTCAGCCGACGATGAGGGAACGCTAGCCTTTGGCTTCGGTCCTGCCATGCTCACTAGTTAATGACGTGACGAACAGATTCAGCGTCTAGAGCAGCTCGGTAACCGCCAGAAAATGAGCCTAGTGAGATGTGGGTGAGAGTTGTGTGACAGAGTAAACGAGAGAAAGTGCTAGCGTCTGTCAATGCGCTGGCGGATCCTGTGTGATGTCGGGAGTGATTGGAAGATGAGCTGGTCTTTAGTGACAAATTTCAAGCACCTGACAGAAGTAAAGGTGGGAGAAAAGGCGTGGTTAGGAGAATTCCTCGATAGCTTACATTGAACTCACTAGTAAAGGGCACGACTAAGGAGCATGATTTATTTGCGTTTAGGAAAGAAATAGCGCAAAGACCGAATATCGTGGCAAGATTGCACATTCAGAGCGCGGGAGATGAATATCCTGACAATTCGTCAATCGGGCAAGGGACGTTAATACAATGTCGTAGGCGTCGAGCGTGGAGAAGGACTTTGTATGCCCGACGTGTCTGCACACGCGCTCCTGTGCGGAGATGGGCACGTGACTCACAAAGGTTCGGGGAATACGCGACTTCATGACAGTGCTAATTCTATACTGCCCATTTTGCCGAAACTCCATCGTGACTCGAGCTGCTCAAGCTAATATCTCATCGTCGATAAGCTTCGCTAGATCCTCCTTGAGTCTGTCATGTTCCACCTGATTGTCGCATACTTTAGCGAACGGCTCTTCCATCCAGACAGAATGTATCATGTTCAGGCAAGCCCAGCATCTCCCAATTCTGATCAACGAAAGGAGGGCGTCCACCTCGTTCTCGCTACTGGCGCGATGTCTGAACCATCCTTTGACAGAGCGGGCAACCTTTCGGACATCGAGATGCGCTGGTTCGAGCAGACAAATCTCTTTCATCGGAATGGTTGCCAGCAGATCCATCATATCCACGCCACTCCCTATGAACCAGATCCAGCTGATGCCTACACGCCTGAGTGAATGAGCGTAGACGCCTAAATTGTTGATGAATTTGACGGCGGTGCGAGTATTGTCGAAGCATAACTGATTTCCACTGTAGAAGACTGGCATAGCCTCTACATAGATCTGACGATTGACCATGAGAAGGGAGCCACTCTCCTTACCGGTCCTTCGGATCCATCGGAAGCCAGGTTTGTCGTCGGCGACGTGTATCATGTTCTTGCAGACGAGTGCTTCCTTGTACACCATCAGGCGGAGTTCCGTGGGCAGTCTAAGTAAGGGAAATGCCTTGTTGGGATCTGGTAGCGGCTGAACACGAAAGAATGTCTGCCCACCATATTCTGACCAGGGAGACATGACGACCTGTGCCGTATCAGTGAGGGATGCTGAATTTGTTTTGCATGAGGCATACCTTCTCGATCTTGAAAGGTGTATTCGAACCAAAGAAGACAGCGCCGTATTGGCCTTCGGAGTTGGGCAACGGCGTGGAATGCCCATCATTTCTGATGTGCCATGAGATTTTGCCCTTGCACAACTTGTTCTTAATGAGCTTTGTTTCGACCTCGCCGGCACTATCAGCAGCACCGATCGTGAGCTTCGCCTGTGTATGGATCAGCTAGTCATCTCGTGAGTCGGGCACAGGTGTGTTCTTACCACGGTCCGCTTGACGTAAGAACCCTTCTTCAGCTTCTTCCTCGGCGGCTGGTTATCCGCGTCCATTGCAGTCGACGTGTGAGTGTGCACGCGAATGTGTTGATGTGATTGTAAATGAGCCTTGCGGAGCTGTGATACGAAGATGGGCAGAATTGTGGGACGTCAGAGGCCCGTTGCAGTTCACAACCTTTGAGTGCAGCCTAAGTCGCGTCTTGTCGAGCATCCATGATCCGTCTGTGCGCGTGGTTCTTGCCTAGAGATGTGGTAGTAGTTATGGTGGGGCGGTTGGGTAGGTGCGAACCAGACGACAACATTTGCTGTCAATAGTAGGCATCGAAGAAACGTCGACGACGAACATCAAACACAGTCACATGAGAACAACAGAAAATGAACGAAACCATCCATTTGCTGTCATTGTGTCGTCCTCTATGTAACACATCGGACACATTATGCAGCCGCATGATGCACGCCAAAGGAAACAGCGCCGACCAGTGCGAGACACAAGGGCCATTGTCTGGAGACATAAGCCGATCATCATCTTGTCCGCCCGGGTCTTGATGTATACCCATCACCACCGTCATCCATCTTCTCCCATGCGAATCGTCGTCGTCTATTTCTTCTCCTCCTCGCCGAGAAGAGCGTTGCGCTTCTCGGTGATTCTGGCCTGGCGCCTCTCCCTTGCCTCCTTGTTCTTCGATCTCTTTGCGTCCATCTCGGCCTTGATCTGGGCCTCACGAGCCTTCTCGGCCTTGGCCTTGTGGATCTGTACTGCATCAGCTATTGCTTTCGAAGAATCGATGGTGACTACTTACGTGCTCGACGAGGGCACGCTTGTGCTTGAAGGTGTTACCCTTGCTGAGCTTGTAGAGTTCGTGGTAAAGGTGCTTGTCGATCTTGCCGGCGGCACGGTACTTGACGAGAAGGCGGCGGAGGACACGGAGACGACGCATCCAGAGGACCTGGCTATCCAAGGTGTCAGTATTCATCCATCCTATTTTCTTCTGTCCAGGTCTCTTTTTCCATTCAACAACGATACGTCGTTGATCCCTCCAACGGTCTTCAGTCCTCGGGTGGCGTACCTTGGCATACGAGCGTCCGCGGTACCCTTTCTCTTTCCGTAACCCCTGTGCCTTCCGATACGACGAGCGGCATTCAGCTCACGGGCGCTGGCACGCGAGTGCATGGTGACGGGCTTGCGGATGATGAGTCCATCGGCGACCAACTTGCGGATGGTCTGGCGGGAGTTGGCATTGGAGATTTCGTTGACTTCATTGGGGTCGAGCCAGATCTTGCGCTTTCCGCAGCCAGCGACCGAGGCGGCCAGGCGCTTCTGAGTACGGAGATTGACCCTGTAGAGATGATTGTCAGTCTGGTGGATCTTGAGACGGTGTGTGTTTGCCGCTGGAGAGTAGGAGAGGTAGGTGTTGCTGAATGATAGCCATCGATCGCCATCTTAACGACACTGTGTGCATAATGATGATGAGCGCTACTCACATTTTGTCGAATTTCCGTAATGCTGTTGATGGTTAGTGAGCTGGTTGTCGAAAGAGACTTCTCAGTGAGGTCAAGGTGTGATGACTAGTCCGTCCCCCTCAGTTGTGCTTCTTGGCGTTCTCGCTGTTCATCGGCAAAACCTTTTCTCCGGGCATCCTCAAATCTTCACTGACGCTGCCGCTGCGAAGTTTGAACATCGACGACGACATTGTAACTGGAACACTGTCAATCAATTCGACATGAAGTGTACGTTTCGCCCTCAGTCTGGACCTTGCGATTCCACGAATCCTTTTGCGCTTCTATGAACGAATTCTAACATCCTCTACAGTCCTCAAGGTTGGCCGTGTGGCTATCATCAGCCGTGGACGCTATGCCGGCAAGAAGGTACGACAATTCTCCTCCCTCGTTCCCTCGATTCTTCTCTCTCAAATACGCACCTCGAACCCGAACCCCATCTAACATGTCCCCCAGGTCGTAATCATCCAACCCCAAGACACCGGCACCAAAGCCCACCCTTTCCCTCACGCCCTCGTCGCCGGCATCGAGCGCTACCCACAACCCGTGACCCGCCGCATGTCCAAGAAGCGCCAGACCAAGCGATCAAAAGTCAAGCCGTTCATCAAGGTGGTCAACTACAACCACATCATGCCGACGCGATACACGCTCGAGCTCGAGGGCCTCAAGGGGGTTGTGAGCAACGACACGTTCAAGGAGGTGACGCAGCGCGAGGAGGCCAAGAAGACGGTCAAGAAGGCGTTGGAGGAGAGGTACGTGAGCGGTAAGAACAGGTGGTTCTTCACGCCTTTGCGGTTCTAGAGGTGTGTGGTGGTGATGGGGTGCGAGGGGAACGAAAGAGGTTTCTTGGGCCATCATAAGTGATGAAAAAGGTCCAGACATGCATAGGTGTCACGGCTCGAAATGGAGATTTCACGTCCAGCGATATGGTCTTGTCTTTGTGCTTTGGGACATGGGAGTGAAGTGCTTGATGCGGGTGTGCATGTGACATTCTTGGACAACGACAGCCATGAGCCCTTCTCGACTGGAAGCAGCGCTTATCATCCCGACTGCTCACAGCGATTGTTCGACCCTTGCAAGAGCACATAAAATAGGTCGTTGTTGCTGGTCGTCCATTGCGCTTTCCGGAAGAAGAATGCCTCTGGTACAGCCTGAGTGCTTATCCCCCCTGCCTTAAAATATGACTGCAGGCTTGCTAAGAGAATGACCCTGTGCAAGCCCAATGCATTCACTAGCCTGCACCATGCTCGTCGCATCGTCTTTCATATCTGGATCTACCTGCTTGGCCCAATTCACGTTACGCATATCACACACTCACTCAGATTCTTGCGAGCAGCTTTAAAGATAATAAATTTCGACCAAAATGCTATATCGATAATGCCTGCTCCTATCATATCAAGAGAAACATAAGCCTGGAAAAGAAGCAGAAGAGATGGTAGAATATGCGGCAGACGATGATGACGGGTTGTGAGACTCCAGGCGCCTCGCTCTATGCTGCTCTGGGTGCAAGGTGATAGATTTCCTCCTCTTTTCTCTTCAGATGCGTGTTTGATCTGTCTCCTGGTCTGGCCCGAAATACAGAAAATAAAATGGCGGTGTGGTATGTGGTATCAAGTACGTAATCAGATTGCAGAGGCCGTTCCCCGTGGTGATAGGAATAAGGTTATGGTGAGGTTCGAGGATGGGGTTATGTGCAATTGGCACAAAGGGGTTCTTTTGGTAGAGCTGCTCTGGCTCTTAGTATGTGAGTTGTATTGCAGCCGTGTTTGTCGGACGACTTGCGGATGAGGTGTGTGAGGTGGAGGTAACAGGTATGCTGCTGCTGTCGAGATGCGTCTTTGCAGCGAAAGTATAGTGACAGGTTGGCTAGACACCTCCTTTGATGGACCGCTGCCGTACGGCGCCGCTGCCTCATAAAATCGTGCACTTTCCCTTCTTGCCCTCGCCTGACCTCGATTGCGATCGGCCGGCCTTTCTCGTCACAGCATCCAGTCCACTCTTGCTCGTATCCCTCCTTCTATCTGATGACTTTGCTGGGCTGAAATCACCACCTGAAGATTGCCGCTGCCTCCGGAGTTGCCGGACTACATCGTAGAATGCCTTCTCCACATTGACGCAGTTCTTTGCCGATGCCTCAACGAAGTCGCATCCAAGCTCTCTTGCGAGCGAGCTACCTTCTTGTGTCGACACTTCTCTCTCGGTGACTCTATCACACTTGTTACCGACCAACATGATCGGCGCAGGCCCAAGTCCAGGCGAGCCTGCGAATGTGGGTGAACCAGAAGCTTCCTTGACCCTTCTTATTTGGTTGTAGAAACTCTTGAGTTGCTGGAAACTCGCTCTCGATGAGATACTGTACACTAGCACGAACCCCTCGCCATCTCTTATCCATTGATCTCGTAGCGAAACATAGTCCTCTTGACCAGCGGTGTCGAGCACTTCGAGCATACACGACTGGCCATCAATCTGCACTTGCTTGCGATACGAGTCCTCAATCGTTGGATCATACGTCTCGACGAAGTGATTTAAACATAACTTGAGACTGGGTCAGTTGTTGAGCTCAGAGGCCAACGGTAACCCCAAAACAAACCTGGATCGTCAATGCCGTCTTGCCCACTCCTCCATCGCCCAGCACCACCAGCTTATACAAGGTCATTTTGCCAGCCATGATGGCTGTGGATCAGAGCTCGAGCTCTGTGGGAGGATTGAGAGTTCGTTCAGGGTCGTGTCGCGGGTGGAGATGGGAGGAAAGGTAAGTTGACAGTACCGGGTAGAACGGCTGACCGTCGCACAAGAGGGAGGCTACGCTGACTGACCGTGGCGAGTCGTTCACTGGCCTGGCGAGTCGGCGGAGGCGAATGGATCAAGAATCTGCCAGTCTATTGCCTCCGGTGTGCTTGGAGCTGATGCGTCTGTTCAAGAAGATGGAGTGCTGGGTGCGATCGATTGGCAGGTCCGTACCAGCAGCGGGCCGGCCCTGGGGGTTGAAGGGGAAAGGCGGGAGGAGCAAGGATTAGGCGTCCTCGTGGCAGAGCAGCGGTGCGGCGGCAATTGAGGATGAACAAGAAATACTGCAATTCAGGGCACCGAGCTGGGACATGTGAAGATGTACCTGGTTCAAAAGCGAAGGTCGGGCGAGAGAATGGGGGAGCAAGGCGGGAAGCTGGCGGCGTTGGTCGCTGCTCATTTGGCTTTTGGGCTTGAGAGGTGTCGTCCTCTACACATGCTTGACACTTTTTTTGTGCATGTGCTTGCTTGCAGGGCATGGTACGGGGATGTATTCCGACGTTCCTCGAATCCTGTCTCACAGAATGCAAGCATGGATATCAATGGTTCGTCACAGTTGTTGAACATGGGGCAGATCCGCTGTGGACATGGAATCTGCCATGTCCTGCAGGCTTTGGCCCGCCATTCCTCACCGCCAAGTCCCTCATCGAGTCGTGATACCCAAGATTCAATTTTATTGAACATGTCCCATTTCCAGTCAAAGGTCTTGCGAGGTCATCTCCACGCGAGGGACTACCGTAAGCAGCAACCTCGTCAGCGGGTCGGGGTGTTCGAGAAGTCGAGCAAAGTACTCTTGTACATGTTGCCCAAAGACGATCTGGGATATACCCGAAAGCTTCCAGTCTTGGATCCAGGGCAATCCTAGGATAAATGATGGCCACCATTCCCCTGCGAGGTCCTGTTGCTTCATGCTTGGACCCGTATACAATTGCAACTGTCATGCCATGTAACATTAATGCATACTGCTCAGTCGAGTATAGCTGTAGTCACGATGTCTGACATCTTTGCCGGTGAATGATTCAGTCACTCTATTCCGAGCTGAGCCAAAAGGACCGGACGCCTCTTGGCCCCTTTCCTTTTGAACTCAACCTAACCTGAAGCTGCCGAGTGTCCGAGGTCTCCCAGGACATCGTTTAGTGCACCACCAAGCCAACATCCCACGTGAGAATAGATGTATCCTCAGATCTCCGGGTTGACTAAGACCGTGTCCAGGCGATGTCTTCGGCTATGGCATAACGGGGCTGCAGATATCCCACGCTCGCAGGTTGTTTTTCAGGGTGGGAGGCGGACATGAGCACATGTGGAAGGTGAAAAGACTCGAAATAGACCTCAAACCACCGGCTCCTTTCCACGTGGGGCATACAATTGATGGACTCTGCATAAGAAGGTCACAGTCATTAGAGGATGCATATACCGGAGCTAGTCACGGTACCTTTGTGCAAGACATGTTGACCTCTGTACACAGGTATGTCATATTGCTTCGGGGTCATTCTTGTTTCATTCTGGACTGTACAATCTAAAGTACAACCTCGTGAATTCTCCGTAACTCCGGCACACTAACCTGCCTGGTATGCAATCTCTTTCAATTTTCGTGAACCACATGTTGAAGTCGCTCAAAACACAAAGCATCCACCACGTATCGAACTCTTCCTTTACGCAGTTGCAGCCTGCGCATGGTCCGAAGACACAGTCTCGATCTCGACCTTGGGCATGGCTGCGCTGGTGCCACCCAAATCAGTCTGTCGGGCTTTGGGGTTCTTGGTGTAGTAGTTTGAGATGGCCGACTTGATAGCATCCTCTGCAAGCATGGAGCAGTGGACTGTGAATCGTCAGCTTCTGCAGATTTGCGGCATATTATAATGGTCCTTACGCTTCACAGGGGGCAAGCACAGCTCCTTTGCAATCTCCGTGTTCTTGATCCTCCCGGCCTGCTCTAAAGTCATGCCTCGTACCAACTCGGTCAAGTAACTGCTGCTGGCGATGGCGCTGCCACATCCAAATGTCTTGAACTTGACATCGGCGATCGTGTTGTCCTTCGGGTCTACTCGGATCTGAAGCTTCATGACATCGCCACAAGCTGGAGCACCAACGAGTCCGGTGCCGACGTCGCCATCATTCTTGGGCATGGACCCTACATTTCGCGGCTTACTATAGTGATCCAGTACCTTCTCGTGGTATGATCGTCGAGCGACCTGTTGTGCGGCGGGAGCGATAAATCGGGATGTGGATGAGAGCGCTGGTCGTGCAGCTGTGGTGAGTGCGCGCGAGGCCTGGGCCGGAGCGGTGGATAGTACTCGTCGAAACATTGTTTTTGTCGTGTGTAGGGTATTTGTGTGGTTGTGATGACTGTCAGATATGTATAGGATGTGTTTGTCCGAGATTCTTGGAGATGAAGTTGCCTGTGAGGAGAAACCTTCGATGAGATGATGCCGCCAAGCCCGAGCGATTTCGGAGGGTCATCCCGAACATTGCTTAAGAAGTGCTTGACGATGATTGGTCGATTCATGATCTTGCAAGCCTCGCCTCTGGAGGGGCACATTTTCCTGTATTTTGGGTGCAGCTACTTCAGACCGAATTGTCAGGCCTGGTTCTGTCTCTTTTACCATGAGATGCCCATTAGTGCCCAGAAGCTGCGTTCTCCTCCATTCCACTCATTTGCTCGCTGCTCCCACCACTCTATCAACATCAAACATAGCTCAACCACAAATTCAGAGCTTCGATATGACACTGCTTGACGTCACGTTGTAGGTCAGATCAAAAAATCGAGACATGAGATCGTAGACATTAAAGAGAGAGTATTGCTGTCGATCTGCTTCTCTTTCTCACATCAAGTTGCCTCCATACAAGTCTCCCAGTACCTTATTACCCAAGACTCACACCTCACACATACCATAATGCCTCACTCCAAGACTCCCGGCGGCCAGGCTGCGTCCGACAAGTTCAACAAGCAGCAAGCACAGAGTAAGTCGACTCTCAGACGTGATCCAAACCGTCTCGCCCTAACATATGGCAGCCCACGGTCTCGGCGCAGACAATGCCCCAGGCCACAAGGACGCACCAGCACCAGGCGAGGCTCCAGTAGCAAGTGACTCTGGTCTCTCGACGGTTGGCGTGGACGCCGGCTCGAACCAGCCCGGCGAGAAGGGTCTCAAGGACGGTGGCAAGTCGTAGACCATGACCGTCGCAGTGACAGTCGGGGTGCAGATTCGGTCGTGATAACAAAATGTACGATAGGAAGGAGTAGTCATACTGAGCATGAAAAGCAGTAGGAATATGCATACCAAGGATGCATCAATGCAGATGGACATTGAAGTACAGCATCCATAGAAGAGAAAGGCGGTCGGCTCAAGCACCATCCACAATGACAGACACGTCATCCTATGTATTCCTGCTTGTGCAAGCACGTCAAAACAAGCGATTTCAGTGACAATCACAACCACAAGGAACCCAAGTCATTGAACAATGTTCTTCATTCTCATACAACCCACTCTGCAGCAGCTACGTAGAGCTCTCCTCAGCATCCGCGATAAAAGCATCAAAGAGTCTCAAAAGATTTTCTAAGCGTACATGCGCGACGAAGGACGGTGTCAAAGTCGACAACACACAATATGTGCAGATCCAGCGGATAGCAGTCGGAGGTGAGCCAGTCTTTGCTGCCCATTCCCCCCTTGCTGTTCATCCTGATCCTGCTCTCCATCGTACACTTGCCCCGTCTCTCCTCTGACTCGATAATTTGTGGTGTGTGTAGGTGGTGTGTTTGGATCAATCTGACTGCCTCCCCTGCTTTCCTGCCATTGCACCCTTTTCCCCTTCATGAATACCCAAAGCAAGCTGAAGAAGTGTAGTATAGACAGCGCCGAATCGAAAACGGAAACGATCGCGGTGCGCAGGCCTGATAGCCTGCTGGTAAACGAGGGGTATAGAACTGGTGTTTGTACAAATTGGTTGAATCGAATGCTTGCTTGCTTAAACAAGGGATGGATGGATGTGCTCGCTTGGTTTAGGTGTGGAAAAGATGATGGCGGGTTGGGGTTGGTGATGCTCTGCTGTGCTGATGCTGGAGAATGATGATTCGCTTGCTGATGCTTGGTCGGGTTGTATGATGTGTAGGTGTCGTGGGAAACATTCAAGTGTGGTGATGAGTAAGGAAAAAAGCCATGATCCGTGGCTGGATTGTCATAAACGCCGTCAATGCATTGGGCTCGAAAACGGGACATGAAACGTAGTTGGTAGTGAGTGACTTATGCTGTGGCCAAGCGACGGGTGAATTGTCTGGCGAGCATGGGGGAGATGTCGTGGGCGTCCATAGCGCTGTAGCTGCGTGCTCCCATGCGGGAGCCATAGCCTGAAGTAGGACTGTCTTCCATCTGACATGACTGTTGGCCGAAGGCAAACGTCTGCGCTCGGCTGAGCTTTGCACGCTGCTTGAGCTTGCCCATACCCTTTTCGCAGGCCTTTTCGTGGTCCTTGTGCTCCATCTCGACGTAGTTTTGCGGGAAGCACTTTGTCCTGTGTAGCTTGAAAAACTGACTGTATCCGCCGTCGAGAATGTACATCTCTGGGTATGTGAGTTTGGGGTACTGGAAGTCGTTGACAGCCCTGTCCCTGTTGCGGACGAATTTTGCCATGCGCGGTGCACGATGTACCGAATATTCACAGTGGAAGATTAGCAGTGTCCTTGGTGGTGGTGCCTCATTGAAAAGTTGTCTGGCCAGCAGTTCTTTATCATTATAATTAATGGCGCCATCAATGTGGCCGCCCTCATATTCGTACTCGAAACGACAATCGACGACGAGAACCTTGTCGTAGTGGGTGTTGTATTGACCATTAAGAACATTGATTAGAGTGTCTTGTTGAATTCGTGGTAACGAGTCGGGTTCGTCAGTCAGGCTGTGTGGGAGTTTGTGTTTGTACTCGGTATCGACATGCGGGGACGGGGCAAGAGATGGGACAGGAGGCTCGTAGTCCTCACGGTCCCTCATGACATCTTCGGGGTGTTGGAACATGCTGAGTGACCGACGGACCTGCTTGCGTGGACGGTGAGGTCCGGCTACTGGCTTCCTGGCGACACCGCCGACTGGCGAGCCACCACAGCGATTTGTGGTACCAAGAGATGGACGACGGGGAACGTGATGTGTGGATAGGAAGGATGGCTTTGACTCCTCCATGGGTGAGTCAATCATGGTGTCGAGAAGGTTGGGTGTCGATGCCGAGGTGAGTGTCGGTGCTCCATTGCCAAATTGGAACGGAGGGAGTAATGCTTCCTTGGATGGTGGCTGAACTGGGGCGGATGTCGCGGTGTATGTCTTGGGACGGAGAAGAGGTGGTCGCTGCAAGACCGGTTTCTTGCGTCTGTAGTATCACAGTCAGTCTTTAACCTCCAGCAGCAACAGATCAACGAACTCTGGCAACACCATCTGTACAGGGAACCCAAGCTTGGGTGGTCCCATCACAATATCCTCGTGCCTCTCGGACCTTGGGGTCATCATGTCGTCCTCGTCGTCCAGAGGCGTCCCATCTGGTGAAGGTGAGGGCAAGGTGATGTGAGCCACAAAGCAGGGGGCCTTGTGGGGCAGGGGAGAGATGTCCATGATGTCAATACCGGGAGAAGACGACGGGATGGGAGGAGTGGTTGCACCCTCGTGATCCACAGGTGGTGTAACAAGAAATTCTGCAGACGGGTCAATCCCAAAACGTAGGAAACATGAAATAGCCTTCTGGAACGCACCATTGTTTTCTTGCTGGAACATGCCCTTGGCGAAGAGTGACCGTCTCGGTGTTGGAATCTGAGGACTGTCCAGACTGTCAGCCACCTGGGTGTTCCCGTCCCGCCGTGGAATGCTTGCACCATACCTTTGGTCAATGTGGAAGTTGGACGATAGATCTGCGGCAAGGCTTGCCGTCGGCGACGAGCCTCTAGCGGGTCTAGACGAGAAGTAGTCGTTCTTGCCCTTATACATGCTCATGTTCCGGAAGTCGAAGCTGTTTGGCGCCAGCGATTGTGTTCCGGTGTACATGAGACGTGAAGCAGGCAGATCTCTCCGTCCACCCCATGTCGGACAGGCTGGAGGATGCATTGCTGCCAGTGGTGATGAGAACTCCATTGTGGGATATGGCGTGTTCCTTCTTTTTCAACCTCGTGTATCGATGCTCTTGCAGTGATGTTACCGGACTCTGTAGTGGAGCACTCGTCGGCCAGGAGGTGCTCAACTCAAGCTCTAGCGTATATTGTGCTAGGATAGAGTTGAGACGGCAAAGGAAAACATCCAGAAGATTGGACGGTGGTGAAGCAAGGCGTCGGGCGAGCAGCTCTGTGGTCGAAGCTGCTGGCGTTGTGCACTTCCCGTCCTCAGCAAGGTGTGTTGTTGTCTGGTGGTTGTACAAAAGAACGTCTTCCCTTGCCGGCGGTCCCTGTGTTGTCGAATTGTCCTCCGAACGAGTGAGGATGACAACTCTTGTCGTTTTGAACCTGAGAGAGGCTGGACGGAGGCACGGTGGGAGGGTGGGGGAAGGTGAGGTACTAAAGGCGCAGGATGTAAACCCGTTGCCGTGGAGAATTGCAGCGCTGCCAGAAGTATCGTAGTATCACCCGCGGGTCGACGGTCCACTACTCAACTCTCGCTCGGAGGGGCCCTGGCGCTGAGCTAGGATCAAAACGAACAAGCAGGGCAGAGCAACGATTTCTCATGTCAGAAGAGCTGTGCCTGTACCCGCGATCTGCGTCCCCAAGGATATTCTTGTTTACGGATCTACATATCGTCGATGTGCGATCTCCAGCACCACTTTTCCTTGGACAGGTACGGCCACCTGATACACTTGCATATACCTGTTTGGAAAGCCCTCGACAAATTCAGGAACACGTATAGAATTGCATCGACATCATCAGAGCCATCGGATTCTTCCTCTTTTGCTGGCTGAAATCTCATCTCAACCTGTCCTGCAGGGCATGATGCATCAACGCAGATATTGTGCACAACGGTTACCCACTGACCACCCGTCCGTCACGGGCCTTGCCATCCTTCTGACAAGGAAGACGAAGTAAGGAAGCACATCACGAATTTGTCTGTAACACTTGTTGCTGTGCAAGTTGTCAGCTGTGGTGGGTCTACATGCAGGACAATGACTTGTGCGCCCAACAACCTGTGTCAACCTCTCCTCACATCTGGCTAGCTGCGGCGGTGTTGGTCCACGAGTCCAATCATCCCCTTTCCTTTATCCGTTCCATATCTGGTCACGTTACCGGTCAGGTTGGTCGTCTCTGTCAGCAGAGCAGCTAACCTCCGCTCGGTGGTGCAAACGGCGTGTTACGGCTCTTGTTGCTGCTCACTCTCTTCTTGGCTCGGGGCCCTGTCACGCAGCGAGGAATTCTCTGGTCTGGTCCGGTACGCCAGGCCTGTGCTTTTTTCTCTCACTGTCGTTCCAACAACAGTTGTGGAACCCCTCGCGTGGCTCGAGCCCGTCCTTCACTCGCTTCTGCATCCATGTCGCGATCGGTCGTTCCCCGCTGCAACTCATGTGTGCTACTGCAGGCTGAGGACGTCATGCCGGAACTCACTGTGCCTGTTTCCTGGCGACCGAATGTCTCTGCCAACACACGCTCGCAGGCGGCCCGTCCATGCTTCTCAACACGAACATATGACACTATACACCCGATAAACCTCAAAACGACATTCCGGGTGGAGGTGCAACGACCATGACGGAAGGGCTGGCCATCGTTGTGGTCAATTTGAGCTGAAATGGGCCCGACAAGTCTAGGCCGAGCAGGTCAGAACTGGCTCGAGGCGCTGATAATATGCCAATGGCCGACGGATACCGATCTTTGCAAAAAGATTGGCTGCTTTAGCGCCTGGATAAGATTGTCGCAGGTAACGACGACGGAGAATGTGGCTCTCGACTAGGCACATTTGCGGCCATGTCCCGCGCCGGACGCGCCGACCAAACAGTGGCTCCAAACACTGCTTACCTCTTTCGTCAGCGCTAGTCACGCCATCACGTGATACGGCCTCCAAATTCAGAAGCAGACTCGAGTCAAGTACTGTCAAGCTTGATCACCTCAGCTCTCCTCCTCTGCAGTAGTTTCACCGGGAGCCGTTGTCCATCTCCATATATTATATGATCTGTGCAATGCAGGCGTTTCCATCAAGGGATATGCCGGTGGACATTCGATACGACGAAGAAGTCAAGCATAATCAAGCTCGACTACTACGCGGCCAGGCCTTCGATGAAGCCTTGCAGCAAGGTTAGCTGATCGTTTTGCACTTTCTTTACCTATCGCCATTCATCGTGGCAGTATCTCCACAGCTCATACCGGCAACTGATTCGAAAACTTTTGGACCTCGGATACATTCGAGCTTATCCAAAGTGCCTTTACCCATGCTCTGCAACATGCAAGCCGTCCCGTCGGAGAACAGCTTCCGCTGTGCAAATGTCCCTGCGACATGCAGAGCACTGAACCCTACAGCGTCCCATCACCCTGGGTCCTCCTAGATCTGGGCAAGACACACTGAGTATCTCCACAAATCACTCCGCAGATTGACATTATTGAAGAAAATCGGTCAATGTACGCAATCCTAGTGGGTCATTACGGTAAATCTGCCTCTCATTTTTTTCTTTGCAACGTCTCGCCTCCTGGACATTTTTCGATTGCTTGGCCAATTGATAATCACCAATCGTTGCAAATACCTTCGTTGTAATCTCGTCGGCCATCTCCTTGCAGAAATAACAGACTACGGTACTTGACCTGACCCGAGTGGAAGTCCACAGCATCTGGAGCCATCGGCCATCTTATCTACCGCTACCAGGGTCAAGCATCAAGGTTGAGCTAGCCTTGAGACCATTGCTGCAGTCGTGGCCCCTCGACGTGCGGCGGCACAAGAGCTGCCTCATATTCGAATACTACTGCTTGATAGGCTCTTCCGCAGCCGAGAGGACAACATGCAAGGACCGCAGGACTGTCACATTTGAATGGAGATCAATGCAAGGCCATCTCCATGACAGACCCGGTCACTGGGTCCACTGTGGCACTCTAGCTCTGCAGATAGTCGTGAGACGTTTTGACAAAGGTACCTGTATGGGGGTTTGCGGCTAGTCTATGCAATACAATTTATTCTTGCATCCCCTGGCCAGCTGAGGCATCTCAGGCTTTTAACTGGGCCTGTCATTAATTAATCCATGTCACCGTTCTGCAGCCACGACCTGTCAATAGGAAATTCGATACGATAAATATATTCGTGATCGTGCGGATCCAACCAGATGGGGCATAAACTTGAGGGGCTCTGCGCCAAGACGTCGGTATATCCACTCTTCGGCATCAAAATTTCTGTAGCCAAAATGTCAAACACCCATCCCCGACACCGCTGAATCTTGCCACGACTCGGGACCGACTCGACGACTACTTTATCCGTGCCTGCTTGACCGGACATGTGAAGATCTCTTGCATCCTCACTCCCAGTACTAGAGTCGATCAGTATGGGTACAAAACGCCGCCGTGAGGAGAAAGTCAGTGCTCGGGACGAGTCCGGCCCAACCGATGTACAGCATCCACGAAAAAAGCTCCAAAAATACTCAGAGGATGATGCTAGACTGGCCAAATGTTTCAGTGATCTAGCTGAAGATGTTCGAACTACTAGACTCTCCGCTTGCAGAGAGATAATTCTCTTCCTCGATAACGCTACTAAAGACCAGAAGGATCGCATCTTACAGCGACTCGTCCGAGGCTCATGCAGTAGCCGCAAATCTGCTCGTCTAGGCTTTTCCCTTGCATTCGCGGCCTTTCTCGACAAGCTATGCGGCCAAACGGCATCTGCAGACTGGGATTATCAGATACGTGATCTGCTTTCCACTGTGGAGTCACTGACTTCTCCACCTGCAAACGCAAGCAACCAGGCAAGCCTCGTGTCTCACATGTACTCACGTTGGACTAACTGGGGCGCAGGAGAAGCGGGATCATCAACTCGGAAGGTGTCTGGCTTTCCGAGCCATCATTCAGAGCAAAGCTCTCCACGGCCGTGCCGCTGCAGATGGTGTACCCGCTCTCAACCAACTGCTGGACCATGTATTTGATTTATACAAACAAGCCCCATTCATCCGCCAAGAATGCGGTACCACGGCCAACAGTGTCGTATCCACTGCACGGTTCACGCAGTCTCCTGCCCCAGCCTATGCTACCGCCTTACTCCACGCCTATCATAAGCATGGCATCTCGAAGACATCGGAAGGACTCGCTGCCTGGCTTGACGCACAAAGTCTCTTCCCCGAAAGCCTTGACCTTCCAGCCGGAGTCTGGCAGAAGGATGATCCACTGCATCCACAAGAGAGATCTACCCTCGTCAAAATCCTTCGAGACAACCTCAACGAGACTGGAAGCGAGACTGCATCAGTCCCCTTGTCAACGGGCCAAGCACAGAAGATACCTTGTGCTGCTTGGTTACCCACGCTGACAGCTGTCGCCGACCGGACGAAGCTCGCCGGCACGGAGAAAACAGATACGGCATTCTTTGTGCAATTCTGGAAAGAAGCCGTAGATGGTTGGTACCATATCTGATATGACGGACATTGCTGACATGTAACAGATGCCTTCTTTTCTGCTAAGGCCAGTAGTGAGCGAAAGGCCATTGGATTACAGGTTGTTCGTCTAGCTATTGCCAGACTAGACACAAGTCTTGTTGGAGAAGTCCTCTCGCCGCATGTTGTTCGATGTATCATAAATCAGAGATCTTCGCCGAGCAATTCTCTGCACACCGCAGTCGAAGTCCCTCTCAAGGCACTTTGCCAACGGTCGAAGCAAGATCCCGAAGTCGCTGCCATTTTTTTGCGTGCCATAATAGACAAATCTGGTCTACCAAATTTTGACAGACTGACAAGAACTAAAACAATCGATGAACTACTATCTCATGTCGCCGCCGAAGACGTTGAGCAGATTCTCGACATTGTCGACAATACCATATGCCGACCGAAGACGTCCGAGCACACCGACGCCGAAGTGAGTCAGCGAAGCTGTGCTGACCTTTTGTTGGCATTAGCGAGGAAACAGCATCCTGCCATCACCGCGAACAGAACTGGTCCAAGAGCGTCTAATCTTGTTACTTCCAACGGTACTACCTCGATATTCCCTTGGACAAAGCTATTCAGCCTACTTGCACAACATGCCTATCTCATCAAGAAGGGGACAGAACCTCTTCTCCCTGCGATTCAGGAAGTCTATCAAGCAAGAACCATGTCTTGCCTAACCCACACCTTGGACGCGGGACTGGATCCGGACTTTGACCACGCCACTCATGTTGTCACCACGATCAAGAAGCTTACAAAGTCGGGCAAGCATGATCTCGTGCTCAAAGCTGACCCCGCCGTCCTCAACATCTTAGCCACCGGCTCGACGAGATTGCAAGCCGTCAAGAAGTCGTTGACGACTGCGTCCGACAAAGACCGTCCTACGCTACAAGCATTCAAGCTGTTGTTCTCTCTGTCGATCCTTCAGGTATATAACGGCGATCCGGATGCTGTGTCCATACTTGAGGAGCTAGAGGAGTGCTACGAGACTTTGAGCAAGAGCAAGAACGCCATCAGCTTACTCGTTGAAATCTTACTTGGGTTCTTATCACGACCCTCAGCTCTGTTCCGCAAGTTGGCTGAGCAAGTGTTCGCCGCCATCTCGCCTCAGGTCCATGAGGATGGATTGAACACTTTGCTGGAAATACTGGAAAAGCCTGAGAACATGTCAGGCCAGCAAGAACTGTTCGAGAATGCCGATGAGGTAGCTGAAATGGTCGTCGACGGTTCCGAAGCGTCTTCTGCTGGAGATTCATCTGATGATCTCGAAGCCTCAGATGTCGAGATGATCGAGGCCAGTGATAATGACGAAGCTGATGATTCCTCGGATGCTGAAGATGCATCAGAGGATGACGACTCGTTCACCGAAAGTTCAGACGGCGACAAGGTTTCACAGCCGGATGATGAGCTGACTGCTTTTGAGTCTAAACTGGCACAGACTCTTGGGACGAGCAAGATTGCATCTCACGGGAATGCTGACGATGAGACGTCCGACGAATCCGACATGGACGACGATCAGATGATGGAGCTGGATGGACACCTTACCAAAATCTTCCAAGAACGAACCAAAGAGTCAAGTAAGAAGAAGGATAACAAGGATGCTAAGGGCAATGTCATCAACTTCAAGAGCAGAGTCCTGGATCTTCTGGCTGTTTTCGTCAAGCAATGCTATTCTCGATCAGTAGTGCTCAGCACAATCACTCCACTCCTTCAGCTGGTCCGCACAACGACCAATAAAGAACTATCTTCTCGAGCATTCAATACCTTGAAGGCCTTGTTCGACACATGTGCCAAACACAAAACGTTCCCCGACAGCTTCGCTGACGACATGTTCGCTGTTCTGTCAGGCGTCCACCAGGAGCTCGCCCAAAGCAACTCGAAGATCCACGCAAGCGCCGCCAGTCGCTCCTCGCTCTTCATTGTCAAAGCCGCCGCGCTGCAGGACCGGGCACATTACAGTCGCGCAGTCGACATGTACTCAGCCCTTCAAAAGTCGTGGTACGCCGACCCACGAAGCAAGATTCCTGCCGCAGCCTTCACGGAATGGACCAGCTGGAGCATCAACAGCCGAAAGTAGGCATCTCCTCTCCCAGTACTCTGCAGAAACCTTCGACATGACGTCGACGTCAGCGGCTCCCGTCGATCAGGTACGATCTCGATCTGCAAAAGCGTAATTACACCTCGAAGTCTATCACCATCACCCACGGGTCCGGGCGGGCTGTGGAATATATGTCACGCGGCTCGGGGGGTGACATGGGAGATTTGGTACGAAACGGTGGACAGGTGGTAACGTCTAGGGTTGGCGTCTGTTCCACCGACTCTATTTCAGCCAAACGGACACGGGCAGATCCAACGGTCATTTCGACTACCCCGGATTTCTCGATGTTGTGACGCAGCGGTCGCGACGCGTGCGTGGCGGATAGTAGGGTAGGAGGCAAATAATGATAGTTGAAACGGTGGGCGAGCCGGGGAGTTGTGATACGAGATAGACAAGCTGAATTAGCAAGGTCACTTGTGGTTGATGCGGGAGATGAGCCGACGTCATTCTTTAACACTGACATTTGTGATTTATCGTGATACCCGAGACATTGCTGATTTCCAGAATCCTAGCATGCTGTCACACCGATGGCATAGATTTTGTCCCCGAGCAATCACGTTTCCTACTCTCCTTTTCGCGCCATCTATTCAGCTATGGCCGTAACGAATTTCTTCCAGCGTAATTACTTCCGGCCTTGCTCGTAGATATGTACTATGTCCGCTGATCCATTGCCGATATCTGTACCCCTTCCTGCCATTGAGCGTCTTCTGCTCCAAACGCAAGCTATACGAGTATGGAAGAACGCTTAGCCGACGTTGGGATTTCAACATAGATCGGACTTGACAATAACTCCGTCTACACCTTTGCCACCCGCGTCGTAGTTTCGGTGATTGCAATTATCACCGCCATGTGTATCAATGTGGTGGAACATTGCACCAAAGATATAACAGCTAAGTACGCAGCGTCGTCGAATTGGTATCTTCATTCGACAGTCCATTTTCTCGCATCACAATGACTTCAGTGAAGACGCTTCCTTTTGCTGACATCCAAGTGCCGGTCCCTGGCTATGGTGCCATGGGACTATCTTTCGGACTTGGATCCAATTTGACTCTTGAGCAAGCTGAGCCTGTGCTTCTGAAGGCCATCGAGCTAGGGTGCACGTTCTGGGACACAGCGGTTGGTCATCAAGCGTGATGACAGGACGAACATGGACTCACCCTTCCCAGGTCATCTATCAAGCCGGTGTCAACGAGAAGCTCCTTGGCGATTTCATCAGGAAGCACAATGTTCGGGATAAGATCTTCAGTAAGCCTGATCTTCCTCAATCGAGCAACACGGACAGCTCATATCACGCAGTCGCATCCAAATGTGGCATCAGTGCCTTCGGCGAAGGCTCTGGCGTTACCAACTCCCCAGAACATATTGAGAAGTACATCGAAGGCACTATCGAACGACTAGGCTTTACCCCCGATCTGTACTACCTCCACCGCATTGACCCAAGTACATCCTGCCTTAACCCCTCTATCAAACAGAGCTAATAACAATCAACAATCAGACACACCCCTAGAGCAATCCATCCCCACCCTCGACAAGCTCCGCAAGACGGGTAAGACCAAATACATTGGCCTCTCCGAATGCTCCGCCTCCACCCTGCGGAAAGCCAACTCGAGTACGTCCCCCCTCCCCTCTACATCACGCCACTGACCCCCCCAAGTCGCCAAAATCGACGCCCTCCAAGCAGAATACTCCGCCTTCGAAACCATACACGAAACCGACTCCCTCCTTGCCACCGCCCGCGACCTCTCCATCGCCTACATAGCCTACTCCCCACTCGGACACGGCTGGCTCGTCGACGACTTCCCCTTCACGTCCCCGGACGACTTCGCACCGGACGACTTCCGGCGTTCGTCGCCGAAATTTCAAGGGGAGAACTTCCACGCCAACAAGGCGATCCGCGACGAGATCAAGAAGCTAGCGGAGAGGAAAGGGTGCACGCTGTCCCAGATCGCGCTGGCGTGGGTGGCGGCGCAGGGCATGATTGCTATTCCCGGTACGACCAAGGCGGGGAGGTTGGAGGAGAATGTGCGCAGTAGGGAGGTGGTGTTGACGGAGGAGGAGAAGGGGGAGATGAGGCGGTTGTTGGATGGCGCGAAGGTGCATGGGAATAGGTATAGTGAGGCGCATCAGGCTATGGTTGGGCACTGAATGGTCATGTCACTGGGGGGAGTCTGCCGCGGCGAAGAATGGGTGAGGAGGAATCTGTTCGGTAGGAGCCTATCACAAGGATCACGATTTAAAGGCTAGCCTATTTTAACCCCTCCCTTTCCCAAAATATCCCCTGCTTCCTTAAGAAAGTTGCCACATGATCACCAAATCAACCAGCCACCGAAGTACAATAGTACTCGTTCCCCCAAAACTGCGTTTGGCAATTCTGCCCATTGCTACCCAGCACCGGGTTCCACGCATACAGCTGCTGCAACGTGATGCCCACCCTGTTGGAAAACACAGGACACGTCCCGCCTGGATTCGCCATCGTGTACCCCGTGCACGTGTCTACTATCCCCGCCTGCGTCGGTCCTGGCGCTGGTAAGGGCCCAGAAACACTGGTGCAGTAGTATGTGTTGGCGAGGAAGTTCGTGCTACATTTCTCACCGTGATAGCCTAGGACGGGGTTCCAGGCGTACAGTTGCGCGAGGGAAATGCCGACGCGGGGGCCAAACACGGAGCAGGAGCCGCCTGGGTCGGAGCGGTCGTATTTGGTGCAGGTTTTGATGATTCCGGGCTGGACTGGGGAGGGGATGGGGTTGCTTGTTGGGCTGGGGGAGGTGGTTGGTGGGCGGGAGGTAGGGGTGCCGGAGATGCCGACGCAGACGTAGTACCCTGATTGGAGAGAGGCGCAGTTGGTGCCGACTGCTGGGTTCCAAGTGTAGAATTGGTTGATGGTGAAGGTGCCGTATTGGTCAACGATCTTTTGGCAGAAGTCGCCTGGTTGGACGAGGTAAAAGTTCTTGCAGCCGCTGGTGATGCCGGACTGGACGGGCTGGAGAATGGTCAGCGGTGTTGCTTAAGGTCATAGTCTGCGGCTTACTGAAGGGAAGTCATTGGTCGGAGTAGGACTGGGTGCTGCCGTTGTGGGTTTCATAGTCGGGGTCGCTACGTAAGTCAGCACATGTAGAGCGAGGAAGCATGATTGACCCACAAGAAAGTCCTACACAGACGTAATAGCCACTCTGCAGGCCGGAACAAGTACTGCCTATCGCACTTTGATGGGTCAGCGTCCTCCCTACTGAAAGATCACAGCTGACCTACGGATTCCAGGTATAAAAGTCTGAAAGAGAGAACGTCCCATATTGATCTACAATCTTCTGGCAATAGTCGCCAGGCTGAACAAGATAGTATGTCTTGCAGGTCGAGATAAGCCCGGGCTGAGTGGGTGATGGGGCTGTCGGTCCTGTCGGGGATGTCGTTGTCGTTATAGACCTCGATGTCGTGGTCGTCAAGGTAGAGGACGGAGCGGCAGAGGTAGGTCCATTCGTGGGAGAAGTCGTCGATGGACTCGGGCCGTTGCCATAGTTCTGCTCCGCGCAATATGCGTGACCGACAGTAAGGCCCGAGCAGTCGTCCTTTAGTGCAGGATTCTGATTTACGATCAGCGATGCTTAATGTATTGGATGGTCGACTAACATATCCAACGAACTGAGTACGAGTGAGGCCAAAGTAGTCTTGTATGTTCTGGCAAGTGTCCCCTTGAAGATCAGCTGCGATTGACCAATTTGGTGATTCATTAACCTCACCAGTTTGAATATACGCCCAGTATGTGCAGTCACTGATAATGCCAGGATCGACAGTGCCCTGCGGTGTGTCGCTAACTGTAAACCGCCGCACGATAGCTCCTTGAGCAACAGCTGCAAGGACAGATACGAGTAGTTTTTGACCAGCCATCTAGTGGTACATCTGAAAGATGACGAATTCCCAGAAGAACTTGCGATGGGACAAGATGCTGACTTAAGTAGCCATTGTGTGCGTGAAGGACTCACAATCAAGCCACAAGTCATTACCTACCTCTTGTCTTTGGTCGCGAAGCGATCATACCGTAATATTGCCTTGATTGACAGTGGCTCTGCTTAGCTCGGCAGTCTGTACAGCGAACTAATTAAATCGTGAAGCTGAAAGCTCTGGTACGGGGCAGGAAATTGCTGGCAACGAGAGAGTTCCAGAAGCCATTAGTGTCAAATCAGTCTGTGGCCAACTGCTCCAGTAGATGGCCTTGAATTAGAACTCAGCTGCTCACCGGATACTGCTGATCCTTCGCAAGGTCGGTAGCTTAGCCAAGAATGGATCCTGCTTCACCGGAGGTGCCCTTTTCGCAGAAGACCTCACCTTGCACCGCATTCAGAAAGATGCTGCAGGGTGCGGAGACCTGCACGATTGGAGCAAAATACCGGTATGCGTGGCTGCCAACTTGTACCTGCTGAATCACTTGGATTCAGTCACGAAGGATGCGAAGCAGATCAATAGCGCCTTGCACGCTCCAAAGTCCCTTTTGTGCCAACATAACCTGAGCCATCGGACGTTCGTAGTCTCCACTGCCACGACCCTCAAGTTTGCAGAATCTGTGGTGGGAGCTGCTTTACCAATATCGCAACTGCGTCAACCCGTCTTCTTTCTCTTGATTCTACACTTGATTGCAGGACGCAGGCACCGGGCAAAACCAAGGGCTCCTATACCGCACTGCAGTGTGGAGCATCAGGCTCAGTGCCGATTATGGACTTCGTGCAATGCCCCGGGGTTGTGACTTTGAGCATCGCCTTGCGCATCTTGATCGTGATTGCACGATCCGCGACCATCCGCGATCTAGTTACAATGTGTAATTAATGACTACAGCTCGAGAAGTAGCGGGCTCATCTGCTTTGACCATGAGCGATAAGCGCGGAGAGCGGAGAGCGTAGGAGTATGGGCGGGTGACGGATGGAGACGTCAGGACGGGATGAGTTCGTCGTAGTCCCCCGAGGCAACCGCGAGGGGGAAGGTGGCAGAGGAAGTGCGAACGAGATTGAATGGGAACGACGAGGTGTGGTCGATCTGAACGGCCTGGGATCCTGGGCTGAGGCGCTCATCTGGAGCTGTACCCAGAGCTTCCCCACCTAGATCTGGCGAAATCAAGCTTCAGGGAATTTGCAGGCAGTGGTGGAATCTTTTGTGGCTCTGTCATCCGAATCTAATCTACTGGTATTGCTGTATCGTAGCATTTGGTCCACTAAGGCTTGAATTGGCGGGCAGTACTATCCATCTCTTTACATGTCAACCCCCACATTGTCTGCCATCAACGTTTCGTAGGCAGCATCCGTGGTTAAGAGTGCAAAGATTTTGCTCAAGAGCTTTCAGGATTGAACCGCCAGGCTAAGGCGTCGGAGCCAAGGAGGCGGAAGCAAGGATGTTTCACCAGTGGATGCAACTCATCAATTGCTCGGGCAATTTCAGTGACGACCAAGGAGAAAATGAGGCAGAAGCAGGGATGTCCTGGCCAATTGTTGTCCGGCAATAGACGCCTGTGGTCGATCATGCAATACCAAGAGGAAAGAAGGCAGAGAGTCGACTCCTAATAGATATATCCCGGCGTACCACATGAGGCAGTGCCGGTGGATTGCCCTTAGTCTGTGTCAGACAGACCGTCACCTGCGTTGTTATGAGTGCACCACCAGTACACGACCGATTCACAATTGGATGGATTTGTGCACTCACGGAAGAATACACTGCAGCGTGTGCATTTCTGGACGAGGTCCATGACCAGATAGAATGGCAATCGCCGAACTTCAGTTTCTGACGTTCTCAGATCAGCCTCTTGAGGTAAAAGAGTTGGTTGACGCATTGGCTGTGAGAACTCAACCTGGATTCTCCTTCGACCCCAAAGACCGGATGCCACGTCCCAAGGAGTTGACCGATCACTGCCCTGGACTGGTCATTCTTGTACCCATTCGTGATCGCTATGATTACCGACGACAGTGGCTGGTTCAACTATCGCATCTGACTGTTAAAGAATATTTGACGACCAGAAGACACAACTCTACCACTGGTCTTCAGTTAGACGAGCGGTGGGCCAGGACTACTATGGCGTCAATCTGCCTGGCTTACCTGTTGAGCATAGATGAACGTACGCAAGATGCCAATAAGACGATAAATGACTTCTTTGCTCGATACTGCTCGCGAAATTGGGCACGACATGTTAAGCTCTCTCAGCGGACTGGACCACAACTGTTGAATATGGCCCTCCAGTACTTCTCCCGACAATCCTTGTTTCCAGATCTCGTCTCACGGGAACCTCCCGCCGAGTGGAGATAGCGAGAGCACTCAACCCAGGGTCGTCATGGTATGGACGCACTCTATTTCGCAGCAGCGACAGGCATGCGGACAGTGACGCAAGCAATCCTGGACATCAACCCTGACGTAGAAGGGAGAGGCAGCCCCTATGGTACTGCCCCTGGCGCAGCAATACAACATGGAGACACACAGCTTGCGGAAATGTTAGTCAACGTAGGGGCTAGGGTTAATACCGGCGCAGGTACTTATGAAAATCCCTTGACGCTGGCAGCTCAAAGAGGCCAATACCAAATTGTTGAGATCCTAATAAAGGCTGGGGCGGATATCAATCCGTCGAAGGAGAACAGGTCGAATACTGATAGGCATCCGGATGAACCCTTTTGGAGTCCTCCAGTCGCTTGGAGGAGATGACCGTCTTGTCCGTCTGCTGATGCAACAAGGTGCACGAGTCGACGGGTCCGGACCAGACGAAACCGACTTTCCACTCCGAGTTGCCGCAAGCGCCGGCCAGATCGGAATAGTGCGATACTTGGTACAAGAGGGTGCTTCCCTCGACGCTTGTAGCTGGAGGACTGATCCACGACATAGCACAGCAGCGAGAAATCGACACATAGGTGGTCTTACGGCTTATCTCCACTGGCCGTCCGCCAATCACCATGGGCCACTAGCCGATGGGAATGCTCTGTACTGCGCTATCGAGAAGGGACACGCAGCTATTGCGCATTACGTACTGGATGGAGGTGCCAATCCAGTGTGTACCTTTCAAGGCTTCTCGGGCTGTTGTCTAGCAGAGGCAATATACAAAGATCTCGACGACGTCAGCAGCCGACTGGGTGATCTGAACATCATTCTGGACGGGAACGTGCTAAGTTCTGCAGCTTTCAGTGGCCGAATCGATATTGTCAGGGACTGCTGTAGCCAAGGTGTCGACATAATAAGACAAGGCTTATTGGCGCGGGCTTACCCCCCTGCACGCAGCCCTGGAAAAGCAACACCGTGAGATCGCAAATCTGCTGCTGGAGCTGGGAGCCGACTGCACTCCATGCGACCACATAGGACGTACAATACTCCTCGTGGCAATCGACCACAATGATAAGGATATGGTTGAGCTTCTGATCGCAAAAGGCGCTGATGTCAATGCTGGAGCGTATGGAGGACCGTTTCCCCAGGAACACCTACCACTGCTGCATGTGGCCACCGAGAAGGGTTTAGTCGGAATTGCCTCTGTATTGCTCGCTGCGGGAGTCGACATCAACGAGTTTGATAAATATGGCGAGACTGCACTCTGCAAAGCGTCCGCACAGAATAAGATGGAAATGATCCGGTTTCTGATCTCCCGCAATGCAGATGTCGAAGGTACTCGTGATCGGTCTCGAAAGCCCTTGAACGCTGCAGCCGAGCACGGTCACATTGAAGCTGCGCAGATATTGGTGAACAACGGCGCGAACGTCAGATCACCCAAGAGAGCCTCTTCTGCTTTTTGCACAGCGGTCAGGCATGGTCAAGTAGCCATGGCGAAATACCTGATTCAGGTGGGTGCAGACCTCGGAACTCATGGTGGGGTCGTCAGCGAGCTCGCCGTGGCTGCGGTGGACGGGCATCTGGAGATGGTACGACTGTTACTGGACGCCGGCGTCGACGCTAGTGGACTTGATGGGCATACCGCCCTCAAACAAGCTCTCCGATTCGGGAAAAACGAGATGGTGGCCCGTCTGCTTCGCGACCGGGGCGCGAACGAATCGTATGAAGGACGCTGTGTGTGCTGCATCGGAAATTGGTCTTCTGGACTCGTACGGCTCTAGCTGGATAGGTCACCGAGGAGGCGGATCGTACATGAGCATTCAGGTAGGTCCCATTCGAGCTCTTCGTAAGTTTTGTTCGCTAAGCATGCTTCGATAATGAACATTCACATCCGTCAGGAATATAGCGCTACGACGCCGCTCCGAAGCGCCAAGCAAGAAGAGGCTTTCTCGTACGAGGACGGTGCGTACATCATCTTCTGCACGTCCGGCAGTGTCAGACTATCTTGATGCACAGCTCAAAAGTCCTTCAAGGACGGCCTTGCCGAGCACGCACATCATACACAAGCGCCGACTAGTCAAGCTGACATTGGTTTTGTTGTACTCCCAACGTGAAACAATTTGCATTCAAGATTGATGTAAAAAAAAAGTCCCATAAAGCAAGGAAATATCGCGTGCTATATTTCATTCATATCATCCGCACAACTAGGGATTTCAGGGTCTGCTACAGCTTACTGGATAGCTGAGCCACCGTTCCAGGCCAGGCGGTTCGGCGAGCCCTCACCAACAGCGTAAATGGCGTTCTGAGTGGCGAGATACTGGACCAAATCGGCAGTCTGCTGCACTGGCAGACCATTGGGGTTCTGGGGCAAGCCCTTCAGGTAGGCGACAAGTCCGGCGACATAAGGTGAAGCTGCAGAAGTGCCAGACGCACTGGTGCTGCAAGTGTTGCAATCATGTGAGGTCGATGTGACATCGGTGCCTTCGGCGAAGATGTCGACGTTCGGTCCGTAGTTGGAGTAAGGAGCGCGGGAGCGGCCATTAGTGGCGCCGACGCAGATGGCTTTGGGAGCTGTGCAAGGGAAGCCCGCCGCCACCACGTTGTCATTGCCGGCGGCCACTACCACGGTGATGCCGTAGTTGTATGCGATTGTGATGAGATCGTCAAATACTGTATCAGGCCCGCCGCCGAGTGACATGTTGATGACGGCTTTGCTGGCACGTCCGTTGTTGATGATGTCGTGCACTGCCCAGTTGAAGCCCGCCTTAACATCACTGCCGATGGCGCCTCCGGTTTCCAGGACTTTGACGGCGATGAGGCTGGTCTTCTTCGCGACACCATAGGTAGCTGAACCGGCGAGGCCGGCTACGAAGGTGCCGTGACCACCGATATCGTCGGGCCGGGTGACACCCGTGGTGAAGACGGCACCATTGTATGCGCGGCCGCCGAAATCGGCATGGCCAACGTTGATTCCGCTGTCTATGATGTAAGTCCAGGTACCCGCGCCTGCAGAGTCATCGTAGCTGAAGCTGGTGGCAGCAGGGTCTCGATTGCCCATGGCCGCCAGGCCCTTGCCTGCGTTGGCTTGAGTGACCTTTCCCAATGGATACAGGATCGTATCATGTTCCACAGATTCGACATCAGGGCGGGCCTTGATCTCGGCTACGGTAGCTGGATCGAACTGACCGGCATAGCCCTTGAAACTGCCAAGCTCGTACTCGTGGATAACACCTGCAAATGCAGCGCCATCATCACGCTTCGCGAGGTTGGTTGTCTGGATATCTTGGATGGAGGCGATATGGCTGGCAATGCTGACATCCGACTTGAGTTTGACAACGTAGCGATCGGCAACCTTGGAATCATCATCATCCCTGCGAACGGGAATGGCTCCAGCCATGGCGTAGAGGGAGATGGCGATGGCGCCGACCTGTCCGAGGAGACGCATATTGGAGAGGAGAGAAGATAAGACCGGATCACAATGATTGTGTATACGAGTGGCGAGAGCTTGGTACCAGAATGCCCGTCTGGAGTGTCGGTGTACTGAGATACAAAGAGGATGGCTTCAAGGACGACAGGGAAGATACCTTTATACTAGAATGCCTCTCACCTATACTCACGGTCGCTCACGCTATGAGACGATATTGCAGCAGTAAAGTGAAGCTGACCACCAACTTGTATGGTTTTGCATCCTCACCGGTTTTCTCTGCAGCAAGACGCACGAGCTGTCCCATAGCAGAGCATGGTAAGCAACGAGAGTCAGTG
This sequence comes from Elsinoe fawcettii, assembly GCA_007556565.1. NCBI lineage: Eukaryota > Fungi > Ascomycota > Dothideomycetes > Myriangiales > Elsinoaceae > Elsinoe > Elsinoe fawcettii. Next base: position 1,658,580 of record SWCR01000002.1, on the reverse strand, counting down.
TACTCCACCATCTGGACCACCCGATGGTACGCTGTGTGGTTGAGCAGAGTAGACCAGTGGTCTATGGAGCCGAGAATAAACCAATATTGGCAGGAGATGGAGGGCGAACTTCGTTGGTAGTAAATTGCGATCTGAGTGGCTTGACCCTTAATCAATAGGATGATCGTCCGGCTCCTGCAAGGTACAGCATTGGCAACTCTTGTCTCCATTCCGAGTGGATGAATCCTTCCTCAGCTGAGAGCTTAGTTCGAGCAAGCAACCAACGCGAGCTCATGGAAACCCTCACTGGTCAGGACGCGGGGAAGAACCGTGGGCGCTGACCGGTGAGTAGTTTTCAGCTCGCCAAGGGGAAAGCCAAATAGAAAGACCAGACATACCATCGACGGACGACTGCATATCCGGCCACATGGTCCGCTGCAGCTCCCACTTCTGGTAGCTGGAGACTGGACTATGAGTCCAGCTGACGAGCACTGTTCAACAGGAGCGCCCAAGAAATGATGTTGTGGAGGCGATGAGAAGCAATGAAGTAACGCCACACTGTGGAATGCTGACTACCGAGGTTCATGATGAACCAATCACAAGGCTCTCTTCAGACCGCAGCAACCACACAGGCCAGAACTCCTGCGTCGAAATACTGGGAAGCTTGGTACAGCCCGTACCAACACTAGAAGTCTCTTTTCACCGGTATCAATGCTACCGTCCCTACAGCACTGGTACATCGCTCAGAAGACACGACGTCGTAGCGATCGACAGAGAGGTGCGTAGCGGCCATGCGCGGTGTACAATGGGCGTCTTCCTGCACCCTTAAACCCCAATAGCTCAAGATCCCACGAGCAATATCTTTGACTTGTTCAAGCCAGAATGGACGGGACAAGAAACAGGTCGCGGAAGGCGTCGTGATGGAGAAGGAGCCAGGATTGAACTTTATGTAATAGCAAGACACCAAAGCTGTCTGAACTGACTCTGGATGGCCGCGCCAAATGGCACAATTATGCATGACTACGTCCCCCAACACCAGAAACACCTCTCTCTAGACACGGCCTTGATCGCACTCATTCCTCGTCCCCTCCATCCTCATCTTCGTCGACACCATTGGCCAGGATCTCCACACCCTCCCCATCCCCTTTCCGTCCCCACGGCCTCACCCCAGCCAGCACCTCAAACCCACCCGTCCCCATCCTGCCTACCCTACCAACCACTCCCCTAGCAGAAGGATGCACTAATTCATCCCTATCACCCTCAAGCACAGCATCCCGTAAGAAACCCACCGTGGTCTCGAAACTCATCTTCGCGAACGGACTCGTGTTGGCCGCCAACCCACCTCTTGAGAACGCCTTGTACCCACCTGACCTCGTCATGAAATCTGCTATCAGACTTAGATGCCTGTAGTTGACACTGATGCCGTGACCGCTGAAGACGGCGCTGATCTCGTCCACGATACTGGCTCGGCATGCTTCAACACCATAAAGCATCAGCATGGCGCCGATGTCGTTGGTCCGCATCTTGTGCGGATTGATAACGTTCTGGTACTCACGCATGGTGAGCAGGTTGGCGCCGTCTGTTTGAACGGTCGGCGGACGGCCGGCTACCTTGTCTTCGTTGGTGTGTATGTATGTGGCACTACGCACGCCCGGGATGTCCTGGATGACTGCATGGTGCAGGGCGCCTTCCACGTGAGTCAGCATGAGGAGCTTGCTGGCTGAGGAGGGATATTCAAGGGTGAAGATAACGGAGGAGGGAGCGAATTGGAAGCCAGTGACGTCGTTGGTCTCTTTAGCTGCGACGATGCGAGAGAGCACTTCATCTGAGAGATCTCTGGGCACGGTAGGTTCAGGGGTGGAGCGCTGGCTGCCACCATAACCCTCGTCCTCGGATGCGTCAGCGTTGGCGGGTTCTGGCGTGCTGTCGCGGCGGTTAGCGGCTGCGATATCCGCTTCCTCGTCGTCGGGCTCATCGTAGCCACCTTGATTTCTGTTATTGCGAGCCTTGTCCTTGGTAGCGTCGTCGTCCCCTTCGTTGTCCGAGTCATCGTCGCCCCCTTCCGCGTCTGCGTCAGGCCTCGCGCTCTGCTGTTCGATTGTGCCTGATGACTTGCCAATGTCGGGCTGGGCATCTGTCTTGCCCTTCATCAGCTTGGCTTCGTTGTTCTTCTTCATTTCCTTGCGGACAGAGGCTTGCAGCCGAGGCAGGAACTTCTTCTCGATGCAGCGGAGGACATCGTCAACCTTGATAGCATATTCCTCGCAGTACTCTTCTGATGGGAACAGCTCGAGGTTGACCTGATATATTCTGGCATGGTCGTATCCGACACCACGGCCGACAGTCTCGGTGACCGTGACCTTGTCAGTCACTTCCGCGAGGCTGAGCCGGCTAATTCCTTTTGCGAACTGTCGTGCCTGCTCCTCGGGAAGTTCTTCATTCAGGTACAAGAGCATGGTAGGTGTCGGGATGCTCATGCTGGCCGTCATGACAATTTCTCGCAGACGGGGTATACCAAGTGTGACGTTCTTTGCAGAGTGACCAGCCAAATGGAAGGTGTTCAACGTCATCTGGGTTGACGGCTCACCAACCGACTGGCCTGCCACAACGCCTACTGCCTCCCCAGCCTCAACCACAGATTTGAGGTATCTCATTTCGACGAGACGTTGGAAAGTCTTCTTGCTAATGCCCTCAATCTTCTTCTTCTTGTCGGTGATAACTCGGTCGGCATTCTCGTCCATGTAATCTCGTGCATCTCGATAGAGCTTCTCAGAGATACTGCCTGCATGGGCTGCTGGCGGGTACAGAGACAATGCAGGATCAATGCAAGCAAGGTCGCCAGTCCTTCGGTAAAGCTTCTCGGCTTTCTTCACATGCTCCTGAGCATCTTCGTTGCCGACCTTCTCAAATTCACTCACAACGTTGAGGCCGTAGAGGAAGGACAGGTAGTTTTCGCCGATGAACTTGAACTCTGACGTATACTTCGACTTGGTAATTTCAAGGCCGTCATCTCCGTATAAGAACTGCACGACAGACCCATCTGAGTTCCTGACAGAAGTATCGTGTTCAACTCGTAGTCCTTCTAAGCCTTTTACTAAGCAGCGTTGAAGGTATCCGGACCTAGAAGTTTTGACAGCAGTATCGATGAGACCTTCCCGACCAGCCATGGCGTGGAAGAAGTATTCTTGAGGGCGCACACCAGTCAAGAATCGATCCACAATATAACCTCCTGCTCGTGCGCTTGTCTCGAAAGGCTTGAAGCACGGTAAAGTCTTCCCGCTGACCATGACTGGTACACGATTACCCTCCAGAACTTGTTGACCCAGATTGCAAGAAATTTGATTGGCGTTCACACCAGATCCTTTAGCTCCAGAGCCAGTCATTGCTTGCATTTGGTTCTTCGGGAATGGCTTGACAAGGGCTTCCGGTAGACAAGTCGTCGTGACGTTAGTCGTGACCTTGTTCGCTGCGATCTTCATCACTCCGTCAAGACCTTGTTGCTTCTCTGTCTCTCGCAAAACTTCTTCGAGCCGTCTACGGAGCTCTGGGTCGTTCGTATCCGGCTTCTGATCTTGTAACGAGACGTACTCCGCCGCGACCTCTAGACCAAAGTCGTCAGCACGTTTGAGTGCTTCCTTTCTTTGCTTGTCACCTTCCGGTGTGAAAACTAGGTCTTCTACTCCGCAAGAGAAGGCTCGCATGTGCAACAATTTGGTGAGCAGACGGCCAAGCACGCTAAGTAGTCTGCCAGCGACGACATGTCCGTACACCTCGTATACGGAATTGACCAATCCTCCCGCACTTGGACCGATTTGCGCTTTGTCGATAATGCCGCAGATCAATTGTCCATCTTTGAAAATGACGTTGTTCTCATCGGAGTCTTGTCCCCAGAGAGCAGATTTTGTGGACGAATTTGAAGTCAAGGTCAGACCAGGATAGCCAGCTGGCTTGACATTTTTCAGAATGGTGCTGATAACCTGCTTGCCTGTCCATAAAGACTTCGGTTTCCATATGGCTGGCGGGACAGTCTCAATCCGTCCAGTGGAAGTGTGGTTGTTTTCTGGTCGGATAGCGGCGTAAAGCAATTGCTGATATTCGTCCCGATCGAAGAATGTGTCTCGGTTCGTAAGTGCAACACCCATTGAGATATGATCCTGAATTAGACCGCGCAGAGGTTTAGCCGCGGTGGCCGACAGATACTGGTGGTCAGTGTCCGCTATGTTGATCGCCTCCGATCGAGCAAGTTCGTTCTGCGGAAAGTGCATATTCATCTCATCTCCATCGAAGTCGGCATTGTAGGTGTTACAATTGGCATAATGCATACGCAGTGTCTTTTCGCCAGGTAACACTCGAGCTCTATGACACATCATAGACGGCTTGTGCAGAGTCGGTTGTCGATTCATGATGACAATATCACCATTGTTGAGATGCCGGTGTACCTTCTTTGGTCGAGCGCCATTATAGCTTGTGCTAGAAGGAGCTTGCAGCTGATTTGCCAGTGCCGTCCTCTCCTCAGCATTCTTGAGCTGGAGATTGATGACCTGACCGTTCTCGTTTTCGATCGCCACCGCGCCAGGCCAGACAAACGGTCCATTTATGACTGCCTCCTTCAGCTCCTGAAAATTGTGATCCGTCACCGGCTCTGGATATGTGAGCTTGATGGCGAAGACAGGAGGTACTCCAATCTCGTTTGTCTCGATGTTCGGGTCTGGAGAAATGACAGTACGTGCTGCAAAGTTGACTCGCTTTCCCATCATGTTCTTCCTGAAAAGACCTTCTTTCTTCTCTAGCCTCTGTTTGATGCCGTCCTCTATTCTAGCACGACCAGCGCCCGCCTGCATGGGATTCCGATCTCGGTCCAACATGGAATTAACAGCGTCTTGCAGACGAATCCAGGCTTCTTGGAAGTCACCGTAGGTTCGCCGCCGTCTGTTCTCGATCGGATCCTCCAAACCATTGATTTGTCGGTGGATCGCGGCCATGTCATCGCAGATGTTGATGATGTTCTTGTAATGAGTGTTGTCCGGCGACTCAGCAATGGAATCATTACCAGTTCTGGCTTCTGGGCGGTATTTGTTGGGCGGGATCAGGACATCCTTGATGAAAAACATGTCCGCACTTGGCGGCTTAGAGCCTTTCCGTTGCGAAGGTTGGTAGACCAGCTGAAGTATTTCCGATTCCTTCTCGAAGAGCTGCACCAGAGCTGCATGTACTTGTCCAGCATTTAAGAAACCATCTGAAGTGTCATTCGATTTCGTCTTCTGTCCGGCTTGTGTTGCGATTTCCACAGTTGTTCCACCTGCGACCTCCTCTTCGATGTCGAGCATTTCGATGTCGTCTCCTTCACCTTCCGACTCCATTGAGGAGTCTTCCAGATCTGCGACGCCCTCGTCGGAAGCCAGGGCTGCTTTCTTCTCCGCCGCAGCCTCTGCCATGCGCTTCTTCCGGAGCAAGACCAAAGGATCCTGCTCCTTGAGACCTGCCTGGATCATAGCCGCCTTGTCACGATCGCTCAAGGTTTTCTTGAAGATCTTGGTGAAGCGGTCCTTTCGATAGCCTGGAGAGATGCCTGTGCAGGCTGCACATTTCCTATATTTAGTGATGGCTGCCATGAATTCCTTGATTATCGATCGTCGCTCGTCGACCGCAGCTTCGAGTTTGCCAGCGGCCCACTCGCTACGTCTCTCAGCGCTTCGAATTGCCTTCCTCACAAATTTGCTCCTCCTCTCTGTGAGCTCCCGGATGTCTTCATTAGCCTGGTCGGATTCATCCTCGGACTCGGCACCGTTCGTGAGAGTCACACGTTTCGACTTGTCGGCTCGAATCTTGTCCAGCTCATAGCATTCCTCAACCAGTCCGTGGCGAATGAGTTTGAGTTTAGATGCAAATCGATTGACTTCCGCTCGAGGCATCTTGAGCCCATGACAGTAGACGCATTTCGCTCTAAGCAGTCTCAGGCATTGGTCCATGAATGTGGGATGGTAAACGTGGACCGGCAATTCAACATGACCACAATGTCCAGGGCATCCATTCTTGAGATTGCAAGTCGAGCATGCATTGTCGCCAAATGGACCGTAGGCAGCATCATAGAGACCTCCAGGAACCGGGTTCAGAAGTGTATCGAATGTGGTCGGATTCGTTACCCGCTTTACAGACAAAGCACGAATGTCTTCCGAACTGAGAAAGCCGAACTCGACGCCCTTGATAGCGGACACGACGGGCTGAGAGACATTCATATTGACGAGAAGGCCTTGCCTTCGCTCCAGCAGAGGCTCACAGCTAATTCGATTCCCTGCGAATTTATGCTATTCGGATTGAGAAACTTGCCCCCGCTATCAAAAAAATTTGGGAGGCTCATGACAACCCTAACCCTAAGGAAACACTTCTGCAATTGTCACCTGCAAATGAACCTCATCTGTTCGACCACTTTGTGAGCTTCCATATCTTGCAGAGTCGCTTGGTCCGGCGTAAGTCCTGGCCATCCACTTCACGATGCCAGAAAAACGCCCACCTCCGGACGATCTCACCTCCGACCCAAAGCGACCCCGATCAACCAATGGCTCTCCAGCTCCCGTTACTGACGAGGAGCGTCGCAAAGCCGACGTAGCAGCACGCATCGCCGCCTTGAAAGCCAAAGCGAGACCTGCAGCCGCCGCAGCACCTGTTATCTCAGCTCCTCCCGCAGTGAAGGAAGATGTCCAAGCCAAAATTGCCGCCATGAAGGCGCGCTTCGCCAAGGGCGGCGCATCACCCTCGCCTGGCCCTGGAAACCCTGCACCTTCTGCACCGCCGAAGAGTGCCTCACCTGCGAATGGAAATGAGACACAAGAGCGAGTGCGCGCCCAGCTTGCAGCGCTGCAGGCCAAGACGGCGCAACGGAGGGGACAACAGGCTCCTCCTCCCCCTCCTGCGAGAGAGGACAGCGGGACGAAGGGTCGAGGAGGACTGGGAATCGGGCTTCATCCTGCACTGTTGGGGGAGAGGAAGGATCAGGGTGGGGAGCAGAAGGAGAAAAAGTCTGCAGTGAAAGTAAACCCATACCTCGATGCCAGTGCTACAGGACAGGATGAGAAGGATCTGACAGTCTATGACCCGCGGTTGGGAAGGGCGAGGATTGACAGGAAGACGAGAGAGATGGTGTTCAACGAGAAGGGAAAGTTCATCGCGCAAGCAGAGGCATTGAGGGCACAAGAGAGACTGGAGCAGATGAAGCAGGAAATACAGGCCAAGGAAAGAAAGAAGGCAATCGAGGAGGCAACGGAGAGGTCATATCTTGTGCAGAAGCCGCCGGAGGTAGAGTGGTGGGATGAGGGGCTGGTGAACGGAGATAGCTATGCGGACTTGGATAAACCGGATGGCCTGAAGATGGACGTTGTTACTCAGTACGTACAACATCCAGTGCTACTGGAGCCACCGCAGGAGAAGCTACAGCCTGTTGCTAAGGCTATGTATCTCACCAAGCATGAGCAGAAAAAGATGCGGCGGCAGAGGAGGATGGAAGAGCACAAAGACCAACAGATGAAGATCCGACTTGGAATAGTACCTACGCCAGAGCCGAAGGTCAAGAAGAGTAACCTCATGAGAGTGCTTGGTTCCGAAGCAGTCAAGGATCCCACCGCGGTCGAAGCAAGAGTCAACAGGCAGATCGAGGAGCGCGCAGAGACGCACGAGCAAATGAATGAGGAGAGGAAATTGACCAAGGAACAACGACACGAGAAGCTTTCCAAGCAGCAAGAAGCTGATGCACAGAAGGGGATCCGAGTCGCAGTATTCCGAGTTGAGACGCTGAGTTACGGCAAGCACAGATATCAGATCGACATCAACGCGAAACAGCAGGATCTGACAGGCATGGTGGTCTTGCACCCGAAGATGAATCTCGTTATCGTAGAAGGCGGACGGCACGGTGTAGAAGCGTACAAGAAGCTAATGACTCGGCGAATCAAATGGGAAGAGAACGCAGCACCAGTAGGCGGCGAGCGCGTCAAAGAAGGCGAGGAGAGAGATTGGCTTCAGCCTCTGGACGACCAGGGACGAATCAAGGATCTCAGCTATAATAGATGCACGCTTGTCTGGGAAGGAGAGGAGAAGCAGAGGGCGTTCAAGAAATGGGGAAGCAGAGTCTGCGAGACGGATGGTGAAGCTAAAGACGCGTTGGCGAGGATGAAGATGGAGAACATGTGGACGCTAGCTCAGAGCTTGCGGATCGACTAGGCAGTATCGATTATAGTCATGTCTCCTCCTGCTGTATTCTGTATGATGCCCTTTGTGCACGCGAAATCTTCTCCTTCCCCGCACAGCCACCACCGCCACATCTCTCACTTCCCTCATTTGCGAATCATCAGCTACACCATCTATAAATCATCTTGTCAAGTGATAAGCATGTCAGATACAAAAGAAGGCCTCGACCCAGCCATCGCCGCCGCAATGGGCTTCGCCTCTTTCGGCGGTGCTCCGGCGACCAAGAAGCGAAAACTCCACGACAACAGCTTCGTCGAGGGGCAGAAATCACAAGAGGAGAAGCAGCGACGCGGCACGAGTGCTAACGCTGTTGCGCTTGGTGAGAGAAAGCAACGTGACGCTGGAACGGGATCGAATAAGACCTTTGGTGATGACGCCCCTGTGGATGAAATTGCATCAGTGGCAGAGAAGAAAGCCAAGGGCAAGGGAAAGGGGAAAGGCAAGGACCTGCAGGGCGGCGGGCTCGCTGCATTTCTCAGTCATGGGCAGAGTCTGCGTGCAAGACCGAGTGCGGTTGCTACGAGCGATGTTGGCGTCATGACGCAGCCAGCGACTAAGGTGGAGGAAGTGGCACCCATGGACATGGGGTCGTATAACTTGCAGCAACTCAGGCAAGGAGTGAGAGATGAGCACGGGGATATAGCCTACTTCTTACCGAGTTTCTTGGAGGATCCCTGGAAGGATCTGGTCTGAGGGCGCCTCACACTGAATGGTCACGTATTCTACGACTGCGGTAAGAGGTATCATCAAATAGGTATATGGAAGTGAGGGTATGTCATTAGCATGACTGCTACGTAAAATGCTGATCGCTTAGGACCTCTTAAGCTCCATCCCTAAACGCCAGCATCGATGACGACAGCCGACACACAACATGACACATTTCTAATTCAGTACCGTCCCTGGTACGACAAAGACCTTCCATGTCTACTGGCCAGACCCGTCCAATTCGGTGCTCGAGGGTTAAAATTTACACTTGGCGATCGATCTTCAGCCGAAATTCCGCCTGGTCTATCGTTACGATTGCGAGGCAAGGGTGTTGGGGTATCGGGAAGTTCTTTGACACCGTTCATAATGGTCGACCTTTCATGTCGTCCAAATCGGATCCCTGGTGGTGCAGTCTTGTGAAGCTGTTCCTATCGATTGCTCATGCTGAAGTTGCCGAAGCCACCATGGCCCAGGTTGTGCTGGGAGTATTGGGAAGGACCTGGAGTGCCTGCTATACCCGCGTGGGAGCTAGTCGGCGTGCTTGGACCTTGATGAGTGGAAGGCGTATGTCCAGTGTGGAAAGCAATGCTCGCGCCATTCGTCTGCGGAGTTTGATGACCTTGATTGTTTAGGAACTCATCTCGTGCTTGCGCAGAAGCAGGCGGGCCAATGCCGTGCAGTCCATAGATCTGATCTGAGAGCTCGTCAGGTAGCTGATTATCGAAGATCTTTGATCGCATTGCCCAGAAGACTTGACCAGTGAGCCACGAGTCCGAGGCACCGGTGTGTGCTGTGCCGACCCTTTGGCAGCTCAGCTCGTTCGCTAGATCCGCAAGCCCAGACTTGGTGCCAAGGGTGTTTAAGATTGTTGATGCTGTTGGGGTGAGACGGTTCTGGGTTGCCATTGTCCGTTGTGCATGGCGCAGCAAGAACTTGATGTCCCATAGCTTAGGAAAGTAGATTTTGACGAGGTCTCTGAACCCATCCTCCTCGGGCGGTAAAGCAGAGTCTGTCAGCAATTTGACCAAATAACCAAAGTCATACCCAGAGTGGAACGAAAGCCAGTTGACATCTTCCATGAAAGCCAATCCGGATGTCATCAAAGTTGCCCCGAATGCCCTTGGGTCGATTCCCATGGTTTGATGCCTGTTAAAGTCCAGTCCGGCTTGTTTGAGCATGTCGATTGAGCCCTCGGCATACATGTCATCGTCGAGCGAGAATTGAAAGTTGAATGACCAGGTGCAGGGACAGACCATCAGGTTGTTTGTGTATGGCATTTTGGGAAGGACCGTCCGGTCTGGCTGCGATGGTGGTAGCTCTCCGTCAACAGACCACAGAGTGATACCAAGCTGGATTGGCTTGAGGAGGTCGACGTTGCATCGAAGTGTCTGGTAGTGGTATGCTGCCTTGCTCTCAAAGTTGCCGATAGGTCTCGCGACAATACCTGGAAACTCTGCGTCCATGCTCACAAATGGATATTTCTGAACAAGTTGTCGCAAAATCACCATCTCTTGCTCCAGATTATTCGCCCAGACCTCTCTTATTCGTCCGGCTGCACCGCTCTTCAGCCCGAATTGACCAGCCTCTGCGTGTTGCGCCTGCTGCTGTTGCATAGCAGCACCTCTTGCAAACCCTCGATATGCTTCTTCACTACCCAGACCAGAGCCGCTTCCAAGACCCGCACCCCCATAGCCTCCCCCTTGTAGACCTCCCATCGAGCCTGCCGCCGGAGAGAAAGGACTGATGCCACCAGGAAAATTCACAGAACCGAAGCTAGAGTGCCCGCCTGGGGCCTGTGGTATACTTTGTAACGATTGATAGTGTGGAAGATTGTGTGCGGGTGCGAGGTGTGCATAGGGATTGGAAGGATTACTTTGATGACCAGGCATTCTGCCTACCGTCGGAGGCATGTTGGAAAAGGTCGAAACGTTCGAGTGTGATAGAGAAGGAGAATTGTGTCTACTACCGAGCCAGCCTCATGGCCGCACCGTGGTGTCTACAGGCCGAGTTTTGATCGATCGTTGGAGGGTTCCGTGGTGTGCTTAGAGACTTTGGTGTCGATGTTGATAAATACTGAGCTCTTCGTTGGTGTCTGAGGAGATCCAGGCAGGAATCAGCAAGTCTTGCGAGGTGTGTGTGAGTTCAAGTTGCTTCTTTGCCGGCAACTGCAAGTCGAGGTTGCGAAGCTTTGACGGAAGTTGCCGAGCCCGCAATTCATCGCGACTTCACCTATTACCTCGTCGTTTTGAGCATACATTCACCACACCAGCCGGGCTTTCCTACTTTGCTCGCTGTTGTCAGTTTACTCATCAAGCCTCTCATACCAATCTCACTGACCAATTGTAGGCTATCATGTCGAAACGACCCGATTTGACGGGATTCAATCCCCAAAAGTTTGCAGCATCATCGGGGCAACCGGCCAATGACCCCTGGAAGCGAGCGTATGTACAACGGTCAAGTGGATGGAGTATGGACTGAGGTCTTGCAGAGAAGCATGGCGATACACAGGTCCATTCACCCGATTTCAACGATTCCGAGGCGCCTTCCCAGGTCTCGGCATTGCGACTGTGGCATTTGCAGGATATCTTGCATACGAACAGGTCTTCTTGAAGGATGACCACGCACATGGTCATGGAGATGGACACGGAAGCGATCATCATTGAGAACAGATCTAACTGTGCACGATTGGAGAACGGAGGAAGACAAGCTCATACCGACACGGCGAAGAAGTAGTGAATGAGGAGCTTGTCTCGGTAATGAGAGACAAGTTTGGGAGGTCCGTGGTGCCTCTGACTGGGAGTGTCACCTCAGTGCATTGGCGATGAATATGGCTACAGCGCACATCATGAGATGGAGCGGTGCCGAAGCACTCATGTATAAATGTAAAAGAAGTTACAACATTCCGCGGGTATTGCCATTCTGCCGCGATATTCAAACTCTCCCTTGAACATGTATTTTGACATGATTTGTCGACAATTGTTTTGCTAGCCCTTTGCGGCTAATGCGCTTAGTTTTGCTTGCCGCAATGTAAATGGAATGATTGGCCAATTGCCAAAATGTTTCCCCGCTTACGCCATTGCCATCAAGCTCGTTTGCTTCGGAACAGTGAATTTGCGACCAACATTTAGACCTCACCGCGCGCAATTTCTCAATGCAGCATTCATACTCAGGATATCGTACCTTCACCTCAGCATGAAATATAGGTATTCGCAGGACTCTACATCGTATCGCTACGATGCCTAGAGTCTACCCACCTATCGATGGGCGGTCATCCAGTAATCCAAGCATTTCTCCGTCTATCGTAGAGAGCGTCGCTGGATTTTCGGCAGGGGTTGTTTCTACACTTGCGGTGCATCCTTTCGATGTTGTCAAGACTAGATTACAGAGTAGGTCGATCCATGCATTTTGCCATAGTGCGCTGACACATCAGTCAACCTCCAATCAAAGGCACAATTCGGCGATACGATTCGCATTGTGAAGGACATTGTCAAGAATGAAGGGTCGAACAGGGCTCTGTATAGAGGTCTCATGCCAAACATGGTGGGCAACTCTGTGAGCTGGGGACTTTACTTCATGTGGTAAGTTGATCTGTCACACACTCGAGCCCGCCACTGATCGCTCGTCAAGGTATGGGAACATCAAAGACTTGGTAAGAAACGTTCGTGGTGAAGGTGACCGCTTGACCTCTGCCGACTACTTCCTGGCATCTGGAGTTTCTGGAATTCTCACGGCCGTATTCACCAACCCTATCTGGGTCATCAAGACAAGGATGCTCTCTACTGGAAGGAACGCACCAGGAGCTTACCAATCGATCGCGCATGGGACAAGGGAACTCTGGAAGGCCGAAGGAATTAAAGGATTCTATCGTGGACTCATTCCCTCGCTGTTCGGTGTGTCACATGGTGCAATTCAGTTCATGGCCTACGAGCAGCTCAAGAACTCCTGGGCTGAAACTCGTGGTGGCAAGAAAAAGCTTACCAACTGGGACTTTCTCCTGCTGAGTGCCACAAGTAAGATGTTTGCAGGAAGTATCACCTACCCTTACCAAGTTGTGAGAGCAAGGCTACAGATCTATGACGCAGGCAAGACATACAACGGCGCCGGAGACGTGGTCAAGCAAGTTTTCATGAAGGAAGGGATTCGTGGTTTCTACCGCGGGTAAGTATGATAAGCATCTTCTTTGATCGAGCACTCACCATCGCAGGCTGGTACCGAATCTTATCAGGGTGCTGCCATCGACAGGTGTCACCTTCCTCGTCTACGAGAACACCAAGTTCTACCTGCCACGATTTTTGGCTCCGGAGGATGAATTCGACGATGATGTTCAATCTGGCGGCTCGAAATAAATGAGGCGTCTTCTGGAAAGATCACGTTCATGTCAGTGCGAAGCTTATCACGACGAGCGAACAGCAGCGATGCATTCACTTTTCTCAGCATCAGAGCGAGCATGGTTTTCTTTTCTTGCACCACCAATTACGAGCATAGCGGTTTTGTACAGTATAGAGCATGGGATACCCGGTGGTGATGACTATAGACGTTGTTATCGAGATCCAGCATCGACGACAGTAATGCAAGAGATACAACCCCTATCCACTCTACTGACCGTGACTGCCATGTTGGACCCTTGTTCGGGGAATCTTCGGGCCCGAAAGTTGAAGCTGAACATGTGTCCTCCAAGAAATCTCCCCCATCCTAGCCTCTCCCAATATTGCCGAACTACACTTCTTCCTACCGCGCATCTTCCTTCCAAATACCAGCTAGAATCTCAGCCACATCAGTCAACATGGAAGGCCCCGACACCTTCACCCAACTCGCCATTCAAATCGACCCCTCCACCAAATCCATCACCACACCCCACCCAACAACCAGCATTACAACCGAGCTCAACGCCCTGAACGCCCTCCACCGCTCCCTGATCAAAGACCTCGACGCCCCCTCCGCCCCGCACGGCGTCCCCCCTCCCCCCATGCCCGTCAACCCCAAACGCTCCGCCCAAATCACCAAACTCCGCGAAGCCGGCAACGGGAGCTTCAAGAAGGGCGCCTTCGCCGACGCCATCAGGATGTACAGCCTGGCGCTGGATATGGCGGTCCAGCGCCCTGTATGGGAGCCCAGCGGCCTGGTAAGGGAGGAGCTGTCCGCGCTATACGGCAACAGGGCGCAGGCGCGGATGGGGGAGAAGGATTGGGCTGGCGCGGCGGTGGACGCGGAGTGTAGTGTTGAGCTGAAGAAGGTGGGGAATGTCAAGGGGTGGTGGAGACGGGGGACGAGTCTCAAGGAGATGGGTAGGTTGGAGGAGGCGAGGGAGTGGTTGAGGGAAGGGGTTGAGTTTGAGTCGGTCGGGCCGGAGAAGGAGGGGGTGAAGGAGTTGGAGGCGCTGCAGAAGGATGTGGAGGCGAGAATGGAGAAGAAGGCTTGAGGGGGAGGGTAGGAGCATTGGATGGCGTTTAGCGAGGCGTTGTGGGCACAATGGGATGGGAGAATGGGTCTGCTTAGTGGCTGGAAGAGCCAATTCGCATGTTTATTTGGTTGGTTTGAGAGACTGGCGTATTGAAGCGCTATACATGGCTCGTCAACTTCGTCAAAGTGTGCCTGAGGTGTTGTGGCTAGTCCAGTGCTGGTGCAGGAGCTGGTCCACTACCTCTGCCTGCTGGAGGCTTTTTCTGTCCTCCTCCGCCCATACCTCCGCCCATCAGGAAGCTCCCCATCATGTCCATGAGCGGATTGCTTTGACTAGGTATCTTGATTTGAAAGTACATCTCTCCAAGCTGTGCCAATGCCTCATCCCATGATCCTACTTCTTTGATTTGTGAAGCGTACTGTGCCTTGAGCTGCTTGAAAAGGTCTGCTGAGCTTCGCTGTATCGAAAGCAGGAGCAGGCCGAGAAAGTTCATAAGCGGTAAGCTGGGGTAGACGCGAAGATCTGACGAGGAGGATCCGACTTCTTGCACATTGAGGCCTGGTGTCGAGGCAAGTTTCGAGGTGAAGAGGAGCCAAACCTTGTTTGCTGCTCTGAGGTTGCCAACAAGAAGATATGGTATCACTGCTCGTGCGACGTAGAGTGGAGCCATGGAAGGCTCGTCTGACTTGTACCATTCATACTCCAGGTCCGCAAAGATGGCTGGCGAGTCATTTGTTCCGAGGACAAGATGTCGTTCTGCGTCCAAAGCGTCACCCTCTGTATATAATCAGTATGAACTCCACCAGGGCGGTATATGGAGACGAACCTTCTGCGAATATGCTTCCCGCGACATGATGCAGCTCTGGATCACCTGCCGGATACGCTGAATTCTTGGCCGACCATGCAATCATCTCGCCTACGAATCTCTTCTTTGTTGGCTCTCCTTTCGGAAATGCTCTGAGCAGGTAGAGCAACCGCGCCTTGTTTCTGATGTCTGCCTCCAGCTCTCCCTTGTTGTACACATCCATGAGGAACATGCAGAGGTCACCTCCGCTCCCACCCTGATCTGCCTTCAGCAGCATAGTCGCACCTTGGCAGAGGATGTCCACGGCGGACTCCCAGTCAGAGGTCTTGACATAGCGGTTTGCGATCACTCGGAGCTGTTGGTGGGCTTCGTAGTATTGGCCTTCTTCGACCCTGGGAAAATTTAGCTTGAATTCATAGCGGTAGCAATTGCGCTGACTTTTGCTGCTGACGAGCGATCGTCTTCTGGATCTTTGCTGACATGACGACTGCTTGTGGAGTGGTTGCGAAAGCAGAGGGAAGAAGTGGGAAGTGGGATGACGTCCCGGGTTGAGGTCAAGTCAAACTTCAACCTCAGGTGCCACCACATTTCTTCCATCCACATCATCGAAAATGCGAAACACGTCGCATCTTTCCAGAGAGCCCCGTGGGCGTCAATGGGTACTCATTCCTGTGTTTGTATCATTGAAAGAATCATTGGACCAGCATGACTACCGAGACCTTGAACAATGAATGATCCTGTGCTACTGAGTGTGGCACAAGGTTCCCATCAAGAAAACAGCATGATGGGGGTACTTTGCAACTTTGAAGCTGTAGGTCACGCATGAGCATCTTCTACAATTCCGATCATTCCTTTCTGCGTCTCTCGAGCTGTCCCAAGTGTCTATCTATGTACACAAAAGACAAGCGACCCGTCTCCTTTGATGCCGAACGGGATGGCCCACGCATGCTCTTGTCCATCCGCGTCTTCAACATCCTAGCAGAATACACTCGAGACATAGATACCGTCACTCTTCCCGAGACCATCGACAAACTACTCGAATGCTCCCACGGCGTCGGCTTCTCCGCCTGGCTCTTCAACGACACTTGCACCGACCTCGCCCTCCAAATCCCCTACGACCACCCCACCCACCTGCGCCTAGCCAAACTCCTCAAAGCCATCCTCCTTTCCGGCCCTCCTCTCGTCCGTTTCCCCCTCCCCTCCTCCTCTCCCTTTAACGCCCCCAGTCCCCCCTCCTCCAGAAACTAGAAGAGCACAACTTCCCCCGCTTCGAAGGCACCGTCTCAGGTCTCAACGACGACCTGCCCCGCGAGTCAAAGCTCATAGCCGAGTACGTCCGCCACCAATCCTTCCTCGCCTGTCTCACTCACCTCGGGTTCCCGCTCAAGGCTTTCGAGACGTACGCCCTCAAAGAAGCGTTCATCACGTCCCGCACGCGCGAGGAGATGCGCGCCACGCGGGAGGCGCAAGTCATGGGCGCCGCGCAGTGGGTGATATGGGACACGGAGGGGACGTGGCGCCGGCTCAAGGGGGAGACGTATTTGTTGGCGCTGGTGACGGTGCACTCCCCCGTTGTGAGACAGGAGGGGGAGAGGCAGGGGTTGTGGCGGAGGGTGGTGAGGCAGGTGCCGAGTAGGTCGAGGGGGGCGAGGAGACTGTGGGGAATGGTGCTGCCGGGCATGGGCGGGCAGAGGCCGTTGAGGGGGGAGTTGGAGGAGTTTGGGATCGAGGGGTTGGATGATTGGGGGTTTGTTAAGAGAAGCTTTGTTGCTGTGGGGAGGTATGACAGGTATGGGGAGAAGTGTAGAGAGGTGGCCGCTTATGCCGAGGAGGTGATGACTAGGCATGAGAAGAAGGTGGTGGAGGGAGAGTGATGGCAGGTGGACTGGGGAGGGGGGAAATGGTAGGCGGGCTTTCTCATGGGCTTCTGTATTGGATAGCTGTCGTATATACTTGGGTTTCTGTACATCCCCGTCACGAACCTTACGAGCCTGATGGTGCAGCTGATGATGTGGGTGCCGATGCAGCGGAGCTGGTAGAGCTGCCTGAGCCTGGCTTCGTCTTCTGCACAACAGCGCTGACGACCTGTCCGGCTGTGTTTGTGACAATGTCGACAAGCGCATTGAGAGGTGAGTACGAGTACGTGCCCTTGCTGAGACCGTTTCCAAGCTGCGTCAACGAGCCAGTAAGCGTCATGTTCTGTTGGTAGTTGCCGACAATTTGATCCGGTGTCCCGGTTGCGGCGCCAGTCACTTGCTGGACAATGTTGCCGAGACTGTCGACGATGAAAGACAGAGTGGTACCGCCTTGAGTAATGGTGCCGAGCAGGCCATCCACTTCGCTGACAATGGCACCGACCAGGCTCTCTGTAGCATTGCCAATGCTGACGATCAGCGGGTTGAGGTCAACGGACTCGAATACACGGTTGACAATGTCAACCAGGTGGCCGAGGCGGACTACAAGTTCGAGCTCGACATTGACGTCTGCGATGGTCAAGTTGATGTTTTGTACTGAGAGCTGCACGCCAGCGTTCAGTGTGACGAGTGATGCGACTCGAGCATTAAGATTGACTTGACCATATTAGCATCCCGAAACCAGCAGAGATGGTATGACCACTCACTGTCGGCCCTGAGATCATCCACATTCAATTCAATCCTCCCAACTGACAGTTCTGGCACGTTGAGATATACATCTGGAGGCGAGCTCGCGTCGGCACCTGACCTCGAAGTCGTCGTCCTGGGAGGTGTAGATGTGCTGTTTCCGCCCGTAGGTGCAGGAGCTGTCGTTGTCGTTGGACTGGGTGTCGTCGGTGGTACAGTTTGCGCCAATACAGCCGGAGCAAGTAATAGTCCAGCAAGGACTGATTTGATCGAGAACCTCATCTTCTGCTGTTCTACGAAGATGCTGTGTAGACAAACGACTGAAAGGAAAGAGAAAGATCGTAGACAGGACAGGAATGCTCGAATACCCGGTCACGATCGCATCGAGTGACATGCTACACGTCCATGGCCAAAACCGGACGGCTAATATCCACAACCCACCAACGCCTCATGTACAGTCAAGCTCTTCACGGTCTTCTGATGTGCCAGGATCCCGTCGTCGCCAGGTTCGTGCCTTGGTCAGCCGTCAAAAGCAAAGGCCCACTCCCAGGTACCGGAGAGATGTGATTGGCAGATGCTCGCAAATTGGCCTGTGGCTTGCTGATCCACTTGATCGACCCCGCCCAAATTAATCGCTAATTGATCCTGCTATAGCCCACGCGTCTTTGACAGCTCCAATAAACCTGGCAGATCACGAATGTCGAAACACGCCATACTGCTTGGGGGACGTGTGATGGCGTCGCTAGTAGATTGTGGCTATTTCCATGTGCCTGTTTTCGGGCAGAGGGGGATCGTGATCATGTTCATGCATGTCACTACTGCCGGGTGAGTTGAATGCTCCTCGCGTTTTTCTGATTTTCGTTGTTCATCAATCTGCTTTTTGGTCGTGGGAGAGTGCACAGCATCCCCAGACTCAACAGGATGAAGTCGTTATCGTTATTGCTGCCATGTCTGGCGCTTGTGTCGGCGCAGAGTATCACTTCTTCTGACGGATACGTGGGCTACAACCTCGAGGTGACTGGAGATGGCGAATCGGCCGGCTACGAGACCGCGAATACAGACACGACCAACGGCACTTCTCTTCCACCACCAGACGTCTTTCTCAACGCTACTGCCAATGTCGGTGAGATCAGTATTGGCGTACAGAACCTCTCAGCAAAGATCAACGTCGATGCTCAAGTACTTGGCCTCTTGGATTTCGGCGCCGGAGTTGACCTCTCAATCAACAGGGTGGATCTTGTCATTCAGAACATCAGCGCAAGAGTACTCCTCGAAGCTCGCCTAGGCAACCTGGTAACCATGATCGAGAACGTGCTCGACTCGATCGACCTGAACCCACTGCTCGTCTCGCTAGGCCGCACGCTCGAGAATGTGGCAGACGGCGTTGGTGACGCCCTTGACGGCGCACTCGGTGGTGGCTCCGAAGGTACTGGCACTGGAAGCTCCAACCTGACTGCTCGATCGGTGCTTGACGAGCCAGACAACATCCTATACTCCGTCAACGACTACTCCGGCGACACGCACACGAATCGCAAGCTGGAGAACAACGGCGACATTGTGGACCAATTCCTCGACAACGACGGCAGGGTCAGGAGTCAGACGAGGATCGGCTCCTTCGAAACAGAGTTCAGCTTCACTGGCCAGGAGAATGAAGCAGTGGTCAATGGCGAGACAGTCAGGGCTAGAGAGTACACTTACAAGCCCTTCATTGGCCTCAACATTGTCAGCTGGATCTATGTTGATGCAAACGACGCAGTAGTGAAGGCGAGAGTGTTCAGCGAAGGCTCAGCCGGTGGCACGAGCACTATTTCGAATTAGTCGAAGATATAGACGACAGAACCAAACGACCTGATCCAGCAGTATTCAGTCCCCCTCTTTTCCTTTTCAATTATGTTGACATGAACGATCCGGACTCGTTGTGCTGCCCAAAGTGATGCGATCTTGCTATCACCTCGCTACCGCTTTGATGGTCACTTTTCCTGCACTGGTAAGGGTCCAAAGTATTGCGGCCCCCACACGCCAACGTTTCTGACCTTAGAAGTAGCTCCACTACCACTTATTTCCTCTTGCCGCTGGTATCTAGTCACGAATCTTGTGCCGGAGCTACATTCCGGGTAGATCTCATCTGCTCGCACGAATCCTGATCTATCCCCTTTAGGATGATTGAGCACCCCTCGGAAGTTCTTGTTCCGATCAGTAATGGTCCGGTTGGTACCCTTCTCGGCCGGTGTCCCATCTTCATTGGTAGCTTTCCATTTCTTACCCTGCCTGTGATAAGGGTATCTCTGAGCGGGGTACTCATATAAACTCGTGTTGGTACCGAAGAGACCTTCACCGTCGTGATAGCGATGCGGGAATTTGTGTCTCGGACCATTCGGATCGACAGGAGGGGCATCGTCCAATATTCGCTGCAATCCCGAGTGCCTGTGTATTACGGCTTTAGGATCGTTGGGTATGCGATGGACACGGTACATCTCAGGGTGCTGGGGCTTCGAGAATAAGAGGAAGTCCATTGGCAACGTAAATTGGAACTTGAGACAGGCTGTACAGGTGCTGAGCTGGCGCAGGCCATTGCATTGGCGGAGTAATTTGATATACTTGTAGATGGTGAAGAAAGGCGAAGAATAGAGCAGATCCGGAATCTCCAAGTGTGACCGTCGAATAGCTCTTTGTAGCACAGGATCGTGCCGATGATATGTCCGATGTCATAGAGGGTAGTAAGATCAAGGGACTACCTGTATTCACTCGCTGCAGGACTAAGCGCGCTCCCTTGTACGATACATTTTCTAGAGATAGTAATGAAACAGTCTGAAAATACTGGTTGGATCTGGCGTGACGAGCGACATGCCACGCATTCGTCAGACCTACATTGGCGCTGGAGACTAGACACATTGGCGATCTTGATGGCTTAACCATTTGATGAGACACGCGCAAGTTTTGAGGGTGTTGGTGATGCTGGGCACGACAAGCCATCGAGAGGCAAGGCTCCGGAAGCGCGCGGCAGACGGCCGTGTTATGATTGGACAATATGGCGCTCGCCTGTGTCGCGAATAGATGACCAAAAGCTCCCCCCCACTTCACGTCGGAAACGACAGGATGAGAAAGGTTCTGTAGAGAGCGACACTCGGTCTCTCCCAAGATAGTGTGTTTGACGTGCCCACAAATACTCCCCTGGTGATGCAACGTCTGCTACTCTGCGATCAGCGCCACACACTCACTCTACTTGATATAATGTGGCCTCTGCAGTCGACCTTGGGATTTTGCTCTCAATAAGCTCACAGCTAATCATGACGGACCTCAAGCTCAATCCAGAAGTTCTCAATATTGACTCGATAGGTGATAAGCATCCCGCGTATCGTCACGTATTCGATATTTTCCAGAGATATGTCGAAGCACCGGAAACAGACAAACGCACGAAGATACTGGACGACCTTGTAGAATTCTATACGGAGGGCGACGGGCAGGGAAGCTTTATCTCCTATGTCCTGCTATCGCTCGCAGAAATCACACCATGTGATTCGCCAGTACATCGCCAAATGGCACTGCTGATCTGTGACTTCCAGGAGAACGAGAAACGGATGGCGAAATCAAAAACGGTACGTGCATTCTCTGCTGCGCATCAAGCCTGAATTGATACATAGCCCAGCTCGGGCTACCAGAAGATGATATGTTCCTTCAACAATTGCGGGGGGATATAACGGATGAGAGAAGACATCCGTCAGAAGTATCCGAGGATGGATTCGATCCTATTCAATGTGCCAATTTTGATGCTTTCGTCGCAAATTTGTTGTCGCTCGGCCTAAGCGAATCGCTTGCGTGGCATGGAAGAAGTGCAATGGAATGCGCTTTCAAGGAAGACCATTCTAACCACAATGAAGTCGTTCGGAATGCATGCGTCATCGCAGCAGCGCAATGGTTCGTCATAAGTGCGAGGCAGATGTTGGGGCTGTCGATTCAAGGCAAACATGCCTTGAGCCTGGCGCAATGGCAGGAATGGCGACAAGGATTCCGGACGGCCACGGGCGACAGTCGGCTTCGAGAAACTGCGAGAAGGCTCGCGGACGATGCTGCCGACATCATGGGCCTCGAGGAGAAAGCAACGGTCAACGCCGCAGACAAGGCCAAGCGATCCGATCCGTGCAGAATTTTCTCCTGACGGAACGCAACCCCCAATTGCGATCTAGATACGGCCGCTTTGTGGGATAAGATACTGACATGGTGAATCCAGGTGTGTCCTCGTAGGTGGTTTCCAGAGTACGCATTGACTGTCCTGGCGCGAAATGTCCGCTTTAGATAGAATTCTGGGAAACTGGTTCCTCTTCGATCTCAATCTCTCCTCAATAGCGTCAGAGCTTTCCGTGGTAGTGATCAGTAGTCGTCTTAGTCTGTAGGAGCATATCTACTCCTGCGCCTTATAGCGGGGCCGTACTTGTGGAAGACATAGGGAACGGGCACGCAAATGCAGCTGATGCATCCGAGAATGGTGAGAGTATAATGTACTCCGAGGTTCTCGTAGAAGGGAATCTAGACCGATTGTCAGCGTATTGTCAATCAAGCCCTCTAGAACTTTCACATACCCCGACCACGGTCATACCACCTGCGACTACGTATCTGATCAGCGTGACACTTGCTAGTGCACTTGCGGCATAAATCTCGTATGAGTCGATGATGTACTGGTAGCTGCTGATGAAAACACAGAGGATGCCGAAGCCAAAGAGAGTGGATGCTGCAAGTGGCGACCAAATGCTGATGTTCTCATCGCTCGTCCAACCCATCCAGAAGATACTGATGGGAATGGCCGGTGACCCATAC
Organism: Elsinoe fawcettii; assembly: GCA_007556565.1. Taxonomy (NCBI): domain Eukaryota; kingdom Fungi; phylum Ascomycota; class Dothideomycetes; order Myriangiales; family Elsinoaceae; genus Elsinoe; species Elsinoe fawcettii. The sequence continues at coordinate 1,636,040 of SWCR01000002.1, read as the reverse complement.
ATGGCAAATCTGAGCCTGAATTCTGGCAACAGGTGCGTGCCACCCTTTTCCTGTACAGCATGAAGCTCCTTCTTGGCCTGTTGTCCGATGAAAGGCACGAGAGCTGACGCGCCGAAAAGTCCAACCGCGATTCCGAGGAAGTACAGCCCAGTAACACCTTGCGAAGTACCGTGGATGTCCTGGAAGATGTACGTGTAGCCGTCGAGGAACGTGAACAGGATGATATAAATGACTGTGAGGTACAGTGCTATGAGCATGATGATTGGCTCGGTCGACGTAAGGAGGAAGGGTCGATACAGAGCGCGGCGTAGGCGAACCAGGAAGGGCTCTTGACGGACCTCTACCTCTGCACGATAGCGGTCGTCCCCCGTAATGCTTCGGAGATGGGCTGCTTTCCATTTCAGCAGAATGGGCGAGAAAGTTTCCGGCACGAAAAGTGCAACGAGGATGAGGACCAAGCCAGATATGATGAGCGTGATCCATTCGCACCACCGCCACTGCGGGGCAGGTAGCTGCGAGGATCCTTGGGAGATGTAGCCGCCGATCACCGGTCCAAGCACAGGACCAGTGAAGGCTGCGTTTGCGAACACAGGAAAAGCGTACACTCTCTCGAAGGGATCCCAGATGTCAGAAATTGAACCACCGGCGCATGTCAATGGCGTAGAGCCGAAGAAGCCAGCGAGGAAGCGGAAGGTGAGCTGAGCACCTATGTTCGGAGCCAGAGCTGACGCCATGATGAATATCATGTACAGCGAGAGTGTGACGATATAGACCGGATTTCGTCCAACAGTCTCGGAAATTGGTCCAGCGAAGAGAGCGCCGCATCCAAATCCTACCAGATACAGACCTGTGGCCATGGACTCTACCACTTCGGAGACCCCAAACTCTTGCGCAGCCTGAGGCAGCGCCATACTGTCAATGGAACTTGCAAACCCCACGACGAAACCGATCGAAGCTATCATGGTCGTGATCCAAATTCGTCTCAAGTAACTCCAGTTGTGTGGATTTGTAGGATCATGCTCGTCATGATAGCCGACAATGAAAACATTTCCTTGGCCACCTTCTTTCGTCTTTCGTCTTCGCACCTGTATGCCTGTCATGGCCTGTCCCAGCCGCCCTCCAACAGACTCCTGGGTCGTCAAGCGAGAGAGATGTCTCCGCATATCCTGGTCCTGCTCATCTGGCTCATCGCTTTCCTGCTCTTCATGATCTTCCACCGCTTCTCGAGCACTCGGGGAGCGTCTTGTCGCATCGTGATCGTCTGAAAATGTGCCAATCGGTTGCTGTGCATCAATGGAGGCGGCGATAGTTGGTCGATGGGAGGAGGCGCCGGCTTCTTCTGTCTCCTTGCTGTCCGCATCTGACGAGGAGGCTTCTGCAGCAGATGTCTGTCTCCAACTATGATGACGCTGTCCTTGGCTCGTTGCATGAAGTTTTTCATGGGTACGACTCTGCTGTTCCTCTACCACCTTTCGACACTGACGGTACTGAAGGAATGACTGCATTACTGGTATGATTTTGTGAGGAGAAGTGATGAAGATACAAACCTGTGAAGAGTGACATATACACAGCAGATTCGACGATCTCTCAACATTCCTAGTAGGAACAGGGTCGGAGAAGACAGTCTCTGCAACCGGGACTGTCTATCCGGCCCATCTCAAAGATCGCATTATGACGTGATATCGAAGCGCTCCTCAATGAGTCTGTCTGCCGAAGGTCCGGAACGCACACTTTGACGTTGGAGGTTTCAATACATAGCTGTGACCTTAGCACCTGAGCACATCGAATCCGGCGAGGTCTGACGTTAGATCGCGTGTCCACAATGGCATTTGGAGGTGAGAGCTGCATAATGATTTGCGCGTGTCTTGCTTAGCTAAGCAATTTGCAGCAGCCGCAATGTCCAGTCTCTACTACACGACTACAATCACTCCATTATTGCAACCTGGACTCAGGAACTACCACGCCTGATCGATCAGGTTGCTTCAGCCATGTTCTCGGATGCTGCGAGCCTTGTAGCAATGTCGCTTGATCCATTGCTGAATCAGACCGCAGTTGCCTTCCTAATCGACTACCCCTTGCTTCACCATGCATAAATCAACAAAGAGATCCTTGCTACGTAAGAGGCATCAATCAGGCAGCAACGGGGAATCATGTGAACCATGGACATCTTCACAGTCAATAAATACCGCCTACTCCACTCCGTGAAGAACAGTACTAAGTCAAGATCAAAGTCAAGATCATGGAGAATCCGGACAGGGCACCTTCCCTCTGCTACTCTGGCCAGACGAGTGACACCGAGGACCTGCCGGCGGCCTGGTCTACTGATCTGGAGATGAAGGACTGCCTCCCAGCCTCGGGTCAGATTCAAGTTGAGACGCCATGGGCCTCGATTCCTTTGTTCTTTGGAAGCAGATTCGAGACTTGGTTGCCTCCCAACCGCAGGATTGTCAATTTGTGGAGTCCAGTACCTCTTACGGTCAAGAATGTGAATTGTGTTGCTGTGCCGCGTGACGTATGATTGCTGATAGTGAAAGTCCTCTCTTAACAATCTCAAATGCAGATGCAAGAGCAAAGATGAGTGTTCCATGGTACGGATCCTGCAATTCCTCGGCGCTTCACCTGTAAGTCTCCAAAATTTTCGATGAGCGAGGCTAAACCTCGTAGGTCATGAAGCATATTCGCGCATGCGGGCGATGCGACAAAAGTGCTGGACTCCAAGCGTATACTCTACGTTTCGGCCCGGCCATCAGTACTCAATTCAAGCACTTCATGGACCTGCCGCAAGACATTCGATTCATGATCTTTCGCCTGGTTGTGGTCAACCGCAGACAGGATCGAGTGCTCGCCATGTCCGTCGCCTCCCAAGCAGAGGCTGTTCGCCGGAAGCGCTGCACGGGTGCTTATGGAGCCTGGCTGATTTGCACCCACTCTTACACTACCATGAGCACATATCAGCCTGGTAACGAGCATTCTTGGGCGTTGCGACTGGTCAGCAAAGAGATCAGTCGAGAGGTCACCGATCAACTCTTCCGTGACAACGAGGTCTACTTGAGGAACACCACTCATGCGGTTCTCTTCTTCCAAGCATGGACGCTCTCGTCAAATTCCTTGCGTTGCATTTCTCTCACTTCTTTTGACTGGAGCTATGGCCGAGAATTCATAGTCTTCGTCATGGGGCTTGAGGGCCTACAACAGATCCGCCTGGAGGCAACACATGATGTCTCTCCGATCATGAGAGCAGCCTGGTCTATGAAACCCTGGATCAAACAATTGACCGCAAACAAAGCGGCCGTCGATCACATCAGCGATGTGGTCACATTTGGCGACTGCAAAATCTGCCACAAGTCAATGAAACAGCTTCCCGAAAGGCGAAACATGTGCTCTTGCAACAACGGATACAGCCGCTTGCAGAGGAAGTGCTGGGTGGGTTTTAATGTCATGCTCCTCGCACAGCTTGTTACTTGCACTATCAAATTACCCGCGGAAGCAAGAGAGCTGTGGGAAGAGGTCGATGGGGACATGCGGACTCGCATGCCAGCGTGAGTTTCCTCAATGGTATCATCGTGGCTGTCAGGGACCATTGATCTCACAATGAGCCTGATCAAGATTTTGGTCCGTGTATTCCCTGTCGTTGCGCCATCATGCGTGTCTGTCGCCTCACCCTCACCGAGAGTGCCCCTGTCTTCTACGGTCGCAACATATTCCAAGTCTACAAAGAGTGTTTCGTGTGGCCCTTCTTCGACGCCATAGGCCAGAGCTTTCTACATATCCGCCACCTCATCACTGGCTGCTCATGTCCCCACCCGGGCTTCGACAGGACCGATATCACCCAGACCTTGCAAAGCTTGACATCCATCGAGTTTGATTTTAAGGTTCTGGTCCATTTCCCTAACCTGGTGCTGTACGTTGCCTGTCAGGTGTACACGTTGGACCTGCACGGAGGCTTTTCGAACGCCCCGAGCATGGTTGAGAAGTTCGTCATCGCTCTCTGCCAAGGTCACAAGATTCCAATTTCAAGTGCAAGAAGGGTGATAGACTCTGCTAGTGTCGTGGCGGGAAGGCCCACAGGAAGATGTTCGCGCTAATTTGGGAAATGTCTTGGTTGACCAAGCGTGAGCTTGTCGATATAATATTGAATGATGGCGGTGATGGATCATGGAGGGTGAAGCGCTTCGAGGAAATTGAGGGCGAGGGCGACGAGTAGAGTGTGGTCATGCCGGGAAATGTGATTCTTGTGTTACAAACAAGACTGTTGAGGCTTAGGTGAGTATCCAGCAGCTAGTCTGCTAATCTCTCTTCTATACAAATCTATTCCCATGTATTCGAGGCTTCAAGGGTAGAAGTTCTTCTTGTATGTACCACTCCCGTTTCTTGCTTTGTTCCGCCGTTCCGCAATTCTACTCCCTGTTCTTCATTTTCTGCGTACCTACTCATCTTTGCGCCGCTTCTGAGCGGTGTCGACTTAAATTATTGGCACATTGACTTGCACTATATACCGAACATTCAAGCTCATCTTGCTGACCTATTTATCATCACCGCAAGTCCAGCTCGACGTCTATCTAGATCGCCGAAGTTTCACTCGGCATTGACTCCGATTATCACAAATTGCTCATGTTGTGCCGAGCGGGATAGCATTCACGCAATCAGTTTGACGAGCATGGCTGAGCTCAACGTCACTGTAGGTCTCCTCCATGGCAGCGCCGATCCAGTGAAATGTGCTCATGTCGCTCACTAAGCTTCAGATGACAGAATCCTTGACCAAGCAGAACTTCTCGAGGATTCCGACTCCATACGGCCTACTGAAGGGCGCTTATATGAAGCTTAGGCATCGTGGCCAATATACGGAGGCGAGTTTATCTCTTAGCACATTGTTTTATGTGGCTGACTCCTTGCAGTATGATGAGAAGAGTCAAGTCTACCGCCAGTATTTCGTGATCGAATCCAATATACCCATCGACCTTCAGCCGGTATGTATATGCCATGTATCTCGAGGTGGTAGAGCTGATCAATGTGCAGAACATCATCAAGGCCGGACCAGACAGTAACGACCTGTTGATTGCTGCCCGGCTCCGTCCCGAGCCAAAGCATATTTTCCGCTTTCTGGATCTTCCGGCTGAAATCAGAAGCATGATCATAAGCGGTGCTCTGGTCGAAGACATCCCCATTCGTGCCGAGCTGGACCGTCGTGCTGGTCGTTCTTTCGGAGACCTGAAGATCGACACTCGCATCGGTATCGCAATGCTTCGCCTTAACAAGTCAATTCACCGGGAAGCAGCCAGTTTACTGTATGGCATGAACAGCTTCACATTCTCCACGACCACCGTGCTGGGCTACTTTATGGAGATGACTGAAGCCCATTTTTCCTATGTTACCAACCTTACCGTCGAGACCTGGATAGTGAGCAGTAGACCCAGAGCGGTGAAAGGCTTGAGCTCATGCCTCCCCTTCCAGAGCATTGATATACCCTGCTACATCAAACATCGTCTCTTGAACGACAAGGAGCTGGAAAGTATTTGGCTTGCTCTTCGCCCCCATATCCTGAAGTACGGGTCCGCAACAGCCGATGTGGACAGATCAGTGCTGTCCATCAAGATCCTTGGCTGTGGAAGTGGGACCTGCAAGTCTGCTTGGAGATTCACCACATATGGAAGCTGCGACAGCTGCCGGGTCTGGAACGAGCTCCGCAGACTTGCTTTGGAATCCGCTCAGACCGAGCAGTTTATGCATGAGCAACGCTGATCGGTACAGGATAGCGAGTATTTAGGCGTCGATTCAAATAGCAGTATGTCGGGTGACGCTCGGTCACAGTGATGGTGAGGTGGAAGTCCAGGAGTCGAGTCGGTTCATCACATAGCGCAAGGACGAATCCGGATGTCTCTTCACAGAGCCACATATGCGACTTGCAGAGCGGGGTCAAGACGATTGTGGCTATATTCCGTCAAATGCAACAAGTATCGACATTGTGTCATCGAAGCTTCCCGTTCCGTGATGTGAACCCCGTGACACCTGCAGCGGTTCAGTGATCGTTGAATAATGCAGTGCAAATTTTGTAAATCCGGAAGTGGCCCGGGGTCGGCTCATGTATCGGCCGTCATGTACATTCTGGTGGCGTTACAAAACCCTCGGAGCGGTGCATACCACTCGTGCCAACATCAAATTGCGACTCACGTGGTCGGTATAATACGTAAGTATGAGAAGCATATCTCAGATCCGTTTGATAGTATAGGGCTTGGTGGAGAAAGGCTGTTCGATTCGCATGTCGTCGATTATTTGCCAGATGCGCCTCCGATTCTTCATGCCTCGAGGTATGTTGGGATCAGGCGAGCCAGGTAGGAAGACGTCGTCTTGGGCCAGCCTGCGGACTAGCTTCTCCCAATCCCACATCTGGTCCCTTTCAGATTGGGCATGAATCATCTTGTGGTCGAGGTCCCACAACCAAGGTAAGATCCCGTTCAATAGAGCCTGCTTCCACATGGTGGGCGGAAACATGTACGTGCATTGCCTTGGAGGGTTGTCGAAGGGCCGGAGTTGGTTTACAATAATCTGCTGAATCTCTTGTGGTAGATTGAGGATACAGTGTAAGATGCTGGTTTGATTGGCATGATCTGCATCATTGCGGTACTGCCACATCGGAGACATCGCCCGAGCAGTCTCGCCAGGAACAGGACACAGACCGCCCAAAATCTGACTTGTCATAGCGGGAATGTCGAGTGGATCAGATTCTAGATACTGTGGTAAGTCAGCGGGGTATAGCAACATCTGAACGTCTGGCCTACAAAGAATTTACTCCCAGCTCTGTCGTAGTCATCGAAATCGGTCTCATCCCCTTCCGTCTCGTCATCATCCAGATCGCTGAACAGCTCCCACTGCATCATCCGAAAATTGGTTGCCCCATAGTGACGGTTGGGAAAGCAGATCAAACTAGGAGTGCCATGTATGCTAGCCTCTTCGACAAGCGGCTTGATTGCATCCCAGAAATGACCTAGATGAGCCATTCTAGTGGCAGACTTGCCGTTGTGGCCCATCATGAGCCTACTGGCTATCGCCAAACATGCTTCATGTACAGCGACCACGAACGTAAATTTCAGCTGGCCGTCCTGTATATGGTCATCTTCCCAGTATGCGTTGGTCAGCACGGTTTCGCCAGGCTCGTGGACTGTGAACCCGCGAGCATCGTATGTATGGGGATCCCAATCCGCAGATAGACGAATGACCGTAGATGCAGCTGTTGGTGCTTTATTGCCAAGGGGCACTGTAAGCAGCGTTGAAGATTTCAGCCATGTGCGCTGATATTTGTCAGCGAATACATGAAGAGTCCGTTTTGAGCCGACCTTGACGCTGTCAAAGCTGTCACCCGGGTCGTCGCATGAATGAGGGCAACCACATATCGCACAATAACACTGAGTAAAGTTGCCCATGACTGATTGAACATTAGTTCGAGGCGAGTCAGTAGTCCATTACATTTGGCGCAACCCCTTGAGCGGGATAGAGACCGTTGCGGTCGGCGGAAGTGAGACAATGGTGTTTCATCGACAAGCTTAGCTATTACCGTTATCAACGGGCGACTCCGCAGTACCATGGATCTTTTTTCAGCTTATACTACCAGGGGCGGCTAATTTTAGGCCAATCAACATGCGGCGCGGCTGCAATCTGGTTCGACCAAGTTGTTCTCAACACTGCCGAGCTGAGGAAACTCCGCTGCTTTCGCATAGCTGTGATAGCTTGCGCAAGACATGAACGGCAAAGCACCGCCCACGCCCGCTGTTTGCATCAAGACAGAGTTGTAATGAATGCCAGGTCTCATGCATGAGACCATCTGGAGATGACTTTGTCAACTTTGGTGTTGGTTACCAAAAACATCTAGAACCAGCTGCCAGATCCTGCGTCGGTTCTTCAGCCCGAGTGATATCCAGCCTGGAGACATGGGTAGATAGAGTTCCTTCTGCCCAAGTTGCCGCGCAAGCTTTTCCCAGTCCCATACCATACCGACAGGACACATTGTCTGCTTCGCTGCTACGTCACTGGCTGAGAAGTCCCACAACCATGGGTAGAGACCGTCTGAAAGTGCTTGTTGCCAGAATTCCTGGCTCAATAGGCGATCGCGAGCAGCTGGTATGTCGTCAAATCTCCGTAAAACACAGACTATCTCCGTCACGATCTCGGCTGGCAAATATCTATGCCTACTCCCCATCGCTGCGGAGTCTGGTATGGCCTGGAGCTGATCGAGAACATACGTGGTCAAAGAAGGAACTCTGATTGGGTCATGTTCAAGATGCTATGGTTATTCAGTAATGCGGCTTTGTGTGTGTGGGAACGACATACATAGTAAATCAGATCTTCCAAATCTGGGTCATTATCCGATGAGCACGACTCCACTGTATTCTCGTCGTGGCCCAGATTCGTGTACAGCTCCCATTGCTGGGCCTGAAATCTTCTAGCACCGTAGTAGTCGCTTGGCTCATCGATAAGATGCCCCAGGATATCCGATTGCATCACTCTCGATGTCAAGATTTGATGGAGCTCAAACATGCTGGGTGCTTGTCTTCTTGAAGCAACATTAAAGCCGTGGATGAAATTCATGGCGCGCTTGCAGATGGTAAGACAGCTCGTGTGGACTGCCAGGACCATTGCCATGCCGCCTGGATGCTCCCATTCTTTGGCCAGCAGTCTCTCTCCAGTCTCCAAGACTTCAAAGTTGCGCACTTCACGACCATGTCCAGGTGCCCATCTGGCGCGCATCTCCAGAACTGTCTGGTCTCCATCAGTGGGAGACAGAACTGTCAGCAGGACCGCTTGCGTGAGCCAGTGCCGTTCCTGTCACGATCAGCGAGTAGCTTGTGAGAGTACGCCGGAGAATCGACCTCTGGAACGGCCATATCATCATGGCCATCATCCTTGGCGAAGGGACAGCCGCATATGAGACAATAGCATCGAAAGTATTCACCCATCGCGATGGACGCGACTCGCTTCGAGTGTCAAGCCGCGTATGCATATCATTGCGAACTCCTGGGAAACACGAGATCTGACGTTCACGCCATGTCTGTGGAGGTGGAAGAGCAGAAAGCGCGTCAGAGGCTAAGGAAAGGAGCAAACGTGAGTGCGTGGAAGGAGTGCGATTCACTCGAGCTTCCTCCGATATCGGCAGCTGACATTCCCCATTTTGGTCCAACCTCTCGTCCGAACCATCATCAATGGAAGAAGAACAAAGCAATCCATTCCGAGCCACAATGAAAGTCGGCTTGCTAAAGACCCGGTCGCCAGTCGTATTTGTCGACTCGATGACTCTGATACGCCCGCTCGACCTCCTCCAACGAAGTGAGCAACCGGCGTTGCCTTGACTAGCACGATCTGCTTGAGCTCCCAAACGTCTTGAGTGGAAGACCAGGATGTTATACAAGCGCAAGAATAGCCTCCAGAGACACGGTTAATGTGAGTATCTGAACATGAGAGAAAGAAGAGATCAGGCAGTGCTGTCGGCCAAAGTCCTACCAGCCAGAAATCTATCAGCCAGGATGCTAGCAGCCAAAATACAACCACCAGCGAGAATAGTACCAGCCAAGGAACGATCAACTTAAGTACTACCATCCGAGCACCACTCAATCTGGTAGTACTCGTCGGGATCACTCGTCGCGGTCGGAGTCGTACTCGAGGTATCGTTTGACCCAATCACTGGACCTCGTTCGATGCGAGAGGCCGGAGGAGCAAGTGCAGCGTCCCCAGTAGTCTTGGATGGCTTCCAACTTGACTTTCCCTCGGAGTTCTCCAGATTGCTCGTCAGTGGTAATCTCGTTAGCATCCCTATCGGCGGAGTCGCTGCTCTCATTTTCCGAGTCTTCATCATCCGACAGGCTATCGTCATCAGATTGGTCATCGTTTGCTGCATCGTCGTTATCGTCTCGCGAGTTTTCCTCTCGGGAAGCGTTGTCGACTCCAGCTTGCTCCGCTCTTGTCTCATCCTCAGCATTGGGCTTTTCGCACTCGCTGCAGCGATTGCTGAGCAACTTGCCTAGGACCTCGTTGAGCGACGCCTCTGTGTTGCCGAGTTGCTTCATGCAGGCCTTTACGGTGACCAAGAACTCATACCAGGTGTGGATGGCCTCGCCATAGTAGATCGTGTCTACTTTGCTGAGAGATTTGGTGGGCTTTCTCGTTGCTCCGACCTCTTCCTCGTCTCTGGCCTTCTCATTCTCGCCCTCCATGAGCTCTTCCATCAGCTCGCAGCCAGATTCGACTGACCAGTAGTTGATGGACATCTTCCTGGCGCCGCCGCCACCAATTTCTTTAGCGGCTCTGAAGTACATCAGAGCCACTTGCGTATCTTCGAACGCGATGATGTTACTCTGGTAGTACATCTTCGCACCCGCGACTCTCAGTGCGCGACAGACTTGGAGGACAGCTCGATAGTCGACCTTCCAGTCTGGTCTACGTAAGGCCTTCTTCCTTAGCGGGGAGATCCTTGAGTAGACGTTCACCTCGCTGGCTTTGGAAATGAGGACAAATTCCAGGATCTTGTTCAGTATCTCGGCTGGTAGTGTGAGGAGGTGTAGATTGGCTTTGTGTGGGTCCAGAATGGTTCGAAGGCCTTCTTTGTTCTTGACAGAGCCCTATCTCGAATTAGCACTTTCTACGAAAAGCCGCTGCGCGGCCTGCTCACAGTAATCATCTTCGGAGCTGGTACGGATCTGCCAATATTGAAGCTTGTCGGGCTGTCCTCATTGATCGATGCAGCGACTTTGACTCGCTTTAGGTCCCTTGCAGAGAGCGCTAATTGCAGACTCGCCATGCTGCTATCGGTGGGGTCGTGACCAGTGCTAGCTCCGGCGAGCATTGTGTATTCATCTCTTGCACGCTTAGCCATGGGATCACTAGGGCGCTGTCGAGCGTGCAGCTTGTTCTATCGCTGGTCAGCGATGCTCGTAGACATATACTCGAGTTAAATTTCTCGACTCACGAGGATGATGATGAGAAGGGTTTGAGTGACTACCAGGATCTGATAGGTAAGCTGGGGTGTTTGTCGAACGACTATCAAGTCGTGAATTGTCAGGTGTTCATGACTTTCTTGTTGTGACAAAATGGTATCGATAGCCGTGAGCGACGACCAGAAGTAGCCTAGCCTTCGCCGTCGCGTTCCATATTCACGGGACTACTAACAGGACGCGAAGGAGCATCTATTCGGTAGCATGCAACTCGTCGGCAATTTTCATGCTCCACATGGTAGTGCTTGGAGAAGACTATCTAGCATGACTACCCCTACGCGTTCCTACAAGACTATTCATTGGCAATCTCGGTAGACATGACTCCGACTTAGTGGTAGGTCAGCTCTGATAGCAACTCCTTTGCCGCGCGGCTGTCGTCACGACATCTCTTTGACAACCACTTTTCCGCTGTGATTTGGAAAGGCTCCCTCACAATCTCACCACAACATCAATATGGTGCCTACTCATAAACAACAACCTGGCAGTCACAGTATGTGTTGTGGTAATCATCATAAGAAGACCGGTGATTAATTAAGAATCCAGGCGGGCATCTCGCCAGATCCAGAATCAACAACAGTAATCCTGGTACTCACATAATGAAGCCTGGTCCTCAAGTCATGCAACCTGGTAGTCACGACATCTTCCCTTTGATGAAGCTCCCTCTCGAGCTCGTCAACAGGATCCTCGAACTCGTGCTCCTCTATCCGACACAGATTCATGTTTCCACATTCGACCGTGCACGCAACCCCATAGCACTCAAGCATGCCATCCTTGCGACCGACAGGACCTTGCGTGGAGTGGCCGCTCCAATATGGTATGGCTGCAACGCCTTCCGCTTCAAGAACACTCAAATGGCGTACGACTTCATACTCGCCGCTAGGCCTTACGATGTCCACATTCGCACCATCAGTGTGCTGTTCTGGGCTTACGATCGAGGGTGGAAGCTGCTCGAGATACTCGCTGAGAAGAAGGGAGGCAGAATCATGGCGTTTCCCATTCGCGAAATCGATTCCAGATTCACGCGTTCGATCAGGAAAGTGATCAAGGTCATTGGGCACCATGGGCTCACACAAGAGGTCTTCGACAAGGTCATGGACACATTTGTGTTCTGGCGCTGCTTCTCGTGTGAGAATTCGTATCTCGATGACAAGGAATCTCTCGTGGGCTCCAGCAAATTCTGTTCCTGTCTCGATGTGGATCACGCCAGGGAGAGTTTTCGTCGCCACATGAAGGGGTGGTTTCTGGAGCAAGGTGGCATATACAAAGAAAGGAAGACAACGAAACAAATCACGGTTGATTGACAAAGGCTCGAAGCCGGGGATGGGGGATGGATCATTGGCTGGTAGGCTCGAGTCAATAATGGTGGTGAAAGACCTCGGATTTTCCTTTCATTGTAAAGGACGGTAGGGGGGTCCGATTTGCGTGGTAGATAAGGGACCCTCACAACAACGAACACAGTAGGGGCCACTAGGAATTTCCGCAACAGGATTTGGCATGGCTTCCAGGGATAGATCAGTCTACAGACTAGACCTGCTCACTGGATAGAGGTCTGAAACAGCGCGGTGACAGACAAACACTGCAAAGACAGTGGTCTTGGTTCCAACGTTTATCTTCGGTGTGTCATCAAACCGCTTCGGTCATCTCCGTGGACGACATGCATGTCATGAGAATAGGGTCCTCACCGTCGCGAGAGATCGATTGCATACCCCTGCTTCCATTGTGATGAAGTTGTAACCGAGGCCAGCAGATCGAAACCCAAACCTAAAGTGATTGAGTTGCTCTTAGCACTCCGCATCTCGAACGACGAATGTGCTGGAATCGCTTGGCCACAATTGGCAGTCGGTGGGTAGAAGTCGAGGTGGCATAGCACCAGGAGGACGTAACGTTCAATCTAATATCCACTCTGTGCCACATGCCGCATATTCGTGATTACTCTTCGGTGCAGTCGAGTCCTTAGAGTCTGTCTGCAGAAAGAAAAACAGAGCAAATGTCCAATCACACCAAGTCTTCCACTCCTTGAGAAGGGAAAGGTCAAGATACGGCTTTCGGCAGGGCTGATTTTGCTTGGTGATCTTGGATCAAACTCGAGCAATAGCCAAGCGGCGGATCATTTGGCATGGGTTGCTCGTTGCGAACAACCGTGCCGTCGTCGAATATCATCGATAAGGGATTGACATGTTACTTTCGCTGACCATCTCACAGTTTTCTTGCCTCGAGATGCAGGTCAATCAAAATATGCGTAATTAGTGGGCAGAATTCATCATGTCGGTGTCGAAAAGGAGGGGCGGAATGCCAAGAGCGAGGAGACTGGGTGGGGAAGATTGCTCTTTTCCGAGTTTTACACAGAAGATTGTCTGCTTCACACCTTGATCAACCACGTGCAGACCTTGACTGCAACCATTGCATCCCGGCCATCAGCCAGACCAGTAGGATCCCGTGTCTGATCAATGATCCAAGCAGTCAAGCAATGGCGCCGCTCAGCTGCGGAAGCACCAACTCCAACGAAGACCGACAATGGCTCAATACGATCGAAGGCGAGTGTCCAAACAAAATTTTTCAGAGCCGCGTTTGAAGTTGAAGAATACCCACGTGTACTAGCAGGGCCCCCTGGTTCGCCCATGGAACTTCCGCTGGGCTCGTCAAGCACTCCGCCATCTCCACCCATGGACTTTCTCCCGCTCCGCCAAGTCTTGGCCTCTGAGCATTACGCCATCACCCAATGATGTTGTCCATCGAGCATTATACAAGCATCCAACGAGATCAATACGCTTGGAGTTAAGAAGACTGCCGAGCACACGACTCCTGGATGATCGACCACAAGACGGCGAAGAGCGACAGGCACGTTGCTTTGCCTGGCATATATTACAACAGGTAGGGCATCTCATTGTTTCAATCAGCAAGCCTCTTTCGTTGTTCTCTCAGACAGTCGCTACTAGCGAGATCTACCATTGAGATGGCTGCCCTTCCACAATACTCCTACATCTTCGGCATCGGCCTGGTGTTTGCTTTCCTTGATGCATGGAACATCGGTGCCAACGATGTCGCCAACGCGTTCGCTACCTCGGTATCTTCGAGGTCCCTCACCATGCCTCAGGCGATGGGTATAGCCGTGGTGATGGAATTCTCGGGAGCTGTCCTTGCAGGGTGAGTCGAGTCTTCGAATTGCTACAGTACAGAGCTGATGAGGAGCAGGTCCCGTGTTGCGGGTACTATCCGTAACGACATCATCGATGTCGACGCCTTCGTCGACGCCCCCAGCGTTCTCATGTTGGGAATGCTTTGCGCCCTCATCGGCTCCTCCCTCTTCCTGACTCTCGCAACCAAGATCGGTCTTCCCGTCTCGACCACACACTGTATCATCGGAGGTATCATTGGTGTCGGCTTCGCCACCGTAGGCGCTCGAGGTGTCGACTGGTCTTGGGAGGGTGTGTCTCAGGTCTTTGCTGCATGGGGTATCGCACCCTGTGTGGCGGCGGCCTTTGGTGCCCTTCTGTTCCTCTTCACCAAATACGGAGTGCTTCAGTCCAAGAACCCTCTCAAGATGGGCATGATCACCGTGCCCTTCTACTTCGGCCTCACCAGCGGTATCCTCACCATGCTTATCGTCTGGAAGGGCGCCGCATCCCTCGACCTCGATGACTGGGGGACTGCCCCCACAGTCGGCACCATCTTCGGTGTCGCAGGCGGCGTCGGACTTCTCTCCGCTGTCTTCCTCCTCCCTTACATTCACGTCCGTCTCGTCAAGGAAGACTGGACCCTCAAGCAATGGGAGATCATCAAGGGCCCCCTTCTCCTCCGTCGCCCACCTCCTCCCCCCATGCCCGAAGGCACCGAGCTCGTCCCCGACTACTACAAAGGCCACCTGACCAGGGAAGAGCTCGACAACGGCGAAAACCTCACTCAAGCCTCCACCGACGTCACCAGCGACGAAGACTCCATCACCGCCGCCAACCCTTCCTCCTCCGAGAAAACCCCCGGCACAATCCTCAAGCCGCGCCTCCCCAAAATCCCCGCCGGCAAAGCCATCACCCGCCCCCGCGGCTCCTGGACTTCCCCCCTACACTGGGCCCGCACCCTCAACTGGGCCTTCTGGCGGGGCGTCTCCGTCGACGTCGTGGGCCAACAAACCAACACCAACGAAGTGAAGCTCATCCAACGCATCCTGGTTGGCAAGAACCTGGCCGACAAGCACGCGCGCGTGGTCCACTACGACTCCAAAGTCGAGCACCTCTTTTCCTTCCTGCAGGTCATGACGGCCGCGACGGCGGCGTTCACGCACGGCGCGAACGACGTCGCCAACGCCATGGGGCCCATGTCTGTCATCTACTCCGTGTGGCGCACGGGTATCGTGGAGGATGACTCGGACGTCCCGATCTGGGTGCTGGTGTTCGGTGGCGCGGCGATCAGTATCGGGTGCTGGACGTATGGGTATAATCTCATCCGGAACTTGGGGAACAGGATCACCTTGCACTCTCCGTGCAGAGGGTTCTGTATGGAGTTGGGCGCGGCGTTGACGGTGGTCATGGCTACGAGGCTGGCGCTGCCCGTGAGCACGACGCAGTGTATCATTGGTGCTACGGTCGGTGTGGGACTTTGTGCGGGTGATTTGCGCGCGATCAACTGGCGCATGGTGGCTTGGTCGTACAGTGGTTGGTTTATCACGCTGCCTAGCACGGCGCTGATTGCCGGGTTGTTGATGGCTTTTGTGATTAATGCGCCGCAGTTTGGGAATGCGCTTTAGACTTGGGTGAGAGAGAAGCTGGAGATGGTTGAGAAGTTGTTGTGGGGGAGGAGGGGGGTAGTAAGAGATTGTAATAGATTGCTTGAACCAGTATTGTCGTAACGTGTTGAGTGACATCGTGCCTGGGGCGTCTTCTTCAATACTATGAGAATACACTCTCGCCGTCTGGTATCTTAATGGGTCATCAGTGTGTACTAGATGTGGTGGGGGTCGCAAGAGACTAGGGCAATGTGTACGATCTACCCGATGTTCCAATTTCAAGAATGCGGCCACCATGTCTCTGTTGTCTCTATAAGCATACATGGTATCACCTAGTCTTCCAAGCACCATGCGATCTCTTGCCTGTCGCTACGAATAACAACCCCCGAAGCACGTCAACGATAACGACCACAAATCGGAGGAAGGAAGACTGCAGTGTCAACATGATCATCATTCATAAAATCATCTCTATTTACAATTCACGTCATCACTCATCCCCTCCCGTAGTTTACTCTTTCCCCATCCCACTCCCCCTCCAACCTCTCATCTCACTTTCTCCTAATCCACTAGTCCATCACCTCCCACTTCCCCTACTCCCCCCACTCCTCGTCCCCGTCCCCGCAGTCCCCGGCTCCAACCCCCTACTCCTCCCCTCCAACTCCCCCTCCTCCAAAGCAGCAAGCCACAAACACCTCGCCACGACCTCCTTGTTCGGCCTGACAGCATACCTGGCGCTCGCCTCTAGTAACCGCAGCAGATTCTTCACAATGCCCGCTTTAGTCTGGAATCTTTCAAAGTTGACCATGGCTGTCGGATCAGTCGAGATAGTACCGTTGAGAGGCGTGGAGCCCTTGTCTTTCCCTTTCACGACCCCGCTGGTCCCTTCCGCTTGATCAGAAGCGGATTTAGGAGACGGGGAGGGGGCTGGCGATGTGCCTAGACCCATCTTCGGGGTCGTGTTGGCGCTATAAGCCCCTTTGGCGGAGGGGAGACTCGTCTCGCTCCCTCCCTTTCCTGGGTCGGCGTCCACGAAGGCGGGCTTCTGCGCGTTGAAAGCCAGGTCGTGCGTGTAGATCCCGATGAAGGGGACGCAGGCACCGGCTTGCACCACTATCTCCGCCTTGCTCTTGATCATATCCATACTTCCATGTGATGTCGCTGTGCGGAGACCCGCGCGGGAGTTTGAGCGACTGTGCTCTGGCGGGGTGAGTGCTTCTTCTGGCGTTAGAGCAGGGGCAAGCAGAGCGGCTTCCATCTCGCTTCGCATCCGTGCAAAGTTGCGCATGGGTTGGACGATGGTTTCGAGGGCTTTGAGGACTTCTTTCTCGGCTGCGCTGACGAGGAGCCAGGTGCGTTTCAGTCGGACGACCTTCTCGCTGCATAAAGCGACGGTGAGCTGGTACATGGTTGCGAAGTTGCGGAGACGGCGTGAGTGGGCGGCTACATGGATGAATTTGCTGATGGTGCGGGCGCGATCGTGGACGTCGTTGGTGAGGAGGATTTCGCTGACGGCCCATTTCACGACGAGGTTGAAGCGGGCAATGACGATGTCGACGCCGGACTGGGAAGGCAGACGCATATACTCGGCCCAATTGTGGACGGTGGGAGGCACTGCAGACCAATTGAGAGAGACAAGCTCTTGCCAGTCGATCTCGGAGAGAGCATCGCGCTCGATGATGGTGAGCTGGGAGGCCAGCAGAGATGACGGGAAAGCGAGGACGAAGGGTGTGTGAGAAGCATGGAGCGAGCGGGAGATCTGCGTGGTGGCTTGACTGGCATCGAGAGGAATGTGCTTGGTCTTCATGGCAGACTTTGCAGGAAGCTGATTCAAGCTGAAGTTTGGATTGCTTTGCCATGAGGCAATCGTTGGCTTGACTGCAGGTGCAGGAGGAAACGGGAATGACGATGCCTCCTTGAGGGACTGCCCTTGCTTAGAAGGATCCGGCCCTGGCGTACGTAAGCGTGTCGCAGCCTTTCCAGGCATCGGATCATACAGCGGAGGTGCTGCAAAGGGGATGGCGGGAAGAGGCGTAGATGGTGGTGGGCTGAGGGGCGGCTCGAAGGCACCAAAAGTAGGCGTCCTTGCCCTGATGTCCTCATCGCCGTCTTCATCGATGAAGAAACTCTGGTCGCCGCGCGACTGTCGGCCAGATGCACGAGAAGTATTTCGCTGTTCGTCATCATCGTGTCCATCATCAGAGCTCAGCGACTCATCGTCATTGAGCAAGAACGAAGACTTTGGGGTATTCGAGGAAGCACGAGTAGAAGATCTTGGCTGATCATGGGCAGAATCTTTGCCGCCGACAAGCGGCCAATTGCTCTTGCTGACGGAGTTTGAGCGCCTTGGAGTTGGCGCTGCTACGTGTGACCATCGACCTCCGTTAGAAGAGACGACTCGATCGCCATTGATCAAATATGGATCTTCAGACATGGCAGAATCTCGCAAGCGAGCGTCAGGCGTACCTCGAGATGTCCTCGACGGGTTGTAGATGCTTGCGCCCATCGTTTCAGTGATAGGACTGTGCTGATCGTCAAGGATCAATCGACTGGTTTCAGGATGATCAGGATGACCGATGACCTGCACTCTGCTACGACGCTTTGGCTTTGTAGGAGGAGGACTTGGGATTTGCTCAGGAGTGGTCGTGGGAGCTGGCGCAGCAGCAATCAGCTCTTGACCTTCTGGGGAAGCAGGAGGTGCAACAGGCGATCTAATCGACAGGGACGGCTCGGTGGGCGACGCTAAGGGTGACCTTCCTTCGAGCTTGGCAAGAGTCGATTCCAGGCCACCGTCATCTTCCTCATCGTTCGGTAGCTTAGCAAGCTTATCGACTTCGACCTGGAAGGAAGGACGAAGGTTGGGTCGTGAAGAGTGCGTGCTTAGCAGCTGCAGTGACTGTCGGCGAGGAATTCCAGAGTGCCTGTCATTAGCGTGATGACTGACCAGACGGGCACGAGTAAGCTTCGATCCGACCTGAGCATCGATGATCTCTGTCGACAATGTAGCAGAAGTCGTACGTGACATTCTGTTCAGAGCGATCGAGCCAGTCGAGTTGCGACGTGGCCGGGCGTGTGCCAGCTCATCGACATTGTCTGCGGCACGTAGATCTCCACCTGGTCTTCGTCGCAGTTGCTTCTGATAAGCAGGGCCGATATCTGATACCGCGTCGAATGGCTCAAGTGTTGATGACTGGCGGTAGTCATTCCGTTCGGACTGATCGTCATACGATCCACGAGAGGCATCTGGCATCAGCAGTCCGAGTCCCTGAGGTGGACTTTCGGACCTTGCTGAGGTAGAGGCACTGTATTGCACTCGCTGAGAGGCCCCCCCAATCTTCAAGGAAGTGACGCTTGGTTGTAGACTGTTAGGAGAGGCCGGTGAAAGGGCACCCTCGCGTTGTGGAAAGCCAAGAGGTAGCTCGCCGTTGCTCTGCATGTCGAATGCATTTTGGATTCTCCTTGGGGAGCGCTGCCAAACTCTGGTATCTGCTGGTGTGATCTGGTCGTGCAGGTCAAAGTTCGGCATGGCAGGCACGGGATTCTCGATATCGTTGATGATCATGATGGATCGGCTGCTGGTGGTCATGTGGCTGTTGAAGCGGTCTGATCTACTTGGCGGAGCTGGGAGATCCTTGTCGATATCTGCTATAGATCCGTTACGCTCATGCTGGCCGTCGACCAGAGCGCCTGCATCGCTGGAGTCCCCACGATGTCCGTTTGGGAGCTCAGGCTTTGGTGTGCTCCGATTGCCATCCTGATCTTCACGGATCAGTTTCTCGTAGGCTTCTGCGACTCTCGAGGCAAGGAAGTCAGACCTGCTGACCAGTACCGTCTTGGTGGGCATCTTCGCGCGTTTGTTCCCGGTATCTTGCCTCTTCGGGGAAGAAGTTGCCGATCCATCTCGTGATCCGAATGTGCCATTTCGACTGCTGAGCTTGCGTTTGACCTGACCAACCATATTTGTCTTCTTACCTTCGCGCTCGCTGTTCTCGACGTCGCTGTCGAAGCCAACCTCCTTACCCACGCGGACCTGCTTAGTGACCTGTGGAAGAGGCGGAGGAACGAGAACACCTCGAATCAAATCACCACTATTGAATGGACCGACTTCATTCCTTGGGTGGAAGATGACGGGGTCTTCTTGTGGCGGGCTAATGACAATGGCGGTTTCGGTACTGCTCTTGGATCCCTTACTCTGCTTGTGGCGATGGGCGCTAGAAGGTAATTTCGATACTTCGCCCAGCGGTCGTGAGATCTCCGTCACAGGCATGAGAGCGCGAGGTCTGAACGAAGGCGATGCTTGGCCGAATCGGCGCCACATCGGTATCGAGCAGGATGTGACGTCCATACTGTCCTGTCTAGGCCGCCAGGGAGAAGTCGGACTGGTGACCATATTCGCCATATCTATCGGATCGTATGAAACGATACGCGCATGCTTCTGCGCGAAGCTGGGCTGATTGAAGAAGTCTTCTTGTACTTCTTGTTGTCTCCGAGCGTGATCTTGCTCATCGATACCATCCAAGATCAACTTGTTACCGCCAGGGCCACCAGGGGAGATGTCGTGTGTTGCTGGGAAAGGATGTGTACCATCATTTGTCCCCCAGATGACGTCGCAGACTCTTCTCCAGCACTTCTTCAGCTCACCGATTACTTGTAGATCTCCGCCGCCTTTATCGGGTCTAGTGTACAGATCGTTTGATAGATTATTAACAAGGTTGCAAAAGAGGAGTCGTAAATCGTAATCGGGCTCGAAATCATCCATAAAGTAGTTGAGAATCCAATGCCTCGTGGCGACAAAGGCACGCACACGAACGATGCGCCCGGATCCACCACAGAAAACCGCCCAGCGGAGTCGTGCGATGAGGTAGCGGAGAAGGTCTTTCGATGACAGGAAGGAGCGATATGTGAGAAAGAAATCGGAAAGGAGATCGTAATCGAGAAATTTGACATGAGTGATTTGTGCAATTAGACGAGCAGGAGTTGCGGCCAAGATATGTCCGTTGGCCATGTATCGTATGTATCGTGGATTCTCCGAGTCAAAGACGAATGCATTGTAAATGTTCGGATCTATTCCTTGTGTAGCTTCGGGTGGGTTTGGTGCAGCCGTGAGTGCTCGAGAGGGGTCGTAGTTGAGAAATGCAGTGGGTGTTTGCATGCCCGGGGGTGCGGGAAAGACATCGTCCAGCTCAAGATGCGAAAAGTTGGATACTCTATTGTCCTCGTCTTCTGATCCAGCGCTGTAGAATGAGTCATGAAGGTATACTGTTCCTCTGTCGCCAATTCTCGGTGTGCCTATACGATAAGTAGGAATGGGGACTTGCAGTATCATTGGTGAGTCTACCGGCGTAGGTCGGTCGACGGAGTGCCGGCGCGCCATGCTTGGGTGCAGCCTGTTCGAATCGTATGCTGGATTGCGTTCTGTGCGCTCCCGTGGCACGGGTCGAGCAGGTGGATTCTGCTGCAGCGCGCTAAGAGCTGTACGCACAGGATAGTGAGGGTTGGTCAGAGAACTTCTCCTTCCCATGTCCTTCTTGATGGACGATCCTGTACTTGACGCACGCGGATCGTGCACGCCTGGAACTCCTGTATGATGTGGTACGGACACGCTCGTTGCAGCCGCAGCGCTTTCGTGTAGTCCATCATGCCAGTAATTTGGGGCTTCCATTTCCAATTCCGAGGGTGACATGGGTGGTGATGGCGGCAGTCCAAATGCTGGTGGATGCGCGCCAAATGCAGAGGGAGCTCTGTCCGAAGGTCTAGGGTCATTAAATACCTGTTTGTATGTATCCGGGCCCTCGTCGTGCTGATCGTACCTCAGATAGATCGTGCCGTCGTCTCCTACGTTTGCTACAGCAAAATGCCGCTCTGTACTTGACATTGCTGCGTCTGACGGTCGTCTCGGGCCTCTCGCGGTGTGCGGTCTTGGTGGACTAATTGCATTTTGTGGTCCTGGGCTCTTTCGCAGATTTTCATAGACTGCATCTTTCTGTACGGGCAAGGGCTTTCTCGGTAATTTGTCGCGTAACGATTGATCGTGTGGAGAAGAACTGGACTGATACATTGCACGGCATCGCAGACGCTCGCTCAAATGGTGAAGAACAAATCCAGAAAAGAACAGAAACCAGAATTGAAGAAACTCGTATCAGGGGAGTATGAGCAGAATTGTGGTCGAGACGGACGGGCTCTCGCGCACAGGGGTCCAAGAGAATGTGTATGGGTATGACGCTGAGACGTTCGCTTGCGACTCAATGTGAAGCGACTAGGGTCACGGCAGCGGGCCGAGAGGATGCAATTCCAGTAGACTGGGTACGCGCCGACAATCGCGACGTGACAGACAGGGTTGGTTGATGCGACAGCTGTTGTTCCAATTTGAAGCTGTAGAGAGAACAGAAGAATGCGACAGAGAAGAAGGAGAAGATGTCGACGACGGACCAAGGTGGAGTAGCTGCAAGCCAAAAGCCAACACACGAGTCAAAATTATTACTTGTAAAAAAGACAGCGTCGCCCCAGGTGGCAGTTGCGAAGTGCGTGCATGGCCATGACCCAAAGTGGGGAGGAAGATCTGCAAGCCTATCGACAGCCGGGATCACTTTCGGGTCATTTCCCTTCGTCTTGTTCTCGGTTGCATCCGCGAGCCACGCGAAGGCCACGAGCCATCGTCTTGAGAAGTGTTGATCCTCGGAAGGAGATGCTGCTGTTGAGGCATAGCAATAGCAATGATCAGCGACATGGCTCCATCCTCTTCGCCAATTGACTTCCACGTGCATCTGAGACAATGCAACCACCATCTGCATCAGCTCTGCTCTTCCTGAGAACATGTTTTTGACCGCCAGCCACGTCTCTCGTAGTCGACGCAGGCCTGTCGATCACCAACACCGTGTCATGAATTGTCCCACATTTGCCCAGTTTTTGTGGACAAGTCGGCTTCTCCACTGTATCTGCATCATTGCTTCTCTTCGTCGATGGCTTCCATGCATCTTCGATTGCAAGCCGTCCATCACTCATCAAATGCACTATAGCCATCATGTCCAAAAGTCAAGCATCTGATCATGTATGACGACGTTTCTTCCTCACATAAATTGCATGACCCTTCTTCCACGAATCGTATCGCGGCCCGGGTGAATGGCTTCTTGTCGATCCGTTCCTGGCTACCACCTGTCATGCCGAGATTCCCTGACCAGCATGTTGGATTGTACCTGACTTGTATTGCTTGTACGTTGTTGCTGACTGCCTGAATATTTGCACCTCTGCATGGCCTGCAGTAGAAGGCTACGACACGCGTCTCTGCTTAATATTCTACGCTCAATGCATAAATAGCTACAACATGATCGGCTACGCAGGTGTCCTTCCATCCGGCTTGTCGCTGTCCTGGCTGTACAACATAGGTATCTGGTCCACCAGCCGTATACAGCTCTAAGGTGGCAACTGTTGTACCTTCTCTCGAGCATCAGTACTCACCAAAGCAATGAAGAGCTCATAGCCTCTCCCTGCGCACGTCCTATGCCTCGTGATATCCTCTCCAGCCTCTTCCTCCCCCTAATCACCGCTTCAACTGAGCAAATCTCTTCGCCAACTCATCTACATCCGGTATCTTCCCCCCGGGCCCCTCCTTCTTCCCATTGGCCTTCTGCATCTTCGCCCCCGGCTTCAATTCCAAGTCCCCCGCTTTGACCTCCGGCTTCGGGTTCTCCGTACTCGGTTTCGGCGGATTCACACTAACCGGACTCTTCGGTCCCACCTCCCTCGGCGGCGTCGCCTTACTGAGTTCCTCCGCCTCCACCGGCGCCTCCAACGCCTTCACCTTCCCCCCCTCCCCCGGCTGCTCATCATCACTCCCCCCGTCCCCCTCCTCCTGCTCCTTCCTCCTCCTTGCCGCAGCCCCAGGGGGATAATCAACCCCATACGCCTCCGCAATCGTACTGAGATACGCCTCCACGAGCTCCTTCTTCGGCGGCTCCACCCTCAACCGCTCCAGCACCCTCGCCGCGACCTTCCCCTCTGTATTCTCCGACGCCGCCAGCGCGTACTCCTTCCCGAACTTCTCCCCGAGCAGCGCCCGCACGGTCTGCAGTTCCTTGACCTCGGTCCTGGGCGCGGCGTAGATGAGCGATTGCACCGCTTCTTCGAGCCCGGGGTCGCATTCTTTCCCCTCGAGGAGGCCGGCGCGCGCGAGGAGGAGCTCGCAGTAGAGTTCGAGGATTTCGAGGAGTTCGGTGGTCAGGTCTGAGCGGATGATGTTTTCGACGCGGATGCGGGCGGATTCGAGTTTGCCTTGCTGGAGGAGGGGTCAGGGGATCGGTGGATTGGGGAAGAGGGAGCAGGGGAAAGCAGGAAGGGACTCGAGGGAAAGGAGGGGAGAAGACGCACTTCGAGGAGTTGTGCCATGCCTCGTCTTTGTTGTTTCGCTATGGCTGTGTCTTTCTGCTGTACCATTCGTAGGCGAGAGATGGACAGCTTGAGCTGCACTTTGATCTTGTTCTGGGGGTTGTCAGTGGATGATACGGAGGCATTGGGAGCAGAGTGCCTGGCTTACTATTAATGTCGATGTCGCGGGCATGATTGCTGATATCTCGCTTCACGCGACAGGTATGTAAGTGGTAAAGACGAGCAAACGACATCCCAACGTGAGGCACCGAGATACCTGTCGGTCTCGGCTGCGACGTCAACGTGGGGCTGGACAAAAGTGCGGGGCGAATCGGTGAGAGCAAATCAACCATGGCACATCGAGTCGATCATCAAAAGTTTCAGGTGTTATAAGTAACAGAGCAAGTATGATTATCATTTCTTCATAATACATGATGAGCCACCCATTGGTGTAGTACCACCAGTCCTGGCAGTACTCTTAGGCTCTCGCTTTGACTATAGCAATGCTATGGTCAACCATAATGCTCCCATCTCCATTCGTGCCTTTCAAGGCTCATCTCGGCCGTTTCGCATAAAAGTCGTGAAGCCGTTCTGGTGTTTGGATCTCGTCATCAGACTGCCTGTCGTGGGAGCGGCGGCACTGGAGGAGCAGAGAATTGGGAGTGTGTCGAGGCTGGAGATGACATGTCTTTCATGCTTGAGCGACTTGTGATGGTCAGTACCGATAAACCACGTT
Source organism: Elsinoe fawcettii (assembly GCA_007556565.1). NCBI lineage: Eukaryota > Fungi > Ascomycota > Dothideomycetes > Myriangiales > Elsinoaceae > Elsinoe > Elsinoe fawcettii. The sequence goes on along the minus strand of SWCR01000002.1, from coordinate 1,611,250 downwards.
GATGACAAGTAACACACCTCTTCCGTCTTGACAGGGCTCCGAGCAATTTCTTGAAGCCTTTGGCTGGTGCTTCAGGATTGCGGAAGCCTTTACGATCGGTTTCTGGGCTGCTGAATGACTTGCGAGACATTTCAGGACTACTGTAGTCCTTGCGCTACAAACAATCAGTATCAGTGGCTGTAGTGAGTCCTTCAATGCACTCACTGTCGTTGCTGAGCTCTTGGACGTGAATGAACTACCGGCTGTCCTCGGCCTATGCGCGACATCGTATTGGTTCACGTCGCCATGCGTATGCCCATTGCCCACTCCGTTTCGCTGGACTGCTCCACCATTCTGGTACGTCTCCAGTCGATTGTTATATCCGTTGGTGGCTGTCGGCATTGACACTAGTGGAGGTCCAATACTAACAGGTATCTGTGGGAGCGCCGACTCCTCTTCTTCCTCCTCGTCTTCTTCTTCAGGCGCAAGCCTTTCTTCGTCTCCGCACACGACTATGAACCAACCGACCTTCTCTTCATGCGCCAGCTTGTCCCTCAGCTCCAGCAGAGCAGCCCATTGCTCATTAGACACACCCTTGCCTCGCATTTCGTCCACGTCGATACCCAGCTTGATTTCGTGGCAGACATCTGCAATGTATGCATAGGGTTGCGAGCCGGCATTTGGTCCAATGTCGTCCGGATCATATTGCTCGACAAAGCGCAAATTCGGCAAATTGTCCATCAATTGTGGGTAGAGTTCGGTGAAGTTCTCGAGCAGTGATTCGGTTGTGGTAGGGGCTACTAGCCATTCTGCTGCGACATCGTCGAGATTCTGAAGGATGACATGAATTCTTATGAGTGGTCGTGGCCAGCGAAAGCCGTGAAGTAGGTAGACGGGCATCGCAAAGGTTGTGGTATGTGGTCGCTAAGGGGGGGATGCCAGCAATGAATAGCTCATGTGTCGGAGTGATCAGGGATTTCGTAGAGGTTCGTCGCAAACTCTGAAGTTGGGTTATGATTGAGACATGGGGAGCGCGCGAGTGATGAGAGGAATGAGGCAGGCTTGGAGCGGGTTCTGTCGAGGCGGATGACGGCGTCAACGGTCGTACGAAACGCTGGCGGAAAGAGAGATAGGCTGCTAATCGAGTCGAGCCACGTCCATGCGACCGGACGAGTGCAGTAACCCGGGTGCTTGAGATGTCGCACGAGGTCGGGAGAAGAATCAATTCGTCGTCAATCGAGCTGAAGGCGGGGGTGGACTCTATGCTGTGACCCAGTCAGGTCGTACGATTCTCGAATGCTTGGGCAGTCTAATTTGGATCGTGATGGATGAGCTTCGATAGAGACGATTTGATCTCGTGCTGTCCGAGATGTGACCTTGAATGGTCGAAAGGGAAATGAGAATATGCAGGTCAAAATTGAGCTCGAACTTTTGGATCTCTCTCCACTATGGAAATGAATCTGTGGCTGGCAACTCTCTCCCTCTCGGATCACTTCCGCCGGTCCCGGCCAATCCACAACCATGTGCGTTAAACCTGGTTCGGTTTGGTGCCATCTGGGGTGAACCTTGACAGGGCAAATCAGGCCGACTGACAGCTTGGCCCTATTCTTTACCATTTTGATACCGCCACCATTGGGAATCATGTAGTGCCACGTCCTTCTGACCTTGGTGTCAAGATCGCTTTGTCGAGACACTGACTGCCATCTCCCCAGGAGTCTTCCCGGGAAGCATTCGCGTTTTGTCGATGTGCCACAGAAGCAAGTGGTGAGGTCGGCAATAGAAGTAGATACATTCGAGCATGTCTGGCATGGGCTGTGAGTTGTGTTGATGGATGATTTCGATATGCGGTGCAAGTCTGCTTGAATGGTTTCATGCTCTCTGGAACAGTTGGAGGAGTATCGTGGCAGTGATGTGCTTGGACTTGTGCATGATGGCGATAGAATTGAATAGGACTGTGTGTGTGTGTGTGTGTGTGTGTGTGTGTGTGTGTGTGTGTGTAGCAGCTTGAGCGGTTCAGACTATGAGAAGGTGTGATGTTGTATTTTGAGTACAGATATTATCCAAGCAAAGCGAGCTCCTTTCTTCATCAAAACCAGTCTGAGCACCCTGAACAAGCCGCAACAGCTTCCAAAGGTCTTTTGAGAGACCAGATATGTACCTCATCCATTCATTCATGTTGTTTATTGCGATATCTACAGGATGTCTAGAGATGGGCCTGCGAACACTGAATTAGCATCAAGCAAGGAAAGCAACGTATCGATGACACTTGGTAGACTCACTGATGTTGACATCATTGTCGTTGATTCCATTGCCGTCGATGGTGTTACCATTTCCATTATCATTGCCGGCAGAATTCCCGTTGCCCGCCGAGTTTCCATTGCCTGCTTCGTTGCCATTCCCAGCTGCGTTGCCATTACCATTTCCGGTTCCTGCACCATCTCCAGCAGAGTTCTGTAACAAAGTCAGCATGACTTCATCAGGGAGACATTTGAAGACGTACGCCATTGCCGTTACCGAGGAAGGCATTATCCGAGCCCGGCGACAAAAGATCACCCAGGCCACCGAACTGTGCCGCAGCATCTGGTGCAGATACTGGGTGTGCAGCGACACTCACTGTCATGGCCACGAGGGCAAAGAGTGTCTTGCTGAGCATGATGCCGATTCCAGCTTGGTATTAGAAGCTCTGCTTTGGCTCTAATAGTGTCGAGTGTATATCGATGCTGGGCGATGAAGGAAATAGTCGAAGTAGGGCAAAAGAGACTCTTCAAGATACTGAAATGATACTCCCTTTTACCACACTCAGGCATGGGGAAGCCGAGCAAAAGCAAGCAGCGTTCTATGCTTCCAAAGAAGTAGGTTGGTTGTAGATCAGCGTCAGAACAGGCCGACTTCGTTCGATTTGAGGTCAGGGAGGACACCGTGACGCAACACAGTTTAGCAAATGGGGATGATCAGCTCGGAAGTTTGACTTGCCAGTAGATGATCTAGCAGAATGAAGCTTCGCAAAGTACAGTTTTTGTGGACCTTCGACGTTCCTGCATCACAAAACGGAGATCAATGTCAAGTTGAGGAAGAAAGTGGGTGGAAAAGATGACATGATGTCCCAAAGCTGCAGATCACCTTCCCAGCACAGCGGGTCCGAGCTTCCAGGACCCGGCTATTCGGGTCCCCTGCCTTTTCACCTCTCGTCAACTTCACATGAACGAACAGGTCCAATTCGACTTTCTCTGCGCTGCTACACCAGCTAACCAGAAGCAAGGATTCCGCGGCCTTAATTTGATTGCTCCGCCCAGGTGCGCTGCTATATACGCCGTCGGATATCCTGCGGATCTGGCATAGGTCGACTCTTTTCCCCAGCGCGAAACAAGAACCTCGTGGTGAGGCATATGCTACATGGAGGAGCTTCAGTGCTAGTTCTTGTTTCCTCGGCCCCGACAAGCTCGACCAGGACAGAGCGGATTTCATAATGCCACTCCATCTCCTCCCGAAGAAGTCATGGCATCTCTACAACTCCGAAAACATCGCCCGCGTCAAGCGGGACGAAGCCGCGGCAGCCGCCGCCGAGGAAGCAGCAGAGGAGCGCATGCAAGAGCTTGACGCCGCGCGACGCACAGCGATACTACGTGGAGAAACACCTCCCCCAATCTCCGAGGATGAATTGCTCCCCCCTGCCTCTGATCCTTCTGCTGCCCCTGTCGACAAATCGCAAAGCGTAGACAATCCCTGGACCATAGCAGAGCGTAAGAAGCGCAGGAAGCTGAAAGGAGAAGATGATACCGACCATGCTATCCGTCTTGCACGACTCGACCAGGAGGATGGAGAAGCAGCTCGAGCACGACTCTCGTCTGGCGAAGGCACAACGAAGGTCGTGGCTAGCAATGCCGATGTCAGCCTGCTTGACGAGAAAGGACACATCTCCCTCTTCAACCCTCCTTCCTCCACAGACTCCAAGGTCACTAAGCCAGCAAAACCGAGACCAGAAGAGAAAGAAGAAGGTGTACGTTTGAGAGACGCAGCGGGATACAACGCCTCTAAGACCGGACCATGGTATGCCTCCTCTCTTACCCGCGCTGGTGTAGACTCAGCAAGATCCGGACAAGAAAAATCTGAAGGAAGAGACGCATTCGGTCGTCCAGACCCGAAAAGGAGAGAGCGTGATGCTGCACGAGTAACATCGAATGATCCAATGGCGATGATGGCCAGAGCGCAGACATCGTTGAAGAGATCAGAGAAGGAGAGGGGGGAGTATGAAGCGAGAAGAAGGGAGGAGTTGAAGAAGATGGACGAGGAGCGAAGGGAGAGGAAGAGGGAGCGGCGTGAGAGGAGAATAAGAGAGGGCAGGGAGCGACATCACCGACATCGTCATGACGGGAGAGACAGGTCGGTGGATGGGGACGCGAGGAGGCTGGAGAGGGATTCTAGAGATCGGAGGAGGAGGAGAAGTGGTAGCGCGGTCAGTTTGGAGGATTTCACGCTCGATGACCCTCGAACCAGGGTAGATGAACGCGAAGGTCGACATGAGGGCAGGGACAAACATAATCGCTCCGAGAGGTACCACCACGACCGACGATATGATCGTTACGGCAAACACGACAGATACGAGAAGCACGACGACCACGACCGATATGAACGATACCCACAAAAGGACAGACGCTCGCGCAGCCCACGCCGAGCAAGCTATCGCGCTTGATAGATTTACGATACCCCTGAATGATAGCATTGACCCTCATAATCCATTGCCCATCTTTCCGAGTGATGATCGTGATTGACTTTTCCATTGCATCTGATCCCACCAACGCAAAACAAGAGCAAGTCTATTCACCCACTTCTCCTCCCCGACACCTCATACTATGGCGCAAGCAACACTGCCACAAACTCAAATCCCACATCGACGTTCAACAATTACGAGCACAATTACGCCCACCGTGGAAGGTCAGATAAGGTTCTTAATCTTCATTCCCAGGTATACGCCCAGTCTGCATTTCATCGCGGCAGTATCGCCACGCTCATGCTCGCATTACTCCCCTCTTCATGCTAGTAAGGACCTAATAGTCCCCATGCCCAAGTATAGTACATCCTCATTTCTCATAGCATGCATGCCTCTGTTCCCCTGCTAGCTGGCCGCCTCATATGCTAGATCCCTAAAAGAATCCATGTTGAGATCCTCAAGGGACCAATCGTGTAATAAAGGAGTGAAACGCTTCCCCCGCAATGCAATGCCCCCGTCGTAGTATAAGCGCTGATGCAACGCCCCCATACCATGCCGTGCCCTGGTCGTGAACAAAAAAAACACCCACTTCATCTCTTCCCTCCCCCTCCCTATCCTCCTCATCGCCCCCTCTCCCCACCCGTCACGTGAAGCTCAGCCTTCGAGAACCCTACTTCTTCCTAGCCTTCATGAACTCAATCGGCCGCCCCGGCTCGCTCGGATCAAGAAACGTCAAGAGGACATTACTCAACTCCTTGAAATCGACGGGCTTCGTGACGTAGCTATTGAACCCAGCGTCGACGCATTTCGCGTACACGTCCCCGAGAACATTGGCGGACAGCGCGATGATGGGGAGGTAAGGGTACTTGTTGCTCTTTTCCCACTTGCGGATCTCGCGGCAAGTTTGGTAGCCGTCTTTGTTGGGCATGTGGAGATCGCACTTTGCATTGGTCAGTATCACACAAGAGGAAAAGGCGGGAGGATGAAGAGAAAGTTGGAAAAGGAAGAGACATACCAGTATGATAGAGTAGTACCCGTGGGGCTTGGCGAAGACTCGTTCCGTGCACTGCTGCCCGTCGAGGACAGTGTCGACTTGGACGGCGACTTTGCTGAGGAACTTGAGGAGGACCTGCGATCTCTATCAGCCATGTCCTGCTACAGGAAAGGGCTAGACTCACCATTTGATTGACCTTATTATCCTCCACTAGAAGGACCCTCTTACCCCTGTTCCCCAATCTCTTTGTCATCTCATCGTAAAGCTGTTTCTGAGTAAGTGCGACCTGTTGCGCCGAGTCCTGATTTCTGTCTGTGCTCATCTCTCGAGACTTTTGCGGGTCGAAGATGAAGGCGAATTTGCTAGGTTTGAGTGGCTTGAAGATGAATTGCAGGCGACGGTCTGCTGTCAGCTGTTCGTAGTTATAGCTTGGACCAGCTTCCATGATCTTGCGTCGTTGGTTTAGGTCAGTGATGATGATCAGCTGCGTAGTCGAATGATGGGTTGAAGTGAGCAGTTGGTCCATGAAGGCGATGATCTCGGGTATGGACTGCAGGACCAGCACGACATGAGTAAACTTCATGGTCTCGTCTCCTCCGTCTCCGCCGATCATCTTCTGACACTCCAAGAGAGATTCGCGAGCCGTGATCTGATGCGGGACATTGCGAGGTAGCGTCATATCCATATGCTGCACTGTGGCTTCACGACTGTGCTTGAGTGGACAGACGACCAAGATCGAAAACATTGGAGGCGTGAGTGGAGTCCCACCAGGGCTGAGTGAAGGACCACTGGCTTGGGACGTGTCCGAGCTCATACTCTCACTTCGACTAGACTTATCTGGACTAGGCAGTGCAAGATTCAAGGGAGCTCGGGCTGGGATATGCGCATCTATAGGGTAGACCGACGAAGCTGATGAGCGCTCGGATCTGGTACTTGTGCGCGAAGCTCTGGTCGAAGGTCCGGAACTCGAAGACGAGATGCTTATACTCGGCGATGGTCGTGTTGGATCCGGTGATTGTTGCTGGGGGCTTGTCTGCGCAACCTCTTGTGACAAAGGAGAACTCTGAAGCATCTTTCCAGTGATATTGGGCAAGATCTTCTGTGTCGCAGAAGCAAGTTGCTTCGCCAGGTTGGGCAAGGACGGCATCGATCGTGGACCAGGTGTCAGAGGATCTGGTGGAGGCTGATCACTCTCGCTAGGCAGTGTGCCCTTGATGTAGAAGATGAACGTCGCACCCTTGCCCGGAAACCCTCTTGCGCTCATGTCACCGCCGTGGAGCTGAGCCAATTGCCGTGAGATGACCAAGCCCAGGCCTGTGCCACCATGCTGTCTTGTACTACTGCCGTCGATCTGACTAAAGCGCTTGAAGAGGTATTGTGCCTCTTTCTCGGTGAAACCCTGGCCTGTATCGATGATCTCGAACTGGATCAGCTTCTCGCCTTCTGGAGTAGGATGGTCGTTATTGTCTGTATTGTGCAATACCGAGCACCGAACAAATACCTCTCCAACCTGAGTGAACTTGATAGCGTTTCCAATGATGTTCAGCAGAATCTGTCTGATCCGGAATCGGTCACCCTTGATCTGTGCGGGCACTTCTTGCTCGACGATGTAGTTCAACTCGATACCTTTATCGATTGCCATCGCAGAGGTGAGATCGTTGACCTCCTCAATTAGTGAGCGGACATGGACCCAGTCTATGCTAAGCGTAATCATGCCCGCTTCGGCTTTGGACAGATCAAGAATGTCATTGATCAAGCCGCGTAGCCCTTCAGTGGACGCGCGAATGATGTTGACATGCTCCATTTGTTCGTCAGACAAATTCGAGTCGATCAGGAAGTTGACCATGCCAGTAATACCATTGAGTGGCGTACGGATCTCGTGAGACATATTGGACAAGAAACGAGACTTCTCATCCATGGTCTCTTTGAGATCTCGCTCAAGCGCCTTGTGATCGTTGATGTCTGTGCATGTCCCGTACCAGGTTTCCTCGTCGCCCTCCGTGTGGAATGACGAATCTGCGATGACAACGCGGACCAAATGCCATCGATACTCACCATCCTTGGATCGCAGGCGGACTTCGGTAGAGTACGACGCTTTACCATCGGCATCGCGGCTGACCTTGAGGATGCCAGTTGATGCCAGCTCCGACAGTTTACGTTGCGGCAGCTGAGTTGAAGGAGGCGACTGAAGCGGGCTCGTTGGCGCTTTTTCCGTGTCGGAAGATCCACTCGATGAATTTTGCGAGGACGAGAAAGTGCGTTGAGGTCCGGCTGGCACAGATGTTGGGACATTTGTGGCAATTTGCGAGCCATCGTCAAAGGTTGGCAGACGACATTTTACAATATCTTCTGGGTGGACATGTTCCATGAAGCCAAGACCAAGAGCCTGTGCTTCAGACTGCCCGGCATAGTTTGTCCACTGAGAGTTGCAGAATGTGATACCCTTGGTACGATTAACTGTGAAGACAACTTGCGGACTGCTGTTAGCTAGCGCGCGGTATTTGGCCTCCGATGCTGCCGTCTCCTGCTGTCGTGCCGCGTTCAGTTCAGCCAGATGTTGTTCATGGAAGTCCATGTTCGTGCCGATCCAGTGGACAATGCTCTGCCGCTTATCCTTGAGAGGCGCAGCTCGTACATAGAACCATCGATAGTTGCCGTCGAACCTTTGTAGACGTACCTTTTGTTGCAGCTGCTGACCGGTGCGGAGTGATTTGTTCCACTGTTCCATGTAAAGCTGGCGATCATCGGGGTGGATGGCTGCCCATGGCTGTTTCAATACCTGCCTGGAATCCTGTCCGCGGTATACTAAGAATTTTGAATTGACCCAGGTGAGGTCTCCTGTGATAGGTGCCGCGGTGAAGATCTGCACTGGTAGTGAATCGATGATTGTCCTCAGCAGACGCTCTGATGGTGGTGGCATGTCTTGCGACTCTGCTCCTTGCGCTTCTCGATTGTGCGACGAGCCACTGCTCCCTGATGATGTCTTGGGTACAGCGGACGCTGGAAGCGATTGGAATGACGAGGCAAAGTCGGCGCCGTAAGAGTGTAAGACAGAGTGCAGACGGTCGGCGTTGTCTGCATTGAGATCGATCGAAGCGGAATGGCGAAAATTAGGTCGTCGAGGAGAAGAGGTATCAACCGATCTGGGGGGACTATGGTCGCGTGGGGCGAAGATACGTAAGGGTGATTTTTCTGGCTTGCTGGCCGAGCCAGCTTTGAGACGACGGTCGCGATCGTCTTCCTTTCTGGCTGAAGACTTTGCTTCTGGATTCGGTGACTTGCGGCCTCCTTTGATCGGGGTGCTAGGTGACATGCCACCACTTGTGATACTGGTCGATCTTGCCATGTTCCCCTTGCGCTTCTCAAAGTAGCCTTCGTTCGATTCGTACATATGGCCCGGAGTTCCAGCTACAGATCTGTTACTTCCTAGAATAGTATCCCACCCGGGGGTACCTGCTATCGAGCTGCCTGGACTATGTCTCGAGCGACCAGAGTAATCAGAAGGACTCGTGATGCTACCCGAAGTCGAAACATTTGAATCATCATAATCGCCGCGCATCAGGTGGTCTAGATTGGAAGCATGGAGAGGCAGTGGTGCTGGAACCTTGCCGGAAGCTCCTCTCTTGTGCCTGCCTGACCAAGCTTGCGATTGTACTGCCGATAGCTGCTGCGCGATCGAGTAGGACGCCGCCAAGTGTGGACCGAGCATTTTGAGTGACTGTGTCAGATTCTGAGGGTATGGTACAGCAGGACTCAAGATGGAAATTATCGCTATAGGCGCCTTCCGTATTCTTCTACCTGTCGGGGTGTCTCGCGGATCTGGTGTGGACTGTGCGCTGCGTAGTTGTGATTCATCACTGTTAGAGGGCATGACGCCTGATAGGGTAGGATGTATCAAGGGTAGGTGTATCACTGTGTTGGCTTTGTCGACCCCAATAGCTTCAATCGCTTGCAGGTTGGAGTAGTCTGGCGACGCTGCTGAAGGGTTGAAAGTGTCCTCGACAGAATCGCCTCCAGCAAAAAAAGGATTCTCATCTGGATCGGCCTGTATAGCTGGAGATGGTGCCGGTGACTGGGACCATGGCGATGGCGGTTGCTGCTCGTATTCCTCATATGCAGAGCCTCGACGTTGCGTTCCAGCATCCGTGGCAGAGAAGATGTTGCGATAAGGTAACGATGACTTGGCAGGCGACCTCTGTGCAGCGGCTGGGGTAGTTCTAGGGGTAGGGAGATCTTTACCTTCTGAGTAGCCTTTGGCTTGCTCAAGTGAATAGTCCCTAGTCAATGTGACCATATTTCCCCTCTCCAACACCTTGTTCACGCCACTGGCGTCAATCAAGTTGTCCACCTCCGCTCCGAGCCCTCTCAATACCGGAAACATGGATACATGTGGTATGAATTGTCGATCACCTCCGATGCTGCTGAAATCAGGGTCGCTGAGAGAAGCATGGCGGGCTTCACTAATTGGTGTAAAACCAGTATTGCTGTAGGAGGATTCGTGTCGAAGCATACTCGGCATATGACTGACCGTACGCAAGGGGCCTGCTGGACGTGCCGGTGTCCCGGCATTCTCCCTTTTTTGATTCTGATCTTTCAGCGTCAGCCCAACACCCGCGTATGAATGCCTGGATTCGAGGCCAGGTCTTGCGTTGAGGATATGTGGGCGTGGTGTGCGCATATCGCCGGTTGTCGCAAGCTGAGGTAGTTGCGACCCCGACCCACTGGAAGGCTCGCTATCCTCATCACGTCCGGTCACATTGAATGTCGCCTTTTGACCCCAAGGAACGTTCTCAATATCGTTTGCATCGGCGGGTAGAGCCAAACTGACACGATCTGCGAGGTATGAGTCGTGGAGAATCTTAGTCACTGTGTTCCACCATGTGTCCAGGCCAGGTTCCGCCGTAAGCTGCAGGACTATGTCGTAAAGATTGGGATTTGGGTATCTTGGATCGCTAGGTTCGCTTTCGACAGCTCCGCGCGGGGCAAACGCCGCATATGAAGGACCCGGAGTGCTCGCAGCAGAAATTGTGCTATCGCCTGGTGTCGAAGATGGTTCCGCAGAAGTTGTAGGCGATAATATAGTGAAGGGCTGGTGGAAAGCGGGCGACCACACACGTGGAGAGGCCATGTGAGGGAATGGATAGGATGGAGTTCGCATGGGCTGTGCGCCAGGAGTGACGCCTACCCCACGGACTGTGCGTGTCGAGTCCGTCGAAGTTGGCTGGCTAGATGAAGCTGTCGTGGGAGATTCCTCCGTTATGGGTGAAGGACCTCGAACTTGCTTGAGTGACGAACCACTAATCGTCCTCGGCACAGCACCTGGCTGTGGTGTTTTGCCAGCCATTGCTGCACGTTGTGCGTCCGACATTAATCTCTTGTTCACAGCAGCTCTTAGCTTTGCGAGCTCCTGCTCATCTGGTGACTGGCCATCCTTGGATTTCGAGGCTCCACTTGTAACTCTTCTTTCTTGGCTTGCTAGAGGCGTAGTCCGGTCACTGTCTATTCCCGAACTATCTTGACTGTCATCGCCGCTCGATCCTTCTGTGCTTGTTGTGGAGGTGTTCCTCGAATGTGAGGTTTTGTCATCCGGTGACGTCGCGGAGGCTCTCTTTAGCAAGGGTCGTGGCAGCGACTTTGAACCAGCTTTTATCGCGGTCTCTTCACTCGAAGTTCTTTCTAATTTATTGCTCTGCGAAGCGGAATGCTTGGAGGACTGTTTCATTGCTGTCGACCAAGCTGGTTGTTAGAGCGCGTGGTGAGCTCAGTGGTGGTTGACCAACTCGAGCGCGCGTGTGAAGTCGAGGATAGGAGTCGCATGAGTGTGTGTAGGCCGGGAATATTGTGTAAGGGTATTGGTATGTTGTGGGAATTGCCCTAGGATTATTTGGGTACAGATGGCGGGTAGCAGAGGGGAGCAGAATGCAAGATGGTAGCTAAAGGTAGAGAGGCCCGTGACAGGTTGTGCGGACTAGGAGCACCGGCTAAGGTGAAGTGTGGACGGGCTTGAGGCGCTCGCTCTTTTGCGGTGACGTAGTGCGCCAGCGCGCCGGGAAAGAGGCCACTGCTGTGTGCAGCGAAAAAAGAGAGAGCAAATTTGTCAGTCAGGCATCACTGCAAAGAAGACCAAGGTGAGAGTATTTGGACGTGGACCATCACTTTCTCTACTGTCACAATTTCATTGTGTATCTCTTAAAGTTGTTGCTTCTGTTTTGACATGCTCTGAGACAATCCTTTGGTTCGCAGACCGCGGGCAATTAGACTTTGACCAAGCTGGGTTGTTCAATCCAAGGAGGTCCTCGAGGTCCTGCCATCTTCCGTGCACGAGTCACTCTATTTTCCTAGATGAGATGATCGCGTCAGGTAGACGGTTTCTGGACCGGCCAATGTTGAGGTCCACAAAGACTATTTGGCTCTGGGATATGCATGTGCTAGCAGTACATTGACCGATCATCAGGGCACACGAAACCGTCTGGCGTCTGTGGGACGCATCTTGCAGATGATCCTGATCGACTGCTGATCGGAGTCTGAGAACCATCGATTAGACTTTCCTTTGCCTCTCAGCTGTCAAATTTTGAATTCCCAGACTCGGTATGAGACGAGAGTCGAGGCGGTCGGAGCAATGTCTTTATTGCATGTGCGGTATCAGTATTCTGATCGTCCAATGACGAGGCTATACGCATCACCTTCCAGCCATTCTCGATCAATCGTGTTCGATCTTGATGATGGAGGGTGATTAGTATGGCGTTGTTGGCCTTCTAGAACGACGGGATGCCATTAACGGGGCAGCCTTGTGGTCTTGGGAGATCCAGGAGCCGCAGTCTGGACCTTGAGTACATGTGGACCTCCTTCCGACAAACGTCGCCTGCTTGCATAAACCGTTTCGCCATGGTCAACAGGAATGCATTCTGCATCTTTCCCATGGTTTGGTATCCATTCGTTCTCGTCATGTACATGTTTTCATGCCTCGTATCCAGGTAATAAAAATTCTGATGTACAATGCTGCCCGACCTTAGTCGTCGGACGAGTTTCGGTCTCAACAAGCATGACTCGGCCTGTGCCGTCCTTTGGTTAACCCGTCGGTCATATCTGCCGCTGACTACAAGATGCATTTCCTTAGCGTGCTGCAAACAGCATCCCGCCCGCCACCAAATCGAAGATGAGGCGTTTTCTGCGGCGTGTGGACCTCATGATCTGATCCGTGGTTGGTAGTAATCTCCGCCGCTTTCTTCTACGCTTTATTTGCTCGGAGCACTTCCGTTCTGTCCTGGTCCTGGCGATGTCGGAAGGAGCTTAATTTGCTTGATGAGATACGACTTTTCGTCGTTGAATTGGTCATCCTCTTGTCGGTCTGATAGAAAGTTGGGCAGAAAGTCCAATAACCTCTGTCTGTTCATGATGAGTAGTCGACGTACTTCAGGAGATTTATTAGGGTTTGCCGCAAAGATCTAATTGTGTGAGCAAAAGTGGATCATTCCCAATGCTCCGGATATAATCACCTTGAAAACGTGGAAGCCTTCGTACTGTACCATCTTCCGGTCGTCCTTGAGCTGCCACATGATCAATTTCAAATTCTCTCCTGACTCGACGTATCTCGTCATGATTTCGTAGAATTGTCGGTCCAGCAGAATTTCTCCCAGCAATTTTATTGACTGTCGCTTGGTGACGTACGATTCGGATTTGATCAGTGTGTTGTTGTACTTGTCGAAAAACATGTCAAAGTTGGTGTCGATGTACTTGGCCACCATGGATTTGTGCTTGATCATCAAGTTCTGCTGCCCGTCAATATCCTAGTTCTGATGTGCTTCATACCGTACTCACCCTGAATGTGTCAAAGGCATCCGTGCTGACTTCAAACAAGCTCTTGTCAATCCAGTCGAAGAACTTCCAGAACACGCCCTTCCCTGACGCTGGCTGAGATGTGTCGATGCTGGACAAGTCCATGGGTTTGCCATCTTCGCTTGGCTCATGGTATAAGATCAACGCCGTGACTGCATCGTGCTTCAACGCCTCTTTCAAGATGCCACCGCATGGCATGGCACTTTCCCTCCTCTCGTATCCTTGACATAGAGCAATGATGATCTCTGGCCGGTTCGCGATGACGTACTGTAGAGCTACCGGCTCAGTTGAAGTGTCACCAGGCTGCTTGAACCTGAAGACATTGGAAACGATGGCTTGTGTATCCTTTCGTGCTTCGAATGGTAGTCGGTGAATGTTCTCGGTGAGCAAGCGAAGTAGATCTTCTTTCACGAGGAGATTGCAGAGTTGGAAGACTTGATCAGGGCTCACTTCTTGGTCTGGTCGATGTCAGAGGATACGCGCCGCTCTTTCGCCCGTGTGCTCGCAGACCTGGTGTTCCTTGTAACATCACCTTCATCGAGGCCAAGTTCCGCCCAAGCTCTTCATCGATCTGTAGTTCGTGAGTGAAGGAAAGACCTTACCATGCGCTCAATTTACCTTGGCATTTGGCTTGTCCTCTGCGATCGACTTCAACACCAGGTCCTGGGTCGTTCGGACGAGCTCTGTGGTCGACTTTCCACGAGCTCGTCCAAAGAGAAAAGCCATCGAGTCTCGTCTTGTAAACTTCTAGTCTAAAGCGCCGCTGTGTGCGCGAGTTCGTAATAGCGCGACCATGGGTTATCGAGAGTAAGACTTTAGAAATGTTGCAGAGTTTCAATGACCCTGACAACCCCACAATCAATGGCGGTCATCAACAAATAGTGTCACGGAGGCACGAGGTGCGGATCCGCGGGCCGACGGAGATCATTCTCGACCCTACCCTGCACTTTCTCTTGTTGTCAAAATGGTTGCTATATTTCATTTCAACTTTGACACCAATTCCGAAATCTTCCATTTTATATGACTTGCACTTATCGTGTCTCTCTTCCGGACGCCACGCTAAAAGCGATCTGCTTGTGTTGTCTATCATCATCATAGTCATTTCAAGAGTGGATGCTCCAGAGCCTGCTTGGTTGTCAGCTGATTGCGGCCAAACACGCGGGCAAATCACTTGCATCAGCAGCAATCAATCGTGATCGGCTTTCGTATCGAACCAGCCGAGAGACAAAGTCTTGTGCTTCGATAGAGGCTTGTGGCAGAATGTCCTGCCATGACTTTCCAGGGTACTCCTTGAACGCCATCTTTCCCCAATCGGGATAATCTGTAGCCTCCTGTAGCGACGTTAGCATGCTTTACAGGACGAAGCGTGCGCAATCACTCACCGGCCACACTTTCAAGTTAGGGGTACCCAAGGTCTCAAAAATGCTCTTGATTAATGCCAGATCACTTCCAAGTTCGCCCGAATCAAAAAGCGTCCTTGAGCCAAGATCGAAGATCTGAGCTGCAACACACCCAAGAGCCCACATATCCAGACTGTGACCATATTTCTCATTGCCAAACATGAGCTCTGGTGGTCTGTAACATGTTGTCCCAACATCGAGTATCTTGCGATCCTCAGATTCGGATGCTGGGTCGTCTCGAGACCAGGCAATACCAAAGTCGGCCAACCAAGCTTGTCCATTCGCATGCTTGAGTAGTATGTTTGAAGGCTTGATATCCCGGTGGATCATACCCATCCCATGAACGTGTACCAGTGCCGACAGGACGTCCTTGATTATGGCCTTTCCGCGTGCCTCTGGTATGGTACCCCGTCGAAGGAGCTCGTCCAGATCGATAGGCAAGAATGGAAACACCAGAACGAACTGTCCACCCTTGGCGTTGAAGGTGTCAAACAAGGGAACCACATTCTTCGAAGCGGCCAATGTCAGTAACCTCGCTTCTCGCTTCGAGTCGTGCGGCGGCGTCATTGTTGCTGGATGCGTTGCTTTGAGTGCCATGAGGCCACCTTTCCATACGTTGTCTCTCGTAGGGCAGTGCTTTAGCGACTTGGCCTTGTAGATCAAAGATGATTGCCCATCCTTGTAGTGCTGAGCGTTGACGTAGTCGCCTATGGTCACACCGCCAGACAGCATCTGATCGACATCATCACTTAGGTCTGCTTCCTGAAGTGCCACCCCTGCGACTGCTACGCTCTCAAGATTGCGAATGTGATTGCCAATGAGCAGTTCGTACAAGTCCTACAAGAATTCTCGTATTAGTGAAAATAATGCGCGTGATCTCGGTATGGCGTCATACTCGGGACGTCGCTGTCTTGAAGATCTCATTCTCTACAGCTTTAGCTCTTGCCTGAGCTTCGGTGGCTGATGTCTTGTCGCGATGAGCTTGTGCAATTTGGCTATGAATCAGTATGCGACATGCTATGCTGGACCAGAGACCTACACTCGAAGGATCGACTGCAATCTTTCGCTGAAGCTTAACGAGCTTCGCCAATCCGGAGTGCCTGGACTCATCGAAGCTCATCACCTAAAACCATCCGACCCTAGCGTCAATGTTGAGCAAGCATGATGGAGGGAAGCAGGGTCTGAGGATGAACAGGGATCGTCAAAAAATAAAAAGGCCAGTGTTTCTGCGGGATGATGCCCTCATTGAACAGGTGATCGTCCATGGTCGGCCAGATCTCCGTCGGCTTGTGATTGGCTGCGAAGATGAAGCGGGCGAGTCACGTCTGCCTCATCCTGCATCAGCCTGTCAACGTCGACTCTAAAACGTCTGTTCTCTTGTCCTATCGTCCCCGCCTAGACTCTGATACTCCACCCAACGACGATCTGAGATTCTTATTGCCCGCTCACCCAGCATCTACACAACCTCTAGGACGACATCTACAACGATGACCAGCTGAGAGACGGCAAAACGGACAAACCCCCTTCCCTCATTTCCGCCCCTTTACTGCAAGAGTCCCACTGTACAATCGACCAAAGGATCAATTCACGCGATCACGCCCGACTTTTCAATATAGCACGCGACATGCGTCTCCTTCCTGTCACCCTTGTCCCGCTCCTCCCTTTCTCCCTCGCAGAACTCACAGTCCTTCCCTCTGGTCTCAAATACGAAGACACCAAAGCACTTAGCTGTTCTCGGCCGACCCGCAAAGGCGACACCATAGCTGTTCATTACCGGGGCA
Organism: Elsinoe fawcettii; assembly: GCA_007556565.1. Taxonomy (NCBI): domain Eukaryota; kingdom Fungi; phylum Ascomycota; class Dothideomycetes; order Myriangiales; family Elsinoaceae; genus Elsinoe; species Elsinoe fawcettii. Next base: position 1,594,552 of record SWCR01000002.1, on the reverse strand, counting down.
CTCTTGTCGATGGCCTGCAATTCGACGAGTCATGGGATCGAGGACAACCTTTTATTTTCAAGCTTGGGGCGAGGGAGGTCATCTCTGGTTGGGACGAAGGACTTGTAGGACTATGCGTTGGCTCGCGGAGACACCTTGAGATCCCTCCCGATATGGCATATGGTAGTGGAGGAGCAGGGCTCATACCGCCAAACAGTGTCTTGCTCTTCGATACACAAATCATGGAGATTCGAGGGCCTAAAAAGGAGGAAACACAGGGCAAAGAACCCGAAAAGGACGAGCACGGTATGCCCAAGGTAGGAGAAAGCAAGCCGGCTCCACCTCCGACCCCAGAAGATCCCGCACAACAAGGCAGCAAAGACGGTCCCCAAGCGACAGAAGCACAGAGCGGCGAATGCCATCTTCTCGGTCCCTTCGCCATCGTCGTCCAAGGCGCCCTCGGCATCCTCGCCCTCGGTTCTCTCGTCTTCAAGCGATGGCGCGAAAAGCCCCGTCGCCCCCTCAAGATCTGGCTCTTCGACGCCTCCAAGCAAGTGGTCGGCACTGCGCTCCTCCACGTCGCCAATCTCGCCATGAGCATGCTCAGCAGCGCGGACGTCGATCCGCAGCGCAAAGCCAAAGCTCTCGCCGAACAAGGCGCTGCAGACGACGGCGACCGTATGCCAAATCCATGCTCCTTCTACCTCCTCAACCTCGCCATTGACGTATGCCCCCTGCCCCTGATCCTATCCCCGCACACTAATCCTGCTCAGACCACAATCGGCATCCCCATCCTCGTCGTCCTCCTCAAAATTCTGCACTCCCTCTTCCTGCGCACCCCACTCGCCAACCCCCCCGAATCCCTCAAGTCAGGGCACTACGGCCAACCCCCGCGCGCCTCATGGTGGGTCAAGCAATGCTTTATCTACTTCCTCGGCTTGTTCGGGATGAAAATCTTCGTCCTCTTCATGTTCTCCGCCCTGCCGTGGTTGCCGTGGATAGGCGACTGGGCGCTGCGCTGGACCGAGGGCAACGAGAGCTTGCAGATCGCGTTCGTCATGTTCTTGTTCCCGTTGGCGATGAATGCGATTCAGTATTATATTATTGATGCGTTCATTATGGATAAAGAGGGGAGGGAGGGGTATGAGAGTGTGGGGTCTGAAGAGGAAGAGCGGGAGGAGAGGAGGGCTTTGACGAGGGGCGAAGAGGGGGAGGAGGGGGAGGAGGATAAGTTGGTGGTGCAAGGGGGAAGGGAGAGGGTGGATGTTGATGAGGTGAGGAGTGAGGCTAGTGGTAGTCGGGATGGCGCACCAGAACGCACGTAGTGTAGCGATTCTGTATATGATTGTATGTTTGATTTATTCTGTCTCCTGCATGTTCCTTTGTGCTATTTCATTCATGGCCCTATTCGTTTTCTCTTGTTGGTATACCCTTGAGCCAGTCAGGGTCTCCATTACGTCCGCAATCATCAGCGTGTCCTTGAGCATGTTCAGCTCTCCTTGCAACTGTCTGATCAGACAAGAGCATGTCATCCTCTTCGCGATCCATTTTCATGGTGTGCGGAGCCCATCGATTGCGTACCGGGGTCCAGGTAAGGAAGGCAGGGAACGCTGCAAGAAAGACCAAGGAAATAGACAACCAAGCAAAGGAGTTCTGCTTTTGATACTTACTGATTAAGAGATACGCGGACTTCCACACTGAATCACTTCACAATCGGACGTGGCACGGCAGACAAGTTACGGCGTAGGAGAAGCGATGACAGGTCGACACAACGCGTTCCTGGTAATCGATTGGCTGGTGAGCCTTTTGGCACCTTGACCTGCAAAAGCCGTGGGAATTGGTAGTGTAGTAACTACAGTAAATATAGATGACCTCATGCATGACAGATCTTCAAGCTCGAAAGATCAAATGACAAGTCCCGGCCTCCTGGACGAGGCAACCACAATGCCGCAGGATCCAGGCTTCGCTTTGCAGAGCGTAAGTCATGCATCACCTATGTCTACCACGGTCGCAATGAACTGATCAGAGGTTATGCATTGATAGCTACTATATGCACCTATGCGGTTGCGGTGACTAGTGCCGCCGCCGTCGTTGGCTTGTTGATGTCCAGATGTCCCAACGCCAAGCACTATGCTACACATGGTAAGATCAAGGAAAATTTGTATTCGAAGCTGTCGTGACGAAAAATGTTCTTCAAACGGCGGCTTGAAGAGCCGCCAGTGTGGACTTGACCGACTTCAGAGCGCTCGAGGCGTCTATGCTGCTGCAACTAGGAGCGCATGATCTCATCGAAGATGAGTTCTACAGAAACGGTTAGCATCAGTTTCTTGATTGGAGGACTCAAAACGTACGCTTCAGCTGCTCTTTGCTGAGGTTATCTTTGTTCTTGTCAAAGTCGAAGAACTCTTCAGGGATAGGCTCGGCAGTCGGTTCGTCTTCTGGGTCGTGGTATGGCTCTAGGTAGGGGTGCTTCAGAGCCTCCTCAACTGTGATACGCTTGACTGGGTTGAATGCGAGTAGCTTGTCAAGTAGGTCCAGAGCGAGATCCGAGGTCTTGGGGAACATGGCCTTCCACGGGATCTTCTTCTTGAAGGGCAAGCTGCGGATGTATTCGCGCGCACGACGACTCTTGATTCCGTAGTAGTCCTCCATCGTAGGCGTACCGAGCACATCGAGGATCAACGTCAACTGGTGGTGGTAATCCTTGCCAGGGAACAATGGCTTTCCGCTGAGCATCTCTGCAAGAATGCAACCCACTGACCACACATCAATCGCCTTGGTGTACTCCTTGAAAGTCAACATGATCTCCGGTGCGCGATACCATCTGGTAGCAACGTATTCGGTCATGAATCCCTGGTTGTCCTCGGTGGAGGCTGCTGAACGCGCGAGACCAAAATCACAAACCTTGAGATCGCAATTGGCATTGAGCAGCAGATTTGATGGCTTAAGATCACGGTGGAGGACGTTTGCTGAGTGCATGGCCTTGAGTGCACGCAGAGTCTGGTAGATGAAGTATTGGCAATGGTCGTCGGAGAGTTCCTGTGTGCGAATGACCCTGTGCATATCCGTCTCCATCAGCTCTTGAATGAGGTAGACCTCTGTGAAGCTATCGTAATTCCTTGGCCTCTGGATATCCAGTATGGAAATGATGTTCTCGTGATTGAAGTAGCGGAGCAGCTTCATCTCTCGCAACGTACGCAAGCAGAACATACTGTGGTCGAATGGAGTGATCTTCTTGATGGCGACCTTTTGGCCAGAAGGCTTGTGGAAGGCAGAGCTGTCTTTGTCAGATGCGAAACTGGCTTGCTTGACTGCCAACATACCATACGACACCATATGCACCCTCTCCTACCACGTCCTGAATATCATATTGCTCCGACACATTGAAGGAGATCTTCCTGGAACCGTTGGAGGGCGTCGCACGAGACATTGTTGTGGTCGGTGAGGACCAATAGCTCGAAACTGCTGAGTATGCGGATCGTAGTAACGGAGAAGTAAAATCGAGCGGTTGGAGGCAGAGGTAGAGGATCTGACAATGCTGTTTCGAGAGGGCAGGGGACAAAGAAGTACAAGCTTGCGCCCACTGCAGTCCTGTACCATGTACAATCAGTCTTTGTTCCATAATGAAGCCATGTCAGATGCAGATGGAAGCTGGGCCGATAGCTTCTTTAGATAGCCGCCCTGAAGGTCGATCTCATGCAGGAACCGTCCTCTGGAAGGGACACGAGACACGTACCTGAATGACCCCAGAGATCAGGTTGGTCGCTCCTTCGGATATAGCGCCTCGCGGCAGATGTCAGGTGATTGAGAGTGAATTGGCGGGAGAGACGAGGGGGGAGGAGTCCCTTGTCAGATGCAGGCGGTCAGTGCGGATCGCTTCAAGGGCGCTTGCAACAGGCCAGCTGTCTGATGTGTTTCAAGGAGCAATTGAAAGGATGGAGACGGGAGAGCGAAGACGAAGCTGAGGAAGAAGGTAGAAGTAGCTGATAGACAACGTTTTGACGGTGAGAGTGATTCAGAAATCAACGGGCATCAATGGTAGTAGTGGGAAAGTGTGCGTGGAGGTGCTTGGGTGCTCTGACAAGGTGATTGCCCTGGCGGGGTCCGATCCAAGCATTCTTACTGGTCCGAGCACGAGTCATGGCAACATTCCACGCGCCAGCCAGCCCATTGTTCAGCCATATGAAAGCGTTTTTGAATGGCTCACAATCCGTTTTGGATCACGGAGCTGATGAAGGCACAAGCCAATAAAGATTACAGTTGGATTGGAATCTGTACAATCGGTTGCACAATGCAAACCATCTTCAACACCAAAAGCTCGACCAAGGGTCTATGGACAAGATTCAGGGTCGTCCCGTCTGGCGATCCTCCAGAATGTCTCTCGGTCCAGAACAACAACTTCCGAAGTGAATAGAAATACAACTCCCTGCTATGGTATAATGCTTATCCCCAACGCCAAAGACTTGACCACCCTTAGATCCACTCCTGGCCGTGCTGGTGACGCTCGTCGAGGAACGGAGATGCTTCTTGCGGGTGGCCCTGCGAGATCTGCGCAGGAGTACCAACAAATCCTGAACGTTTGTTGTCATCCTCGCGAGGAGTCCTGGGCGGTGTCCGTGCCGAATCCATCTTTTGCTGCACCTTGATGATCTGCACCTTCTTTCCGAGGTCGATCTCGACGAGACCGTTGGCTTGCCTCTCAAGAGTGTTGCCGCGGCTGCGCATGGAGTGGGCGTCAAAGTCGCGGTTGAGCATCATGGGAGAGGTAGGCTCGAGAGGCACATGCTCGAACTCGAGAGCATGAGCGGCAGGGTCCTTGCAGCCGTAGCAGAAGAAACCGAAGTGGAGGAGACTACAATGGTCAGTGAGGGTTCGATGCATCACGACTTTGATGACTTACCAGGCTGCTGTGAGGAAGATGACGGCTGCGATCTCAAGGCGCATCTGCGACTTCGGTGCAATGTCGAGAGCAAAGTAAAGGATGCAGTCGAAGCCAAAGTTGAGGAAGCCGGTGATCAGAAGGGAGATCGCGACAAAGATGTCGATAAAGATGCAGATCCTGCGGTCGAAGCGGTAGTGCTTCTTGACACACAGATCGAACATGCAGAGGCCGTTCCAGATGAGGGACATGGCAAGCTAGAGATGTCAGGAGTATTCAGTCATTCGATCTGCCCAAGCACATACCCCAAGAAGAGCAAGACTGCCAAAAGCACTCCTGGTAGGTGTCTTTGACTCAAAGATACCAGGAAGCGCCTGTTGAACCTGATGAGCAAAGTTCTTCCTCGCGCCGTATCTCATGTCGACAATAAAGGCGAACATGATGACCGAAACGCATGATGAAAGGATTGTGATGGCCCTGGTCATCTGGACCAAACGGAGTGTTTGTTGGAAGCCCATGTTTGTCGACGTAAGGAGTGTACTGACAGCAGTCAAGTGTCGTGACCAGGTGGTAAGATCGACAGGTCCATGGTGATGTTTCATATATCTAAAGAGCTCAGAAGACCAATTTCTGACCGTTGAGAATTGTGTCACTATCTAATCACTAGGGGCAGTTGACACCGTTGTAATCGATTCTTCCTTTCTGATTTTGTATAATTCGTGAGGCTCTGAAGAGGAATGCGGAGACGAGGCGGTGGAGAATGAGAAATGCATACCTACTAGCCTCAACATCCTCAACCGCCCACTCTTCAGCATACGCGACACTGGAAAGAATGTAGCGAATACCGCAAGATCAACACTGTTCAGCCCTGCAGACCCTGTGAGGTAGATCATGCATGGGCATGACTGCGGGCCGTTTTGTGTATTTTAACGGGCATTTCCAGCCCTGTCGATTTCTCTCCAAAGAGTACGAGCAGTTCTTACTGTTGTCGAAGTCCAGCCTCCATATTTTCTGAAGCACCAGAAAGCAATGAACATGATGAAATGACGGTAAAATTGAGAGTGCTTCGGAATGAGAAGACGGCCCATAGTCCTGAGGCTGGTTGACCCCTCCTCAACCGTGAACACGTCGTCGTCATAGCATGGCGCGAGCCACACTGCGTGGTAGCTTCGCGGAAGGAAGCATATGGCTGAGATCTGTCTTGTCCAGTAGCTGCATCGAGATGGATGTGTTCACGAGAAAGATCGAGAAGATAGTGGGGAGACTCAGGTCTTGCCGTGATCATAACCTCGGCTATTCTGTCGAGACCGTCAACTCACCACATTCGGGGGCAGCACTTCTCGCTTTCTACCATCAATGCAGACGATCCCTGCAACCATCTAAGCAGCGAAGATGAGCACCAGCTAGCGACAGATGAATGTCTGATGCCAGCAGCCATAATGGAGCTCTCTTTCGATACGCCACAGAGAGGCTGCTCCCTTGCACAAGGGCTTTCTTCGGTGCTGCAGGATGGGGTTGCCAGCTCAGCAGCTGCAGGTAGGGTACTGTTTTGGGCCTCCGTCCGCAATCTGCAGCCAATGCATCGCGTTGCCATGTCCTGCACGGGGACGAGCAGATCTCTCATGCGGCCAGCATTCGTGCGACTCTTGCAACTGTACTAACGGGTTTCCCTCACCAATGTCATCAACCGTCCGCTTCCTTTAACATGTACCACTCTTTCATTGCGTAGTTTTTCACTTAGTGAGATCTTCACAGGTCGTTCACGGCGCTGATAGATGGCATCTTTCGGACTGGACCGGACGATAACTACCAAGGATGAGCCGCCGACTGTCACAAGCACAAAGTCGACTGCATCCCTGCCTGACGGTGAGGGCCGACGTAAACGAAGCAGCATACATAAAAGCAAAAGTCAGGCAAATTTCCTTGCTTCGCACAAAGCCAACGAAAAGCGAAGGAACAGCTTCACCGGCTTCCAGACGAAGCAAGGAGTAAGTAAGAAATCTGAGCGGGGCACGATCTTTGATGAAGAGCGACACAGCCGCCGCACTGATCGTGCACGAGTGAGATACGAGTCTTCCGCATCTCCACCTCGTCTTCATCGCTCGAAATCTTCCAGTCATACCAAAAAGCTACCTATTCGTAGAATCCGTACAACCAGGAGTGGGCCTTATCTCACGCTGCACCCATCAGTACTTTCCGTCTTGTCTGGCTTGACATCTTTGTCCAAAGCCTCTGCTTCTACCAATTCCACCATGACTCAGAAGAAGTACGACAAAGAGGTTGGTAAGCAACAAGACAGCGAAGGCTCGCGAAGAGGCATCAAAGCAGAAAAGACTGCCTCTGCCATGCCTTCGGCTGCCGATGCTCCGAATATCACGTCTCGCTCCTCCTCTGTCAGCTCAGCCCATGACCATCAAGCTCACCAGTATACGCTCTTAGCAAGTCCAGAAAGATCAGACCGCCGACAAGCAGACCGGGACTATCCATATGTGGCCATGGCGAACGAGCCTGCCATTCTAGCTCCAAACAGGCCAGGCCATAACCACCCGTACAATCATAGAGGCTTTGTGAATCAATCTCTCCTCTCTCACAAGGGCCCAATGTCGCTGCCTCTCCCACCGAGCGACCTGCGTTTACCCTATCCGCAGGCGTCCTTTGAGCACGCTCATTTACTACCACATGACCCGGCGGCCGTCATGTCCGGCCAATCTCACAAGTGGGTACCTCCAGCGGAGAGCCAGACGGAAGCGCAGCCAGTCGACCCGCCATCAAAAGCCGATGGTACCGCAAATATTGTTGCAGATGCACAGAATCCACATCGTGACCCAAGTGTATCGGCGCCGGCAGTTTTTCGCCGTTTTACGACTTTACACCACCGGATCATCTCTCAAATCCAATCTGATCTTGCAACGTACGAGTCACAATTGATCAGTCTCGAGCAACGTATTAAGAGCTACCCGGGTCCCGATATGGGCTACTTGCAAGCATTACAAGACCGTCGGCGGTACATACTCACAAATGTCTTTGAGAAGCTGGAGCAGTACCACGCTGCTATTGCATTGGCGAGGTCAGACACAACGCTCAACGAGTCCAGAGCTTCTGAACGAAGTGCATTCGGACCTGGTTCTGCCGATAATTTTGTCGTAGCTGGGTCTCGCTCTGTTCTCTATGAGCGAGCTGATCAAGAAGCACGCTCGGAAGACTCGTCTGCAGCATCCAGTGCTGAGGACTCGGGCGCAGAAGCCAACCATACTGACCTAGACGCCTCGGGCAACAAGAAACAAGTTTCTGATTCGGGCTCCTCGATCGGTGCTCCTCCCACGGCAGCAAGCTTTATCACGTTGGGCGTCTTCGCCGTGATGCTGATCGCCGCTCTTGCCGTCAAGATCTACCGTCCCGATCTCGACGACCTTGGCAACATTGCACTCAGCGTGGCTTTGCTTGGAGCTGGAGTATATATGCAGTCTCTCGGAGTCAGTCATACGGGTGACGTCTTCAAACGCGCACTTATAGATCGTGGGCCATTTTGTCTAATATGGTGCCTTCTAGGCTCGTCGCGTGCGCTGACTTCCTGGCATGTGTTTATCATCCGCCTTCTCATCTCACCATTTGTGGTGATGCCCCAAGAGACTGTATACTACTACCTTGGCCACGCTTTACAGACGCTGTGGGACGGTGCTGGCAACTCCACCACGGCCGCAACAGATCCGAGGAAAGGAGATTCTGAAGGAAAAACGACAGAGAAGCCAACTGAGATAGATTCCAAAGACCCTCGATCACCCGGAAGACCAGATGTCACTGACGTAGAAAGAAAGGTGCTAGCTTCAGGAAAAGCTCAAGGCACTAGCAAGGTAATCGATGAAGTGCGCCCATTCCTAGTAGCAGACTCGTCATCTTCTGATGCCAATGCAGTATCGCAGCCCTCGAAGCGAGAATTGACACTCCTTCCGCTGTTGGATAGTCGTGGTGAAGACTGGCCTCAGATCTCACAACTCATCACTGTATGGATGATGCTTCTCGCCCTGCTCGGTCCAATCTTACTTGCCATAACAGTATTGGAGAGTGGTTCCACCAGTCTAGCGTGGCTCTTCGATAGCCTGTACTGCACTTACGCCACGACCATTCTGTTTGCGATTGCGGCAAACTCGAGCCATTTCTCGGAAAGCGAACATAAATGGCAGGTCATAATGGTTGTCCCCGTAATCACGATAACGACATGGATGCTCCTCGTGCTCTGGCGCGGACCTACTGTGGTTGCACGCGGTCTTGTCGGCTTCATCTTCTGGTTCTGTACCTTACTTATTCGCAAATGGGAACCAACAGTTGTTCCAGAGACTCGGACGCTCCACGAGCTTCGGCATGACTTCAAAAGTCAGATTACTGCTAAGCAACGTCTCGACCTGAGACATGAGCAAGTCTCTGGCTGCTGCCTTATGCTGACGATAGCATGTTTCTTGCCCACGTCAGTAGCACTGATACCTTGGATGCAGCGGAATCCCAATTGCATAAGCATTGTACTAGGCTGGGTCTGCGCCTTGGTTGCTTCTGGCACTACCAGAAGCGCGGCGACTTGTTTGGTGTTGCTGAAGATGACTATTGGACGACGGTATTGCAGCCCACATTCATGAGTCTGATCTACTTGGGGCCATGTATATGGCCACACTGCTGGCTCAGTGGCCTGGTCTCATTTGTGGTCTGCACTATCGTCCTGTGCAATAGACGTGCCAGATGGGCTGAAAGGATGACTGAAGTGGTGGAGCAGCGCAGAATTGGAACAGATAAAGAAGGCGAGGTGGTAGGCTGGAGTCTGAATTGCCTCGAACTGATCGAGCAGATGTTGTCTAAACACAAGAGTCGGCTCTGTCCCTTCAACGTTGCCTGGATATTCATCCAAACTGGGGAGGCCGAAGAAGAGGTAGACGACGCCACGACCGGAGCTGCATGTCCGAGGGGCCAGACACATCTAGTAGATCGAGATTCATCGTAGGGATCTCGGATCATGTAGTCTATAGTCTCAAAGAATGCCGGATCCTCTCTTCCAGAATTGAAGGTATAAATCCATGTGCGCTCGCGTAAAATTGCCCTCCCGGGATGAGCCATCATCACTCATCCACAACCTCATCTCCACGATCTCGAGCAGAAGAGGGTCGCAACTCTCGCACACAATGCAGACATGGCCGAACAGCCTGTCAATGGGTCACTAGGCCCGAATTTGGATGGCGCTCGCCTCGTGCTGCTGTCCAATGCGGTCAAGAAGCGCACAGCGCAGCTTCAAGCTCTTCACGAGCTAATAAAAAAAGATGGTCCGTATGCCCTCGAGCTTTGAGGGCGCCACTGATCCTCCGCAGAGATCCAGGATGAGCAATGGCCTCAAGTGGTCCGGAATGTGTTCGACACCCTGCCCGTCTATGTGGACATGAAATCTCGACATGCGACAGAGGACTGCATATCTGCTATACTGAAGGGCGGGGTCGAGGACGCCCCTGCCGATTCGTTCATTGATCTGGTGGTGAAGGAGTCGGAAAAGAAGAGTCTCTCACCGAGTAATGCGTTCATACTGGTTCGCTGGCTGCACCATATCATACCTGCGATCGGAAAGTCGGACAAGGCGTGGTCAAAATGGGAAAGCAAGACGATACATGCCCTGGTACGGTCGATGAACACTTTTCTGGCCTCGGACCCACGAGAGAGTACAGATGCGACGGTCTTCAGGGTCACGAGGAGGACGTTCAGGTGGCTACTAGTGATACCCGACCGAGGACAGAAACTGCTGGAGAACTGTGTGGGTTTTCTGACCGCAAAGGCTGCTACGCCGAGTCCTCAGAACGGCATCTTGCTCGGAATCATTGCTGGTGTTTGCAACCGCTACAAGGGTACCACTGTAGACTTTGGAAAGTTCAAGGCCGCGTACAACGACTTTTTCATTCGGGAAGTTTTAGGATCAAGGACAGTACTGCCTGACCGAATAGCTCAGTCATTGTCGCCATACTTTGAATCATACGTGACACTGGAGGACCTGGAGAAGACTCTGGTACCTGCTGTGGAGAAGGCCTTGTTGAGAGCACCAGAAGTGGTGCTTGTAAATATCCTCCCTGCAGTGGTCCAATCTCTTCCAACCACGATCGACCTTGGAAATCTACTAGCCACAAAGCTTGCAGCGCCTTTGCTTAAGAACGTAACGTCCTCGAACGCCAGCATTCGGAGTGGTGCAATTCAGAGCTTCGAAGCACTGAGCCAACGAAGTAAAGACGAAGCAAGTCTAGAGAAAGCCGCGGACGCCGTCCTCACGCCACTGAAGGGCGGCAAGCTAGCATCCGCTGATCACCGCACGTCTCACGCACAGCTTCTAGCGGTCATTCCGTCCACGCCTGCTCTTTCCAAGAAGATTCCAACAGGTCTGGCGCCGATCGTTGCTAAGGAAGCAAATGATGCCGCTGCAACTGCCGAGGTCACAGCATTTACTATACATCTCGAGCATGGTATCAGAGCAGGTGTGAGCCCAGAAAATGCCGTGGCTGACGCCGTCGTCAAGGGTCTGGCCGACAAGAAGCCCCAGACAAGGAGAACATGGACGTTGCATTTCGCCCAGCTCTTTTGGAATCTTCCAGAAGAGATTCTGAAATCAGAAGCCGCCACTAAGCTGGCGGATGCTGGTGTGGGCAAGCTCATCGATATTTGGTCCGAAGCACAGAATAATCCTTTACCAGCTGTGCAATCGGGACTCGCATCAGCAGCCGCAGCTGTCACAGCACTCATCGTTGGCAAGTTCGGACTTGTACAGTCAGACCTAAAGAATGCTTCTACGATTAAGAAAGCAGCTGTGGCAGAGAAGACTCTCGTAGCTGATCCGAAACCATCCTTCTTGCTAAACACGAAGGTGTTCACCAAGCTGACGTCTGCGGATGACCTTACGTGGTTCCTCAGAGCACTCGAGGTGTTGTCCGAGACTCTGCTCGCAGATAGTACCTCAGAGTCGGCGCAAAGTTCGTGGGCTCAAGCCTTTACCTACGTCCTTGTGGCCGACTCTTCTCCTTCTTCTGTCAAGTCAGCCGCCAATAAGACACTCGAATCGATCTACAAGAAGGCCCCATCCAAAATCACAGAAATCATGGTTAGCGGTCTGACACAATGGACTATTGATGTGGCTCGCGAGAATAAGGACAGTGTAGCGGCAGCGTCCCATACTGGAATCGACAGCCTGTACAAAGTGATTCGCTGCATCTCTGTCAAATTCGACAGAGACATGCAGGAACCGACATCTCTGGACAAACAAGCTCTGGCACTTCTCATTATCACTCGTCCACAATTCATGCCCCGTGGGAATTGGATCGAGACAATCATCAAGATCGGAATCGATCCTGGTCAATTCGCTGATCGAAATGCCGATGCATGTATTCAGCAGATCAAGTCTTGGACAGAGGACTCACGGTTCTCTGGTCTCCCAACTTTTCAGGAAGCTGCATTTGCTGCCGCCGCAGACCTTGCGTTTGTCTCACCCGAGACTCTACTGCCCCGCGTCATCGAAGAGGTATGCAGCGATCTTGATCCAGATCTGTTGCAAGATCTCGGACCGACTGAGGCCGCCATCTACCGCACGCCGAAAGGAACAGCATTCATAGATGTTCTGGCAACACAAGCACCTCCACAACCACCCAGCAAGAACTCGAAGGACTATGATACACTGCAGTGGGAAGCGGAGCTGAGGGAGCAACTTGCTAAGAAGAAGGGCGCTGCGAAAAAGCTTACGAAGGACGAGCAAGCCAAAGTCAATGCTCAGCTTGCGAAAGAATCAGAAGTCCGTAAGCAGGTCACTGGCGTTGTGGCAAGAATACAGAGAGGCGCGGGTATCGTACAAGCTCTTGTACGAGGCCCTCCTACAGAGACGGAGGCTTGGTTTGGCAAGTGTACACAACAACTCTTTGATATCATTGTGGCAGGTGCTGGTTCCCTGATGGGCGAATCGGCTGCGGAGATCTACATGCAGTGCTCGTCCAAAATTTCACCGCGTCTCGGCGCCAACAGACCTTTCCTTGGAGCGGTTGCACTGCGTGCAGCCGGCGTAGTTGCGATCCCCGAATATGTCAAAGAAGAACCTCTGGGCGAGGCAGTTACCAGAATTCTCTACCGTCTACGATTTCTCAGCGAGCAGAGACCGTTTGATCCAGCAACGCTCGCTTACGCATTGCATCTGGTCTTCATTGTGCTGGAACAAGGTTCCATTGAGAAATCAGGTGAGGAGGCAGACGAGCAGCTTATTCTGGCGGGCGAGATTCTCACCTTCCACACCGACGTGTGCAGCGATACACGATTACCACGAGCACGCATTCTCGCCACCATCATCAAAGCTCTTCAAGCATATACTCAGCACTTCCGCTTGTTCAAGGACTGTTTGAATGACTTTAGCCGTGGCATAGCTGCAACGCTATCGCCAGATGAGACAGACGTCATTGTCAGAGCTACGATAGTGCCTGAAGCAGCCGTGCGGACAGCCTCGTTACAGGCGATAAGCGCCGAACTCGACCTCCCCGAGCATACTTTCTCCAAAGAGATCTGGACAGCTTCATATGATGATGTACAGGAGAACACCGAGCTTGCAAAAGAAATTTGGGAAGAGAATGAACTCGACACGCATGCCGAAGATGTTCCCGCCCTCGTACCGTACCTTGAGTCCAAAGATATCCAGTTACGGCGTGCAGCCGCTCGGGGCATTGCCGCACTTGTTGTAGAGTTTCCCGATGCCCTGCAAGGCCTTTTGGAACATCTCAAGGAGATATACATCGAGCGAGCTAAACCCCGAGTGCCTCAAAGAGACAAGTACGGCATGCCGATCAAGATGGAGCAGGACGATCCTTGGCCAGCAAGACAAGGTATCGCGCTAGCTTTCAAAGAGCTAGCCGACTCCTTTATTGATAAAGATTTGGTACCCTTCTTTCATTTCATGGTCGACAATGGACCTCTTGGCGACAGCCATGGTGCTGTACGAGAGACCATGCTTGACGCAGCGACAGCTGTCGTGTCAGAATGTGGGAACTTGAAGGTCGAGGATCTTATGTCTCTGTTTGAGAAGAGTCTGGATGGCCCTGACTCTGGATCGCAAAGTAAGGATCTGGTCAACGAAGCCGTTGTCATTTTATACGGCGCTCTTGCCAGACACTTGAAGTCTGGTGATCAGCGAGTACCAAAGGTCGTGCAGAGATTGCTGCAGACGCTAAGCACTCCGTCAGAGTCTGTGCAATACGCCGTGGCTCAATGCTTGCCACCTCTTGTACAAGCATCAAGCCAGGAGGCTGGTCAATACGTCTCGAAAATGATGGAGGACCTCACTGGCGGGAAGAAATATGCTGTCCGTCGAGGTGCCGCATACGGTCTAGCTGGTATCGTCAAGGGTCGTGGGGTCGCTGCGTTGCGAGAATTCCGGGTGATGTCCAACCTCAAAGCCGCTACAGAAGCAAAGAAGGATACCAATCAGAGACAAGGCGCTTTCCTTGCATACGAACTACTCTCGCTGATCCTAGGAAGGATATTCGAGCCATATGTCGTACAGATTGTGCCTCAGCTGCTGGGCGGCTTTGCCGATCCTAGCGCTGATGTCCGAGATGCTTGTCTGGATGCAGCAAAGACTTGCTTCTCAACACTAAGCTCTTTCGGTGTCAAGCAGGTACTTCCAATGTTGCTTGAAGGCCTGGACGAATCACAATGGCGAAGCAAGAAAGGCGCGTGCGACTCATTGGGAGCCATGGCGTATCTGGATCCGCAACAACTTGCTGTCAGCTTGCCAGAAATCATTCCACCTCTTACTGAAGTGCTCAATGACAGCCATAAAGAAGTACGATCATCTGCTAACCGCAGTCTGCAACGCTTTGGCGATGTCATCAGCAATCCTGAAATCAAGAGCCAAGTCAACATCCTGCTCAAGGCCCTCAGCGACCCCACCAAATTCACAGATGAAGCCCTTGATGCACTTATCAAGGTCAATTTCATTCACTACCTCGATGCTCCTTCGCTGGCTCTGGTCGTCCGCATTCTCGAACGTGGTTTGGGAGATCGATCTGCTACCAAGCGGAAAGCATCGCAAATTATTGGAAGTCTTGCTCATCTGACAGACAGGAAAGACCTGATCAGTCATCTTCCAATCCTCGTTGCTGGTCTGCGGACCGCTGTGGTTGATCCAGTGCCAGCAACCAGAGCTACAGCTTCCAAAGCTCTCGGCTCAACTGTTGAGAAGCTCGGCGAGGATGCTCTACCGGACCTCATCCCAAGCTTGATGACAGCATTGAAGGCAGACACCGGCGCAGGCGACCGTCTTGGATCAGCACAGGCACTCAGTGAAGTGCTTGCTGGTCTCGGGACAAGTCGATTGGAAGAAACGCTTCCTACTATTCTACAGAACGTTTCCAGCTCGAGACCTTCCATCAGAGAAGGCTTCATGTCTCTCTTCATCTTCTTGCCAGCCACCTTTGGGAACAGCTTCGCCAACTATCTCAGCAAGATTATTCCACCTATCCTGGCAGGTTTGGCGGATGAGGTCGAATCCATCAGAGAGACGTCATTGCGAGCTGGTCGTCTCCTTGTCAAAAACTTTGCGACCAGAGCCATCGATCTGCTGCTACCAGAGCTCGAGCGTGGGCTCGCAGACGACAGCTATCGTATCCGTCTCAGCTCCGTCGAGCTCGTCGGAGACTTGCTCTTCAACCTTACCGGTATCAGTGGTAAGACCGAAGCGGACGAAGAGGAAGAGGACGCAGCCGAGGCTGGTGCTTCACTTCTGGAGGTCCTCGGAGAAGAAAAACGAAACAAGGTCCTCTCTGCACTGTACATCTGTCGCAACGATACATCTGGCTTGGTCAGGGCTGCTGCAATTAATGTCTGGAAGGCCTTGGTCTCGACTCCAAGAACTCTTCGTGAGCTTGTACCGACACTTACTCAACTTCTCATTCGCAGACTGGCTAGCTCCAATATGGAGCAGAAGGTCATTGCTGGCAATGCTCTCGGAGAACTTATCAGGAAGGCCGGCGAAAGCGTGCTATCTACTCTCCTACCGACTCTTGAAGAAGGCTTGCAGACCTCGACAGATCCTGACTCACGACAGGGGATCTGTATCGCCTTACGGGAGCTTATCTCATCTGCATCGCCAGACACCCTGGAGGAATATGAGAAGACTCTTATCTCTGTGGTCAGGACTGCGCTTGTTGACTCAGACGCTGACGTGCGTGAGGCAGCCGCCGAGGCTTTCGACTCTCTTCAAAAGATTCTTGGCAAGAGAGCTGTCGATCAAGTTCTCCCGCATCTTCTCAGTCTACTTCGATCCGAAGACGGTGCCGACAATGCTTTGTCCGCCCTTCTCACTCTCCTCACCGAGCAGACGCGTGCCAACATCATCTTACCGAACCTGCTACCAACACTTCTCACATCTCCAATCAGTGCCTTCAATGCAAGAGCTCTGGCTTCTCTCGCCGAGGTGGCCAGCTCAAGCATGACAAGGAGACTGCCAAACATCCTCAACTCCCTCATGGATGCCATCATCTCCTGCCAAGACGAAGAGCTCAAGGGCGAGCTGGAGACGTCTTTCGATACTGTCTTACAATCGGTGGATGAGTACGATGGCCTGAACACTGCTATGAGCGTCATGCTGGCTCTTGTGAAGCATGACGATCACAGGAAGCGAGCCACAGCTGACCATCATCTCGCCAAATTCTTCCAGTCTGCCGAAATGGACTTCTCGAGATACTACCCTGATCTCATTCGAGCATTACTACTTGCCTTTGACGATAGTGATGCGGAAGTTGTCAAGGCAGCTTGGACTGCTTTGAGCGCTCTGACAGGTCGACTGCGGAAAGAAGAAATGGAAGGACTCGTCATCTCGACCAGACAGACCCTCAACCAAGTCGGGGTCGCTGGGCACAACTTACCAGGTTTCTCGCTGCCAAAGGGCATCAACGCTATTCTGCCGATATTCTTGCAGGGTCTGATGAACGGAACGGCAGAGCAGAGAACACAAGCCGCCTTGGCAATATCAGATGTCATCGACAGGACAAGTGCGGATGGATTGAAGCCATTTGTCACACAAATCACCGGACCTTTGATCCGTGTCGTATCAGAGCGGTCAGTCGATGTAAAGTCAGCCATCCTGCTTACTCTCAACAATCTGCTCGAGAAGATCCCGACATTCCTCAAACCCTTCTTGCCACAACTTCAACGTACATTTGCCAAGTCACTGGCTGATCCTTCATCGGAGATTCTCCGCACAAGGGCTGCAAAAGCGCTTGGTACGCTCATCACTCTCACTCCTCGTATCGATCCATTGATCACCGAGTTGGTCACTGGCTCGAAGACGCCTGATGCGGGTGTTCGGTCTGCCATGCTGAAGGCCCTGTTCGAGGTTGTCAGCAAAGCAGGTTCGGCCATGAACGAAGCGAGCAAGAATGCCATCTTGGGTCTCATAGATGCCGAGTCCGGTGAAGGCGACCCTGGCATGATTATCACCAACGCCAGACTCCTCGGAGTGCTCGTCAAGGTTTTGCCTGCGGACGCAGCAGCTGGTCTTATCAGAAATCGTGTCTTGACGCCACAGCCAACATATCCATCCGTCCTTGCCCTCAATGCCATTCTCCTCGAGGCACCCGAAGCTCTGACAGCCAACTATGCCGATGTCCTTGTCAATCTTTTGTCTCAAGGCATCAAGCACTCCGTAACTCTTCCCCCGTCCTATACCCCTCCTTCCTTGCTAACGTGTCCCAGAATCCACAGCTATCAGAGAACTTCATCATCGGATCCGGCAAATTCTTCCTCTCGCCCACCTCACCCAAGGATACCACACACGTCGAACCAATTCTCGCCGCCCTCACCTCGGTCCTTCCCCCAACGGCGGGCGCATCAGTCGACACCCGCCGCCTCTCCCTCGTCGTCATCCGCACCATTGCCCGACACAACCACCCCGACCTCATCGCGCCCTACCTCTCCGTTCTCGTCCCACCCGTCTTCAGCGTCGTCCGCGACCCCCTCATCCCCGTCAAACTCGCCGCCGAACAAGCTTTCCTCGCCATTTTCGACGTTGTGGACAACGAAGCGGAGGACTTTGAGCATTACCTCGAGAAGGAAGGCAAGGATCTCCCGGCGAACACGAAGCGGAGTATGGGTGATTATTTCAAGAGAGTGGCGATGCGGTTAGGCGCGCAGGCGAGGGAGAGGAGGGATGCGGAGGGACGCACGGGTAAAGCCGGCCCGGGGGAGAGTTGGTTGAGTGCGGATGAGGAGGAGGATGAGAGGGAGATTTGGTCGGTGGGGAGGGTGGAGATTGGGGAGGTGTGGAGGGATAGCGCTGCCTGATTTCAGTGCATCAACACAATGAGGTCTTGTGCACGTGAGGGGCGAATGGCGACCGTGAATGATGTATATAGTGCATGTCAACCGCCTTTGAGAGCATCTAGGCGCATGCGCCACGTCTTGTGTTGCAACTGACAGAGTCAAGCGTCGTACCACGGACGACTGGCCGTGCGAACGTGAGGCAGTACACAAAGCCAAATACTGCTGTCCGAAATCGTCTGCCAAATATGCTCATATTATAGGCATCCAGACTGACGGGTCGCGCAACCGCCAACGGCGGCTGAATTCAAAGTTCTTCCACGGTTACGACCCTGAACACCACAATACCTAACGAACTTGCCTATACAAGACCAAGACGGTTCACTCACCGGCTAATGCCAAGTGTAATCCATTCCAGGTAACGATGGCCGAGCGCACAGCGGAATGCCGTAAGACAAGCGCTGAGAGAATGTTTATACGAGCATGGTTTGGGGATACTTCATTAGAGCGTCTTGAACGCTGTCCGTACCTCCGTGGAATCTAAATGAAGCGCTTTTGTCAATAACACCGATGGACCCTCGGTTTTGAGACAGAAGACGATATGGGCTCAGAGGTAGGCCGAAATTGCTCATATAATTATTCTGTCGAGAGTGACTTTACATTTCCTGAGCCTAAGATCGCAGTATCTGTACTTCACCATGATGCTGTCCGGGGCGCTAATGTCAAGAGAAGTGGACGCTTCAGTGGCGGGTTATGAGGCCGACGTATCTGTTGAGGAGGTTCTCAGGCTCCTCTCTGATCTCAAGGTACTCTGCATCATCATGTTTGCATTAGCATGCATATCAATCCTCCTACGGTTCTTCGTCCGACTACGCATCAGCAAAGTCTTTGGGGCTGAGGATTGGACCATGGTCGTCGTTTCTCTGCTCTTTGTAGCCGAAGGTGCATTGATCCTGGCCAACATCGACATCTCTAGACGTCAATTTGAGGGAGACTCCTCGGACCAGCTCGAGATTCTGTACACGCAAGTAAGAGGTCCTTCTATTTTGTTGACCCCAAAGCTGATGTACCTTGGATCGAAAAGGCGACCGGATTGTATACCTGCTCATCCTGATAATGCTCAAGATCTCAGTGGGCTTCTTCTTCCTGGCCATTTTCTCTCACAGGAAGATTGAGCGATGGATCATCTACGTGGTCATGGTGCTTTCCACTTGTTGTGGTATTGCTTATCTCCCTCTCGGTTACGGCACTTGCGCACAGATCAAAGTCCTCCCCGGTGTGAATACAACGTGTCCGATGGTAACACAGACAGCTGCGTCTGCTACGTTCGCAGCCTTCTCCATCGTGACAGTGGTCCGCGATTTCACCTTGACGCTGCTGGCCCTGATCGCTTTATACAAAGTTCAGTTGCCGCTACCGACGAAGCTCTCGGCTTGCTTCCTCCTCGTCCTCGGGTCGGTAGGAGGTCTCGCTTCCACCGTGCGCCTGGCTATCGTCCTCAAGAAGACCGATTTGTCAGCCTATACGAAGGAGCTCTTTCTTCTCTACCGTTGGGTCATGGTCGAGATTGCCCTCGGGGTCATCGCGGCCAATCTCGCACTGGTGAGACCACTCTTCCACAAGTTGCTTTCCAAGATGGGGGCCATTGGAAGCTCCAACATGACCAAATCAAATCCTCAAGAAACACACAAATACGGGGCACGCTCGTCCAAAGCGCCAGGGGATGGCGACGAACTACTGCTCGAGGAGGTTAAGAGAGAGGTCGTGATTACCGTAGGCATTGCCAGTGGAGGGGGACCGGACTCTGACAAGAAGTCTGCTGCTCCGCGCCGTACCTCCGCCGAGGAAGGCATCGTGTAGCATGTAGTACCTCTCGCAATTGAGGAGACCTAAGGCCCAGCGCTGCCCCATCCACGTCATTCCAGCGTGTATCGTTCTTCTTATCATCGTCATAGAATGTACATTAGACATTATCGGCTGATTCCATGCACATCCCCTGTCCCAAACCAAGTGACAGCCGTGTGCTAACCAGAAGCTGACGCGTATCACCTACCATTAGCACGCCCATGGTGAGTCTTTGCGTCCGCTTCATAATGGAAGAACTCTTCCGCACGCAGGCCGATTAGTGTTCCGAGAATGTTGCTACTGACTGAAGCATCAGTCGTTGCGTTGAAATGACGGGTCCAATCGTCCGCATCACAAGCTGCTGGAATACAGATTATTGAGAGAGCGCAATCACCAGAATATTCCCGCAGTAACCAGATATCGTTGAGGATTGTTGAGCAGATTCCACCTCGACAAGAAGTACAATTTCAGCCTGCGAACGTGACGATGTTGCTGGAAGTCGAAGGATGTGGAATCAAAGTGCCAGCGTCTCCTATCAAAGGAAGCCCAGTAAGGAGCGGAGACAAACAGAAAGTCCGATTGATGCGGACCTTATGCCAAAGGAGACGACGGGAGAGTTTGGTTATCATCGTCTCTGACCATGAAATCTGCACTCGTACCTTGACTCTGCGGCAATGGAAGACCCGACGCACAGATGTCAATGACGACCGGTCTCACAGTAGTGCATGCTCTGATCAAGCCTCGACGACGTAGCACAATGAATACGCTTCACCTCCCGGACCGGGATACGAGGTTGGATATTGAGTCCCGACGGCAGGAGGCTTGCCGGATGCTTCTTGTCCCATACGCCTACCATCAAAAGTGGTGTATGGAACAGTCCTCCACTCGAAGACTCGTCTGCTTCCATGAGGCACAGGGTAAGTCGACTGGACATGCTGCACGGTCGACGGGCCTCGATTGCGACCCATGGAGGCAGGCTTTGGCAGAACTGTTCACCGCTCACTGCATGGGCAAGCACGCACGTAGGTGACAACCGCATTCGCAGATCCATCGTCTCTGCGTCCTCCATAAGGCGCGTCACCCATACTTCGATAGATCATCTCTATTTGCATTACGAGCGGCATCCTATCCACAATAGCAGACATGCAAACTCGGTATAACCACAGCCTCTGCCGGCCATTGGGCCATTCGCGACTCCAGAGACGACGAGCCTAAACGTGATTGACTTTGAGCTGCTCGTATCTTGAGCCGCAACGGGAATTTCATAGTGCTGTATTTTGGTCGAGGACGTAGACAGTCTCGAAGTCTAGCTGTGCTTCGCGAGATGAGGCCAACATGGCTGTCATGATATTTAGAGCGCGTGTACACTCAAAGGGAAGCCGAAAATCCTACACAGTATCTTTCATTTCATTTCGCAAGCATGAGGAGTCCCCTCTTCCTATCGCTCTTGACGAGCGCTTCTTTGAGCTCTTTGGCCGTTGGGCAAACCATAACGTCTTGCCCAACGGCTGAGATTAGCATTACTGCACTGGACGGGTCTGTCTTTAGCGTTTGCCCAAACGCCGACTACCAGGGACCAAGCATCAAGACCGTCAACGCCGTCAAGCGCAGAGACGATTGTGTGCAGCTATGCCAGCAATACAGTGGATGTCAAAGGGCTGTTTTTGATAAGACCCAGTGGCTATGTCATATCAAGGATAACCCGGACACTCTTACATGGGCAGTCAATCCACAATATGAGACTATCAGATTCACCTCAAAGCTCGCAAAGGGAGAAATCATCAAGTCATGTCCGACCGGGGAATACAATGTTACCGCCCAGGACCGTTCGTCCTGGGCAGTATGCCCCAATAGTGACTTCCAGGGTACCACTCTTCAAGCCACATACCAGATCAGCTCTGAGACTGCTTGCGCTCAACTTTGCAGCACCACAAATGGCTGTGTGAGGTCGGTCTATCAAGCCAAGGAATTGGCCTGTCATCTGAAAGACGGCACAAACTCTGATTGGACCTTCAACAACGACTATGAGACAATTCGCCTGCTCTCGCGTCCACAAGTAGGAGATGTACTGACATCTTGTCCTGGCGGAGATCAGAATGTGACCTCCTCCAAAGGGCTCGGTTTTGCCATCTGCAGCTCCTCTGATTTCGGAGGTGCAGCAACACAGATCATCGACAACGTAGGCAGCAACTTTGATTGTATGCTGTCTTGCGATTCGGCGGATGCATGCACCAAAGCTGTGTATGATCCAGCCAGCAAGGTCTGCTTCTTAAAGGCCAACGACGCCCCGTGGACTTTCGATCCTCAATACCAGTCTATCCGCCTCGTCAACAAGACCTCTAGCTTTGTCGGCAATGCGGGAAAATGGAGCCAACCAGTAAATTTCCCAGTGGTCTTCGCTGGTGCATTCATCGCACCAGAACAGCCGTACTCTTACCGCGTTCTCGGATACTCTTCATGGTTCGTTTCTCGCTTCAAGCCAATTGTATTTTAATGCTAACTTGTTGTAGGGGTACTTACGAATTCTCCGGCCCGACTGGTATCACTCAATTTGGCGACTATAATTGGAAGACAGGTGCTGTATCTCAGCGGACTGTCACGGAGACCAAGCATGACATGTTCTGCCCGGGCATGAGTTTCCTCGCCAATGGCACGATGGTGGTCACTGGTGGCGAGAATGCCGAAGCGGTCAGCTTCTACAACTTCCAGACCAACAAGTGGACTCGTGCTGCAGATATGAAAGTTGCCAGAGGCTACCAATCGTCTACCACTCTCTCCAACGGTAACATCTTCACCATCGGCGGGTCCTTCACTGGCGGCATCGGCGGCACAGATGTTGCTGTGAAGAATGGCGAGGTGTACAACCCAAACACTGGTGCATGGACTCTGTTATCTGGTACTGATGTGCGGCCCATGCTCACCACCTACGATGCCGAAGGTCCATGGAGAACCGATAACCACGCCTGGCTGTTTGGCTGGAAGAATGGCTACGTCTTCCAAGCTGGACCTAGCAAGACCATGCACTGGTATGGCACGAATGGCGGCACTGGATCCGTCAGCGCAGCTGGCACTCGCGATACTGCCAATGATGCCATGTGCGGCGTGAGCGTCATGTTCGACGCCGTTGCTGGCAAGATCCTCACGGCTGGAGGAAGTCAGAGCTACACCAATAGCCCGGCATTCCGTCGAGCACATCTGATCACGATTGGCGAGCCTCAAAAGCCAGCGGGTGTTGAGCAGCTGCCGGACATGACGTTCTCTCGCGGCTTCGCGAATGTGGTCGTCTTGCCAAACGGTCAGGTCCTCGTCAGCGGAGGTCAAGCAACATCACTCGTGTTTACCGACGTCCAGTCTGCTCTTGCGCCTGAGCTGTGGGATCCTGTGACCAAGAAGTTCACCGTCCTCGCGCCTGCAAAGATTCCACGCAACTACCACTCGGTCAGCCTTCTTCTGGCCGATGGTACAGTCTTCACAGCAGGCGGTGGTCTTTGCCCAGTGGGACAGGGTGAATCCACCGCTTTCTGCGATCAGGCAATCAACCATTTCAACGGTGAGATCTTCTCGCCCCCGTATTTGTTCAAGACAGATGGGACTGCCGCCCCCCGGCCAAGCATCACTGCATTGTCTAGCGACATTGCTGCAAATGGCTTTTCGGTCAGGGTTGGTGGCAAGCTGACGGTCACCATGAACGATGCAAGCGGCGCCACCTTCTCGCTTGTCCGTATCGGCAGCTCCACGCACAGTGTCAACACTGACCAGCGTCGTGTGCCTTTGAGTCAGGTGGCTGCGAACGGCGCCAAGTATACCATCACCTTGCCCAATGATGCTGGCATTGTGCTGCCGGGGCACTACTACCTGTTCGCTATGAACAAGGCTGGCACCCCTGCCATTGCAAGGACTGTTAGGGTGATGCTTTGAGCCAAGAGTTGAAGATCACAACCTGTTATGTCCTGACAGAGGAAGCAATAGAAAGCTAATGTAATGTTTGTAACGTTGATATGGAGAGAGGGAAGCGTCTAAGCCTGAAGGGTGCTACTCACAAATAGCACGACTAGAAGACCAGCCATAGAACATGGTCAGCATCGATCAAAGATAGATGATGACAATTATTTATACCTGACATGGACCCAAAGAATGTCTATGATCTTTCCAATAAATTCTTAAGCACGACTGCATTTGTACAATAGCATCTCCTACCATCACATGCGGCTCTGCACCTCCGTACTCCCGCCGCAAATCTTCAGCTTCATCCCGAGCATCAACAAACAACCCGACCTCACCAATCCTCACGACCCGCAGGCGACGACAACAGCAATGGCTATATCACACCTCCGCTCATAGCCTGCACACAACCCACGTCTATAACCCATCCAGTAGCAGCCAGACAATCCTCAACCAAAATGGCCTCAACCCGCACCACCGCACCAAGCTACGACCTCATCACCGGGGCCCCCTCCAACACCCAACCTCCTTCCCTCCCAACATCCACCTCCCGCCTCCCCCTCCCCCCCTCTTCCCGCCGCCTCTCCCTCTCCCAAAACGCTCCCCCTTCCAAGCTCCGCCAATCCCTCACCGGCCTCCCCACCAACGTCCCCGCGCGCAGCACCATCGACAACGAAACCCTGCGCGCACAGCTCAACACACTGCAATACGAAATCGACACACTGCGGCAGGACCGCGCGGTGCAAGTCGAGGGACTGCAGGCTGAGATCAGGGAGGCGGAGCGACGTGTTGAAGGGGAGGCCAGGCGCGCGGTCGAGGCGGAGAAGGGGAGGGCGCAGGCTGAGAGGAGGCTGGAGGAGGGGAGGAGGGATGCGTTGGAGAGGGGGACTAGGGGGGAGAATGAGAGGGCGGAACTGGAGAGACGGTTGAGGGAGCGGGTGGAGGAGATCAGGGGTTTGAGGGAGGAGGTGGAAGAGGGGAGGAGCGAGGTTGAGATGATGAGACGAGAGGGGATGAGGGGTGTGAGGGAGCTGGAGGGGAGGTGTGAGGCGTTGGAGAAACAGAGGGCGAGGGGGGAGGAGGAGAGGGAGGTGCTGGAGGGGGTGGTAAGGGGTTTGAAAGAGGAGGTTGTGGGGAGGGACAGGAAGGTGGGAGAGCTGGAGCAGGAGGTTTTGAGGCTCAGGGCTGCGACGGGAGATCAGGAGACGTTGGGGGTAGTGAAGAGAGAGTTGGGGGAGCAGGTTGGGCATATTAAGAGGTTGGAGAAGATGAATGCTGAGACGAATGCGGAGGTGAAGAGGTTGAGGAGGGAGAGGAAGGCGGTCGAAGTTGTGGAGGAGGAGAAGAGGGTCTTGGAGGGTAAGCTTGGGCTGTTGGATGATGTGAGGAGAGAATTGGGGGAGAGCGAAATCAAAAGGAGGATGTTGGAGGATGAGCGACGAGCTTGGGCTGCATATCTGGAGAATCAAGAAGGCGAGGGAACATTCGACAGTCCTGAAGAGATGGCACGAGCGTTTGTTCAGGAACGGATTGAGAAGTTACAATTGGTTGAACAGCTGGGGCAGGTACAGCCAGAGCTGACGGTCAAGGATGAAGCCATCAATTCCCTGGAACAAGAGAAAATAACCTTACAAGCTGAGCTCAAGAGACTGAAGTCCATGGGAGGCGGCGGCGGAGGACCTGGCCCTGATTCGAAAGCACTTGCCAGGCTCGAGAGGCAGCGGACGCTTGCAGTAAAAGAGGTCGAATACCTACGAGCTCAACTCAAATCACTCGAAGACGAAACCACAGAATTTGACCCAGAGAAGGCGGATCAGAGTACGGCGTCGAAGACTGTTGAGCTAGAAGCTTTGGTTGATCAGTACAAGAGGGAGATGGCAGATCTCCACTCTCAATTGACCAAGCTAGAGGCGCAACCGCCAGCACCTGTACCGGCGTCCTTGAAGCGACCTGCGCCCGACTCTGACGAGAACGAAGCTATGGGTACGTTACAGCGGAAGCTTAGGAAGCTTCAAAGCACTGTGGTATCGCTAGACTCCAAGAATGCAACACTGAAGAACGACCTCAAAGCCAGCAACGCACAACTAGTAGCACTTCGGGAGTCGTCACGGACAAGAGTCCTCGAACTTACCAACAACCCGACAGCCCAATTTGAGGCAGTCAAAGTTGCCACGCTGAAGACGTTGAGATCCGAGAATGATGCTCTCCTCGCTCAGATCGAAGGAAGATCTCCGCCGCCAGCAACTGTACCTGCTGCAGTAGTAGAGGCGCTCAAGGTGCAACTCGAAGAGAAGGATGCCGAATTAGCTCAGCGAGACAAGAAGACACTTCGACTGCAGCAGATCTGGAAAGGAAAAGTGCGAGAGTACCAAGAAGCTGTAGCCGCTACACTGGGTTGGACTGTGAAGTTTATGCCTAATGGCCAGCTCCAGCTCTCTTCGATCTATTATCCGTCAGGAATCAACTCAGAGACTGGCGAAGAAGAGGAGAACACGATTCTCTTTGACAGTCAAAAGAGCACCATGAAGGTGTCCGGTGGTACACAATCCAGATTTGCGGAAGAGATACGAGATATGGTCGAGTTCTGGATCGAAGGCCGCAGAGAAGTGCCGTGCTTCTTGGCTGCAGCAAGTCTGGAGTTCTGGGAGCGGGATCAACAAGCCAAAGAAAAGGACGGCAATTGAGATGCATGTACGGCGTATGAGTACCACCAGGAAACAGCGCATCGGGTTGGACATCGGGGATAAACCCCGTGGGCAGATAGTCCCTCGGACGGGCAGAAGGGATGAGAACTGTTGCAGGCCCACAATTGCATGATAGATGACAAGGATGTGTCCCGCAATATACGCTGTCAACAGAGTTGGAGTTGCCGTCTCTCGCACTGCGGTGATCAGGTAAACATATGTCGCTATCACATCTAAGCGAGATAGGCGAGAGTTTCGGGGAAAAGCCCCCTTCGACGTTCCGTGTTCCGAGGACAACCTAGACGAATAAGCTCCACAGCTGCAGGTCAACCATCATTCGGGATCCACAATTGCGTGAACTACTTTACTACATGGCATGTGAAGAAAGATCGTCCTGCCGTCGCACAAGGCATGTCTCTACAACCCGCCGCAAGAAGTCCTGAGGAACCTGAGGATTTTGAGACATCCATCCATCGCCGAAAGGACTACAATCAAAGCCACGCGATCTCAGATAGCCGTCATTCCTCCTCGGTACTTTGCAAGAGACAAGCTGCTGCAAGCTACACGTTGAGCAGATCCGCAACGTGCTTCCAGGGGCGTACAGCGTGGGATGCGGTTCTGACGCGACTATTGATGCTTGTCCCTGCCCTCGTTTTAGGCCGACCTTCACATGCTGAGCACTCGAGTCATTGCAAGTGCGGTACGGGTTGTCTCATATTAGAATGGCCGTTCCACGATCATGATTGCGCCAATTCTGCAACACAGAAGTGTTGTCGATATAAATGGGTTCTCGCGACATGCAGATGTTGAGATGCAGTAGTCGTCCCAAAACAGAAAAGCAGCGGTCACTCCCGCCCCACGCTCGTCCCGTCAAACCGGACATCCAATCATAGAGCTCTATCTTGAACCAGAAACGTCACAGGTGTGGAGTCCTTGGCCCTTCACATGTCAAATTCGCGTCCTCCTCTTTGCTCTCGAGCTCTGAGAGCTGCTGCCCTGATTTGCGTCCCCGGGTAAGGATCAGAAAAAAGTGACAGCCTGTCAGCGAGTGGCACCGCCGACGGGTGGTTCATTTGACATGTGCTCGTCTCGTCGAGAGTGGAAGGAACGATGGCGCGTAATGAAATGTCGGTCGCACATGATAGGCCTTGCACCCCTCCGGTGTACCTGCTTCTGATCACTTTTTATCTTGACCGCTGCATTCCCACGTCAGTTGCTTTTCCCTCACCATCCTCCTCCTCTGCTGCAATCATCCTGCAGCTGATCACTCAACGTCAACAAACTTGAACAACGTGCTTCAGACTTCCCTCGCTGTGGCTGTGACAAGCTCTTCACAGCTAGCCACCTCTCATTCTACATCTCAACAGGTCAGCCAGATACTAATTCTCCAGCTTTGATCCCTGCTAACATCCACCGAGACATATGCCGCACGCTGAGAACAACATGAGCCAGACTCAGGTGCTCACTAACGGTGACCACACCAAGAGCCACTTCATCAACGTGAGTGGTGTCACAATGGCCAATGACCGATACTAATTATGTTCAGCACCTCAACTCCTACCCCATTGTCTCTGACGGAATCGATACTGTCAAGTCCAACCAGTACGGCGCCAAGTCTATCGAAATCGCCAACGCCGCCTACACCAAGATTGGCAAGCCTATCGAGCCTCACCTCCGTACCCCATACAGCTACGCCAAGCCATACGTCGAGAAGGCAGACTCCCTCGCCGACAATGTCCTGACCAGCGTCGACAACCGCTTCCCCATCGTCAAGGAGGACACCAACACCATCTTCAGCACCGCCAAGGATTACGCATTCTGGCCTGTCCAGCTCGCTTTCGAGGGCAAGGACTACGTCCTCAACACTTGGCAGGATGAGTACAACAAGACTGTCAAGCGCAACAACCGTGGTCCCGGCGTATGGTCCTTCAGCTTGTCCGTCATCAGCACGGAGATGAGAATCGCCAGCGATGCTCTTCAGATCGCCGCTGACTGGCTCGGACCAAAGAAGGAGGAGGCTTCCCAGAAGAAGGATGAGTTCGTCAACCAGGCCAAGCAGAAGAAGGAGACATACTCTCAGAAGCTTCAGCACAAGGAGTAGAACCCTTTCTCACCACTGACGATATCCGAGGATGGTAATGGAGAGATCAAGGTGGATACCACAGGCGATTGACGGTTTTGCTTTCTCATGACCTCGATGGACTGAAAAAGCGGTAGATGACGACGGCCGGCAATGACTTTTCTCGATGGCTTGAGGACCTTTCCATACCATTACGTCCATGATGTACTTTAGACTAGGCAGGGACTACCAATTGCAACTTTAATGATTTTCTGCCATATTTTCCAGGTCGACTTTTTGGTGAAGCTCGAGCTCGAGCTGTCTGCAATTCGGCCGACGCGTGTCTGTCACAGCCCCGCAGCCTGCCAACCTCGTACCTTGTTTCTCAATCTTGCCAACCTACAAACCAGACACGAAACAATACAATGGCAGCAGACGATCTTGAAGACGTTGATGTCGCGACAAAGGCGCCAGAGAGTGACGCCCAAGAACAAAACACTTCAGAGGCAGCCAAAGCAACCCAAGATGAGCAGAAGCCAGCTCTCGGTGTTCGTACAACGTCAAGGCTACAAACAATACTTCGCTAATGCCTAAACAGGAGCACTGCGTTTCTGATCGACCTGCCCGTAAGTCTGCCCTCCGCATCCTACTCATAACCTATACTAACAACTCCCAGCATCAGGCCAGACTCCGCAAGGCGTCCGTACCCTCCCCCCTCCCCCTCTCCGCCCATCTAACAAACCCAGGAACTGACCACCCTGTCCGGCATCTCAACCTACATCTCCCGCCCGCAATTCTACCCCTCCCAACCCGCCAAACTCCTCCTCCTCCTCTCCCCCGGCACGGGCATCAACTCCCCCAACAACCAGCTCCAAGCCGACGCCTGGGCCGCCAAAGGCTACGTAGTCATCATGCCGGACCAATTCGACAACGACCCCGCGCCCAAGATCGACACGGGCGATCTCCCCCCTGATGGCGGCGAGCCCGGCGCGGCTGCCAACCCGAGCTTCATCGAGAGGTTGAAGCTGGGTTTCGTGGAGACGGCCAAGAGTTTCAGGATCGATATGTGGTTGGCGAGACACACGCCTGCGACTGTGCTGCCGAGACTCATCAAGGTTGTGGACGGGGCGAGGGAGATGTTCGCTGATGCGGTGGCTTCTGGGGGCGGGGTCTATGGGGCAGGATATTGTTTCGGCGGCAGGTATATCTTGTTGCTGCTCAGTGAGCTGCCGGATGATGTGGTTAATGGGACGAGGGATGTGGGTGCTGCGTTGCCTAGCCCGTCGAAGAAATCGGGCGAAGAAGGGTTCGAGGCGGCGGTGAAGAGTGAGGAGGGGATGGTGGGGAAGGGGCCGTGGATCAAGGCGGGCGTGTTGGCGCACGGGACGGCGGTGGGGAAGGATGATTTTGCGGGGTTGAAGGAAGGGGGAAAATTGGGGATCGTGGCGGTGAAGGATGATGGGTTGTTTACGGATGAGGTGAGGGACTTTGGGATTGGGTTGGCGAAGGAGAAGGGGGTGCATGTTGAGGAGAAGGTCTGGGAGGGTGTGCCGCATGGTAAGTACCACGACAGTTGGAGGTGTTAATACTGACTATCCGCAGGGTTTGCTGTAGTCGGCGAGTACCCCGATCAGAAGGTCAAGACGGCACAGACTGAGGCTTTCGATATGATGGCAGAGTTTCTGGAGAAGAGCTAGATCCTGCTGGTACAGGACTGAAGTCACTCTAGATTCTGGTACTGATGAGTATATGATATCACGATAGCTGACAGATGGGCTTGCCTCATGTGATGCCTTCCTTCACTTGCTATCTTGCCTCTACTCGAACACTCTATCTCTTCAAATTCGGCATAGGTTGCAGTCGACCGCTTTTGGCTCTTTGACATTATTGGGCGACTTGTCGGTCGCTGACTCCTAGCTCACTTCTCCGATTCACGTTCACAGCATTTCCCATTCTCGATCACCTCTCCCACAAATTCCTTGATCGTCGACATCGAGTCTGAGAAAGCTTTGAACGCGCACCCCGAGACGCTTCTCTTCGACACCCCACTTGTGAGTATGCCCATCACTGATAGAAGTTGACATTCTCACATCTGGGTTTAGGCGCAGCAGACTCGACAATGGACAACAATTCGTCCGACACTTCCACGTTTTGCCTGCTGGAACTTCCCACAGAAATCCGCCTCATGATATACCGATTTTATCCCAGTGAGGAGATTCTTCAAGAGGGTTCCAGACAATTGGCTGCTCGACAAATCCATAACGACGTCCCAAGCCAAGGCTCAGAACAACCCATTGAACATCTTGGCCACTTGTAAGACAGTCGCCGCAGAAGCTACTTCGATCCTGTACACGAAGACGACCTTCATCATCGACACGAAGACTGCAGCCATGAAGCTCGTGGAGATCCTTGGACCGAAATTGCAGCATGTTACCAGGATCCGCATGGACACACGCCTGGGAAATTACCCGCGTGCTGCAAATTCCTTGCTAATCTTGGCCAAGTCTGTAGAGACGATAATCATCGGATGCCTCGATAACTACAACTCCCTCAGACTCATGATCCGTCGCTTGGTCAACGCCTTGGAGTCCTTTCTTCTCGTCAGGTCCTCCACGATGGGTATCGAAAAGCTTGTCGAAATGTTCACGTGTGGATATTGCCCTTTGTTCTTTCAGCCCGGGAGTTTCCTGCTCACCGGAGGTGCAATCTGCGTGTGCGTCAGGAAGCCTGGGCGCAGTGCAATGATTCGAGCCCTGCTCTCTACAGAAATCAAGGCCAAGGTGGGAAACATGAACAAGCGTGAGCTTGAGATCGAGGACGTCTAGCGGATTTCGACCATGCCAGAATGCGTGAAGGACTGCGAGGAGCGCAGCGAGGCACGACGGGACGCTGTATTAGCCTGAACAAGGGGCGACCGCATTGATGAACAATGCTAACGTAGGGGCTTCTACGACGGACACTTCGTGTGCGTGGTGGGAGTCGTATAAGCTCAGCCCTTAGTGGACGACTAGGAATGGTAAAGTCGGTCTCTGAGACATCTCCTTGGTACATCTCCTTGTGCTATCTTCCTCGAAACTCTCTTTCCGTGATTTAGTGATGCCCGACCATCATTGTTACCCAGCACATGTCACCAAATGAAGTGTGACGTTCGCTTCTCATAATTACCCCTCTTCATATGATCCACGGCTCGCATGTCTCCCAGTAAAGAGAGGTGCGGTCATCTGCCCTATCTTTACAAATTACTTCACTTGACGATGAAGCCACTCTCTGAACGCTTTCACTACTGGACAGTATCATCGACAAAATCCAGTCCTTCTGTCACCAAACTGTATTCAAAACGCCTGTGATCTTTTTCGTTGCTCGGTCCCGACATTCACCTCTAGCCGATGACATCCAGCTTTCATTCATCACGGTCCTATCGAACACTCGATGACGATGAAGTCAGAACAAGACGCCAAGGATCTGGCAGTTGCCATGCAAAGTATACCATGGGTGGAGTCAGTGAAACCTCGGATTGGTCTGATGAAGCTGCCTCCCGAGATCCGCCACCATGTGCTGCACCTCATACTTCCCGATGTGGTAGAGGTACGCACGACGTATTTTCCAGCTACCGGTAAGACACATCTGCACTGCTCGACGTCCGAGTCATTCCATCTGTTCTTGATTAACAAGATCATTGGGGGTGAAGCTCGACTAGCGTTCTACCGTGGCTCAACCTTTCTCCTGCACGATACTAGCACCGGATCACTATTTCTCAACAGGATCAAGGACAATGTCTCCATTGTGCGTCACCTTGCAATAGCGATAGTGTATCAGAAAGATGGGCCACAGTTCTGCAACGCTCTGGACAAGGCCTCGTCTCTTCGTACACTTTCTATTCCATTGGACTTCAAGTATGGCACATTTGTGGGCGGCATGAGGCACATGGCGGTCACCTTCAAAGCATCGTATGACCGCCCAGGATCTTTGTCACGTATCGAGCTGCTTCTGCAGATGATAATGAAAGGGCGCTGCTTGGCATGCCTTGACCGAGTCTCGAAAATCCTACTTTGCCGCCGTGATTATGTCCCCGCAGAAAGTCGGCGATAAGTCTCTGTGTCGCTGCATAGCGCTTTCGGTAGAACGCGACAGGATCGTGGATAACGTGCGAGAGGCCATGAAATGCCAGATATCGACCGTGAGTCTAGTGGAGGATGAGTCAGCGTTGTAGCCACATACGGTATGGACCGGCTTTCTGATCGTGTGGACATCAGGCGGGACCCGCGAGGTCAACTCGGCAATCATCGTCCATAGCGAATCAAGGCAGAAGTCGCTCAAAAGGAATCAAGAAATCGACATGGCAGGGACAAAGGAACATGGAGCGATAATAGTCACAGCTCTCGGAGTAGGTTGCGACACTCATGGATATGCAAATGACAAATAAGGACGTGGAACAAGCATAGTGCAATTGAATCTGTACATCTCTATCATCTGTCGTCATATCATATCTCCTTTCATAAGCACAAGCCTACCACCACTTCCTGCCATTCCATATTTACATCGCCAACGCCCGCCCCATCCGAAGCAGATACCCTACTCGTTCACCCCATGTCTCCAAACCTCCTGCTCCTGCCTCGCAGAATACGCACCCACCCTCAAGATCTCCCTCATCTGATCATCGCTCACAAACATGATATTCCTCGCCATAAAGAACCTCACACCCTCCGTGCACGGGGGGCTAGTCAAACTACCCCTATACGTCCAGAACTCAGTGAAGTTCCCGACGGCCTCGATGGGCAGACGCAGCGGCAGGTCGATCTCCATCTGCTGATCGGTCTCGTTGAAGCCGATGAACGGCTTGGGCACGGCGTCGAAGAAGGTGTTGTTCTGCCCGCCGGCGTCCAGGCGGATGGCTGCTACGGCGCGGTAATCGCCAGCGCCGTCGGTGAAGACGTAGTGAAGCTCGGCTTTGCTGCGGTCGCCGCCGACGGTGTGGTCCGCGGGCGTGTGGATGTGCCAGCCGGAGAGGAAGTCGGTTTCGTTGTCGAAGGAGACGGACGGGAGGGTGTCGTACACCCCGCTGTCGTGCAAGAGGGTGAAGGCCGCGCCGTAGCCCCAGTTGTAGAAGTTGCCCGTGTACAAGCCGGATACGTTGGAGAAGTCCGGGATGTGGTTGGTGCTGAGGCCTTGGTTGAGGGAGAAGCCGATGGGGGATTGCTGTGTGCCGGTTTGGCAGAGCTCGTACTCGGGGTTGATGCGGCCCCAGTTGAAGGAGGCTTCGTAGGCCCAGTCGGTGTCTTGTGGGATGCGAGTGGTGCGGTTGTCGGATACTTGGCGGCCGACGAGCTTGGGCATGCGTTGGAAGTTGAGGTGGTCGGAGCAGGCGAGGGCGGCGGGGAGGAGAGCCGCGAGGGTGTTGAGTGTGTACATGATGGTGGTCGGTAGGGTGGGCAAGTAAGGAGAGAAAGTCTGGGATAGTACAGGGATACTAGTACTGGAAGGAACTTACGAGGAAGCAGGGAAGACCTTATACTCATGCCCTTGAAAACTTGGTGTAGGCAAATTGCAAACCACATGGCAGGAGGGCAGCATGCACGACACACCAAGAAAGTAGTTGCGCCTTGACCAGGTTTGGCGTTGTCCTGGCATACCACGATTCGTCATTGCCCTAGCTAGTGTCTTGCAGTGGGCAGTGATCACAGTGAGGTATGGGGGCCAGAACTCGGTAGTCTCTCGCAGGCGGAGGGAGATTTGAGGCGGCGTACGAGGGAGACTTGGCGGGAGGATGTTGAAGTTTCGGCGAGATTTGATTGCTGGGCATGGTCTGGCGGGGTAGTCAACCAGGTACGGATAGACATGTCATCAGTGGGTAGAGTGCTGCCAAGGGCGCGGCAGAGGGCAAGCGTACACTCGGCGGCATCGCCTAGGACAAGGTGCAGGGCTTGCGAAGAGTCTGGCTTGATATGAAAGCAGGGATGGTCGAGCGGCGAGCATCCTTGATCGAAACAAGGGCATGCTTGGACGACCTTGAGTGGGCTTGAAAGTTGCCACGGGTTTGGGTCGTGCAGAATGAGTGATCGCGCTCATTCTGTTGTCACACTTTTGACGGAGCTGTGGTCAAATCTGCTAAAGCGTGTGCTGTAGCCGTGGCCTCACAACACAAAGGACATTGGAGGTGAGACATCACTGCCCTACCGTTGTTTTTCTGGGTGTGAGAATGAGGCTGTTCCCAGACTTGTCCTGCCAAGGAATCTGCCCTAGCAAGACCTGCCTCCTTCATCTTTGGTGCCTCCTCCGATCGAAAGCCGAGAAACATGACACCAAAGTATGTTGAGGTCGGAAAAGTATCGATTGTTGATGTTGAATTTGGACGAAGAGAATGCGGAGTTGCTCCAGTGATCGACAGGCTTGACAGGGCTGGATCTGCGCGGCAGAGTCTTTTTTCTGACAGGGTATTGCTCGCTTGGGCTCTGATGGTTCGATGATTCTACGACCGAGCTTGGTCTGGTTAGAAGAAAGAGCAGATCAGCGCGCATCCGATCTTGGTTCTGACAACCGCTGAGGAAGAAGTGATACATTCTCCGATTGCTGTCTAGCGGGATCCTGCCGTGCTGCCGTCACCATCTTGTCGTGCGGCTCTGAGCCATATTGATGTTCATCACAACCTGCATATCTCCTGCATGGATTTCTCCGGCCTGATCGGAAGTCTTTCGCCTGTATGGTAGACTTCGGCGGAGCTGTCCATGTGTAGGCAGCATCCGAGGCGTCCAAGACTCCAGTCCTACTCAATCCGAATCTATGGGATGTCCAAGACGATGGTGGGCGATCGCGTCCGTGTCCTGTGCCTCTTGGCTGGCAGTGCCCTCCTCTTAGCCATACCAAGTCGCAGTGCTTGAGCAACATCCTGGTCAAAGAAATTGCCGCGGCAGCCACCGTATTGCCACAACATCGTTGGCAAGGTTGTTGGCAGACAGCCACGAGAAAGTGAAGCTCCAATGGCGAACGATATGCGTGACACAATTTAGAGGTCGTGGTGCTTGACTCGAGCGAGCACTCAGATCGACGGAGAGCACGTGGAGGGAAAGTGGGGTTGTTCGCATCATTTGCCGGCTAGCCACTGCATCTGCCCTCCACAAAACATTGCACCAAACTACGTACAGGGTGCATATCATGTCGTCGTATCTGTCTCGGCGCTCACAGTTCACGAAAACCACTCCGCTGCCTCCCACGCTCAGCCGGGCTGATGCAGTAAAACTCTTGCACAACCATGCCGAGGTGCTAGGCTGCCACAATCTCATCTACCAACCTCTAACACTGCTAGATCATACGATTAAATCCTCTCGTGATTGATTTTAAGCAAATATCCAAGCCAGACGAAGCCCCGGATGACGAGTCGCACTACATCTGGTACGAGCTCACGGACAAGATCACATACTTGCCCGGCTTCACGCGGAACGTAACTTATCGAGGTGCCTTCTTGGATACGCCAGAGGGGGTGAATACTCATGTCTACGCACCTGCGGGCCTCGAGATTCGCGAGCGCTGGTCCGTATGTGATGGTAGTGAAGCTGCGACCAAGTCCGACACTATCACTCCTGATCGCAACGGCAGTGATGCCTCCGAACATGGTCACAGTGGTCTTGTCCTATGCGAGGATGTCGACATGACATGCAACATTCTGCTGGCAGCTTTCATCAAGAAGCAGCTCAGCGCATCTCATGCCGTCCTGACAAAGCGACTGATGGGTGAGACCGACCCGCAATAAGGCTATGCCACACGAATCCGCTGTCCAATGCCAGGTGACAGCAATGCGGCGCGGTTTGGGTGTGCTCGTTGTTGACATTCAGCGAAGACAGAGACTTGGAGCCGTTAGCCTGTGTTCCCTGCATGGTTCCCAGCATTTCTATTTCACCACCCCGAGGTCATGACGAGTGTTACCATCAAGGAGTCAGAGTCTAGGTGTCCTTGATCCCCACGAGGAATGCATTAAGATCAAGACAAGTCGCCCTGTACAACACTGACTGCGACCGTCCGCAAAGGTGGCTTGCCCAAGACCATTGTCGTTTACCGACCAAGTTCTCACTGAGCTGTTACGCACGTGCACCGCTGAATGCCATTCGGCTAAGTGCGAAGCTGCAGGCAAAGCTTTCTATCCCTGCTTTCAGCCAACGCGGTGCTTGATTGCACACCTGTTGACTGCAGTTGCAGAGAACGCCATACGATTCCACCATGCAAGCACGATTAAACGGCTTCAAGTCTATCGACAACGATACGAGCTCGCATTCGTCCGACGGCCTACCATTTGCTGGACGTGGTAAGCACTATTGGCTCTTGATATATACAGTACATCACGCCTGTACGACTGTCTCTCGGCTAGCTGACCTGCATCCGCTACGCCACCATTCTCCCCGAGGGAGAAGTATAGTCCCCTCTACATGCACGCTTGATTTGTGCGATCCACGAGAGACGCCTTCCAATTCGAACTCGGTCTCAGGCCCACAACGCGCAACCACCTCATGACTAGGATCCTTCGTCGGCGTCTTAGAGCTCTTCTGTACAATCGCAGCCTGTACGCTGCAGAAATACTCAGTGGAGCCATGTTTGCTCTTCGCGTGAGTCCATGTGGTTGCTGCCCTGCAGTCTGCATGCAAGGCAACTTTAAGCGGCCTCCTTTTGGTGTTCCCCTGCATCTCAGAACGGTCTAGCGGCATCGGAGCATCCGAAAGCGATGCATTGGAGGCCTCTGCGCAAGCAAGCTAATGCTCGCCAGTTCTGTCTATCAACGCCGCATCGCGCACGCGTCAAGCTTGAACATATCCCCTTCGCTGAACACCACTTACACTTTCATGGAGCCGAAGAACGCAAACCGGTGCAGCTTACTATGAACGCCACGAACTTCTCCATATGGCTGGGGATTTTCGGAAACGATGACGGGCTTGCGAAAGTGCAGCTGAATTCACAACTGTCGTCGCTAAAGCAGCCTCTGCACCAACATCCTCCAACATGACTCCCTGTTATAGGGGCCTGCTGCACAGTCAAGCCATGGTCATCATGCTTGGAGTAAGATGTACGAGAGGATACTTAAGAGCCGGGCTTTCCTATCCATTTCAGTGTCTCATTCCCATCACATTCATCAAAGCCTGTCATGATGCAATCACAATCACTCCTCGTCCTGTCTCTGCTTACTGCGTCGACATGGGCTTTCCCAGGTGCCCATCTCTTCCAAAGAGCCGCATGCAATGCCGACAACTGCCTCAGAGCTGTGAGGGCTTCCTCAGCTAAGCCCTTTCCAAGCTCAGCGACAGCCGACTGTTCGTCGTTCTTCCGCAAGACAGTGACTCCTTGTCCAATGTGATCAAACCATACACACGGTCACACCATCACTCTAACACCGTGCTAGTACCACAACCGAGACGGCAACATCTTTCGTGACCGCTCCAGTCTCCACAATTACAGTCACGGCCAGTACCGATGCTACCACAGTCATCACGACGGGCACGACCGTCACATCAGTTGTGACTACGAACCAGAATACGCTCACCATCACTACACCGTCCATTACCATCATTACAAACACGATCACAACCACAACGACAGTGACGAGTGCACTAGCCAGGCGAGACATCAACACTGATAATGTCAGACCATTGCCAGAAGTCCACCTAAATACCGCCCATCTGCAGAAGCGCTCCCCTGTCGTATCATGCCTTCCGAGCACGACTGCTCCGAGTAGAGTTCCCACCTATGCGTCTGCTTGCTCAGGCACTGTCCGCTACTCTTCGGCATGCTCATGCGCAGGGATCACTCAAGCATTCACAACAATTCCGGCAGTCACAGTG
Organism: Elsinoe fawcettii; assembly: GCA_007556565.1. Lineage (NCBI taxonomy): Eukaryota > Fungi > Ascomycota > Dothideomycetes > Myriangiales > Elsinoaceae > Elsinoe > Elsinoe fawcettii. The sequence goes on along the minus strand of SWCR01000002.1, from coordinate 1,556,044 downwards.
ACCAGCACGTCCACGACCACAACTACCACAACACCTCTCGCAACATCCACTAGGACCAACACGATCTCCAACACCATTACCGTAACAAGCGTCGTCCCGACAACATTCGACACCACTGTAGCTACTGTCACTGTTCCATCGCCTGTCACCATCACCACTAGCATCACTGTCACAGCTACTGCGACATGCAATGCCTATCGATTCGCTGTCACGGGCGGATCCCGAGCCGGTCAATACATCAACGGCGGAACGCCAGACCCTAATGACATCAATTATGGCTTCCTCAGATTCACGACAGATCTTGCCAGCGCTAGTCCCTTTGTCATTCGCCCGAACGGCAGGGTCTACGGCAACAACATCTACGGATGGATCACCCAGTCTGGACCCTACTATATTCTACAGATGACGGATGCGTCGCAGAGCTTCTACGGAGTCCCTTCTGTCACGTGCTCCGTGAGTAATGGCGGCACTTCCTTCCCTAATGCTGTGGGCAAACTGTCGTGTCGTCAAGCAGATACTGGCGGCGCAATTGATCTTGCCAGATGTCCGAGCCTGAGCATTGGCGACGATCTGTTCCAAATCACACCAGGCACGGCTGGAACTTTCGATTGCGAGGTGCTGGAGCTTGTCGCTATCCCAACTACTTGCCCTGCATAAGACAGATCAAGCACTAGATCAAGCACGGGGTACTTGTCCTCTGGTCATATCATCAGAGGCAATGGTTTCCCGACCGTGGTCTTCCGGAACGCCTCTAGCTGTATCTGGATCTCGGTACCTAGTGTGACGAAACGCAATCTAACGACAATGTCATCATGTTCACCTCTCATAGTACTCTGTTTATCTATGTCCCTCGTGATTTGTGTCCCGCATCTCGCGTGTAGCACTATCGCTATGTTCCTTTCACCGAATGTTCCGAAGCCCTGGCTTTGACCCTGAAGATGTAATCATCTGCAAGCCACAATGCTTGCCGAGGCTTTTGAAGGCCGACGAACACTATACCACAGAGTTTAAATGGTCGGGCCTGAAAGCTTGTCCCACTTGAATGCGGGGAAAAAGCAGGCGTGTGAGAGGCCTTGTACGTGAGGGTTTGGGTCATTCAGGCACATCTCACGTCAATGCTACTGATCATCTCTATCTTGGGCATGGCTGGTCGGCCTGGCGATTATACTTCGATTGCACCTGAGTGTTTGCTCAGAGCCGAAATGACATGTGAAGGGCACTCGACAGGCATGTCCCATGGCCATGGCAGTAAATTCCGCATCAGAGCGACAGCACGAAATTTCCGAAGATGCGAGCGTCACTCCGAGGATGAGTATAAAGCTGCTCTAGACGATGCCCTCCGTGAAAGAAGCCCGACCATACCCAGCAGTATCCCCAGATCCCCGTCCTTACCAATTGCATCAAAACACAATGAAATTCCTGACACTACCTATCCTATCCCTCCTAGCCGCTATCCCTCTCATCTCAGCCGACGGCGCCGCCATCCAAGCCGCCACAGAAGAAGTCACCCGCTCCGCCCTCGCCTTCAATACCACTGTGGCCTCCTTCGACGGCGACTTACTCACCGTCCTGAAGATCCTCGGCCAATCGACGGACCTTCTCGTCGACATCAAGCGCGGCACTGCAACAGCCAAGAAGTCAGCGAATCTCACCGACGCCGAAGCTCTAGCTCTGGCAGGACCGACACAGAATCTTGTCACCACAGTGCAGAGTACCCTCACTACTGTGGTGGGCAAGAAAGCTGTCTTTCAAAGGACGTTGACGCAGGCTGTGGCGCTCATCAATCTCAAAGCAGAGAAGAGCGCCAGTGAGGATTTTGGCAAGGCAGTGGTGGCGAAGATTCCACCTGGGTTGCAGCCTATCGCTCAGAACTTGATCGCGCCGTTGACACCAGCTTTTGATGCTGCTATCAAGGAATTTGAAGACTTTTTCTGAAATGATCGGAGTCGTTGAAGGAGTAACATGGCAGTAGGAATGAGGAAAAAGAGGACGAAACGCCGAGATCGAAGACTATAGGCAAAGCATTGGGACCTACTCACAATCTGACCACGTTGAACTCGATAGGCCTAGCTTCGATATTCCACTGATAGAGTGGTCATAATGCTATAATCAAATGGAGAAGGTATAGGGCTGAATAAATCAGGTCAAAAGGATGGTTTGTGATTGCGACAATGTACCATTGTTCGTATTAGGCATAGATTGTCGCTATTACATCACGCTTAGACCAGCCAGCTCCTGGGTGTCTCAGATTGAGAGCGATATGATGTGATGCTGGCTTCTTGGAGAAGTGAGAAGGAGGAGAGAAGGTGGGCAAAGCAGGAGTTTTCCCCACAACATGCGAAAGTCTCTGGGGGTGCACACGGACCGATCCAGGCTGCCGGTTCACGACCTCTCTTCTCCTCAACCTTGCTGCCCGTCCGAGCTTACGAGACTCATTGCACAACGTAGGGCACTCAGCGACATCAAAAGCTCACGATGGAGGCCTCACGTTGATCAAGCACTGAGTACGGCCTCACCATGGATCGACAGGCACAAGGTTCACCGGGATCAGGCGATGTGACTCGGCCGCGTCGGCCGCGGGGAGACCGGATAGATCGCACCACGTCTGCCACCCTCTATGAATACGCTGCAACGAATCATTACAAGTCAGTATTGCTTTTGCATGCTTCCAGAGTGGGGTCGCACATTCCTGAATCTCAAATGGTGTCCCCATCACTGCAGTCCACACACCACGCCGCGGATTCCCCAAGATGAATGGAGTACGCCTCGTCGCCTAATGACCTTGGCAACATCCACCTTGCCTGAACGAAACAGCTCTAACGCAGACTACAACCTCATCGATTGGTCATGAATCGATCCAGCGTCTGTGCCAGGTGCATATTGCGCGACACAGAAATCTGCAAGAACCAGGATCTCGGGTCGCGATCTTCAGGCTGAGTGTGGGGAGCATGGACCTTGCCCACGCCAGGGCTGAACTCCTCGGCACTTGACCGATCTTTCAACTTGTACGACACAATTCCTACCGCAAGTATGGTTTCGCGAGAAGTCCATTTAGGAGTCGTAATGTCTGGAGGGACATGCAATATCACACAGGATCTACACTTGAACTCTTAGATGATAACAAGAGCGCGACGCCCACACTTCGGGGACATCCTAGTCATGAGTCCACCAGTCATTCGACGGTCTCAATGCACGGTCTTCAACAACACGGGCTGCACCGCGCCCGGTAGTGATGGAGTACGCTTGAGCCGCAAGCAGTAAGGTTCGTGGCGCACGGCAACGTCCATCCGGCGCCCCTTCCCGCTGGACGTGAATAGTAAGAGCAACATCTCTTTGTCTAGCTATCCAAATCGACAATCTCCTGCAAGCCATCATAACGTTCTAGCCCCCTGGCTTTCGCCTTGGAATACATGCTGTGAGCTAAGCGCCATGGTCAAGCTTCTCGGCGACGCGTTCTGAGCAAGCACACCGTGAGGGAGTACTGACGTCGATATAGGTCGCTGAACTTGGGGCAGAGCGCTCAAGTCCATTGTCCACTTCTGCATCAAGTTCTACCGGCATACGAAAGCATTTACTCAAACACTCACGCCTCAAGACAATCGCACCTGGTAGTCGTGCTACCAGCAGTGGCTCAAATCTAGTCTCCTGTTTCAACCTTCATGCACGGTAAACACCATTGCATATCAGCTGAACGTTACAATTCCTCGCAAGAGGTCTGGCCACAAGCCATGCGGCGCAAGGATCTGAGTCACAGACGATGATATGTGACTTCTCGTGTTCAACGCGTCTCATCGCAGCAAGCAACAAGGATTGCTCTTTCTACCTCATGCAGCCACCTCAATCTCTTCAGCATCAGAGTCCACACACCACTCCCGATGCGTCCTTCATACGCGACTCTGCATGATCGGGCGACAATACACCAACGCCCCAAGGTAAATACCTCATCAGATGACCTCTTTCCGGACAATGGTGGCTGTAATGGGATCCAAAGGCTTGATATGCGGCGTCCTCAACGGAATCGTGATCGTGAAGTTCCTCGTCGAGGTAGTTCCAAGGTAGGTCGTCGTCTATAAGAAGGCTGTCCTCGACCCTTCGAACAGGAGGAATCACCAGCTCACAGCCTCTTCAATCAAACCAATTGGACACTTCTGCAAAAAACCTTATCGCTTCTCTCACCATCATTATGCACTTCATCCAAGTCCTTCCAGTCCTTGCTGGACTCTCTCTCGCTAGCCCTGTCATTAAGCGAGACGCTTGCCAGCCTGTCGGAGGTGCCGCAACCTACACCCCTTCCTCACCGGATACTCCCGAGGCATTCACCTCCGACAGCCGCTGGGCTACAGCCGCCAATACGGCCTCCGACCCAAGTAATTATGTCAAGACATTTGGCAATTTCTCAGCTTCGAACAAGTCCGTTGTGGCCTGGCCCCTTGTTGCTTGATACTGATATCTCCAGTGCCAACGACTATCTCGGTCACTCTCTCCTGCAAACCTACGATGTGGCAGACTGTGCTGCTAGGTGTAACAACAACTTCAAGTGCCAGGCATTCAACATCTACTTCTCCCGCGATCCATCTGTCGAGACCGGAGCCGGATGCGAGAATCCTGCTTCCAGCGTTTTCGTAAAGTGTGTCCTTTGGGGCGGCCCAGTGGACTCTGGCAACGCCAACAACCAGGGCGGCATCAACAACCAGTTCTCGCAGGTCTACGCCGGCTCCAACGGCTACATCAAGCAGGACATTGTCGTCCCGACTGGCTTCGGCAACCGGCAGTACTTTGGCAACAAGGCTATCGACGCCAACCAGTACGCCGTAGGCTACTCCTTCTATCAAGGCACTGTGAATGCTGAGACTTGTGCTCAAAAGTGCCGAGAGCACACCAACTGGGCTGCGAACAACCCTGGAGAGAAGGCCTGCAAGTTCTTCAACGTCTTCTACCAGTACATTGTTCCAGGAGATAGGCTCGACACCATTGTCTGCTCCATGTACGACCGCGAGCTGGACGCTAGCGTGGCTACCAATGTTGGTCAGTGGCGTGGTAGCGATCAGTACCTCCCCACTGCCAGCTACGGATTCACGGCCAACTGAAACAATGATAGTGTGGGGTCGTGCACGGCTCTTCGCACAATGCCTTTTCCTTTGTATCTGGTTTCAGTCTTTGGCAATCACAGTCTTTACCTAGGTAGTCGTCTGCAATGCGATTCTTTTTCCCGGGCCTGGCATCTCAATTGAGCACGATCTTTGAATAGTCTCTGTTGATTGTGGTGTTTGATCTATTTTCATGTCCAAATTTAACCTCTTCGTCCAAACACCCTTATCCGCTTGACGCCTCCATCGGGTATAATTACCAACTTGACATACGCATACGTCTCGTCCTTGACCTGTTCCAGCTCACCTACGTATTCATGCTCTTTATCCGGACCAGTCTTGCTCGGCGCCAGAATCTGCACCCACCTATCATGTTCCTCATGCTCCGGTGCCTTGCCCTCTTTCGTCTGCTCCGCCGCAAAGACCTGCACCTTCTGTGGAAAGTTTCCCCTGAAATGCGCCGTATCCACCACCACCTTCTCAATCACACCCTTCGTCCCCAGCTTGATGATCACCCAATCGATATGCACGCCTCTACTCCTCTTCGTCTCCCACCCATCCCCCATATCCACCCCTCGCCCCGGAAGTAACAGATTATCCTTCGTCCCAAAATGCTGATCCGAGCACTTTACAGCCACACCCCCATTCACCGTCGCAGCAAGATCAAACACCTCCCCCATATCCTGCGGCAAAACCGGCACAACGGTCCCAAACAGCCTGAACCTCGCGATCCCGCCATCAGGAAACATGCACAACCTCACATGCGTGACCTGCTCCCCCTCCCTCCTCGGCACCAACCACGCATGTCGCTGACTCGGCCCACACTCCTGCTTCTCCAGCACCGTCTTCCAGCCCCCGAATCCCGGCTCCAGAATCTTCCCCTCATCGGCATCAGGAATGAAACACCCCTCAACAGCGACTTCGGGCGCGTGGTTCCCGTTGAAGAAAGCAGTGTCGATTTCCACGCCCTTGACGAGACCGGAGGACACGCCAAGGCGGAAGACGACCCAGTCGAAGGGCGCGGTGTTGTGCCGGCGTGTCTCCCACCCGTCGTACCAGGCGCCAGCGTAGGTGAAGACGCCTGGTTTGCGGATCGGGGGTGTGGGCGTGGTGAGGTTGGAGGCGGCGGCGAACCATTCGTCGGAGAAACCGAGGATGCGTGAGCCGAGGGGGGTGGAGATGAGGTCTGGGATGTCAGTTACATAGCCTGAGGGAGCGAGGGCAGAGAGAGGAAAGGATCAGGAAAGCGGGCATGTAGGAGGGGACTCACCGATGCTGTCGCTGCCAAAGACGGTAGAGATCTGGTCTACAGGCACGGAGACGGGGGAGGTGATGGAGGAGGTGTCGGGCGAGACGATCGGATCGGAGGAGATTATTGGGACTGCCATTGTGCTATCTGGGGTGCTTGAGGAGGACAGGAGAGGGAGCGGAAGAGCAACTGCAGAAACACAATAGTCCCAAAATTATTTTGGCTTTGAGCACGCGAGAGGTCAACACATCGGCGGGGTCCGATAGCGGGGCAACGAGGGGTCCTTTTCTACCCGCACAGTCGGTGTTTGAGGCGTGAATAGCCGCTTAGCAGAAGAGGCCGTGATATGAGGGCGGTGACATTGTTTCTGGTCGGAAATAGTTCCGAGGTATAGTGTATCATCTACGAATTGAGAATCTCTCGTTCGCAAGAGAGGGAGCAGATGCTTCAGCTATTTGCAGCGCAGATAGCATGTGAAGTGGGAAGAGTAGGTACTAAAAATGGTCGGCAAAACCTGCCTCTGAACTCCAAGCCGCACGCGAAATCTTGGCCCCGCTAATGACCACTGACTTCATGCCCACGATTACCATACAGTGCTTGCGCCGCCCTCAATACAATCGCTCGGCTCGGATACGCAAACATGGCAACAGGTCACGCAAGCCATGAAGAGGTACTCACATACCATCACAGTGGTCTCCCCCCGCCCAATGGCTAACTCGTCCAGTTCTTCACCAAGCTCTCTGAACTGCTCGCATCCCGCGCACAAGAAGGTCATGGCAGCATATGGTTGACACAAAAACGATGTACGACACCGCAGTACTGCCCGGTACTCTTTCACTAATTGTATATGAAGTATCGCACGACACTCTCGAGCAGCCCGACCCAGTCAAAGTCGCAGACGACCCATTATGGGACACACACCCACCAAACCCGCTCCCGATCTTAATACGAGCGACGGACGGTAAAAGCACGGTCGACAAGGAGGGCAAGAAGAAGAACAAGGATAAGGTGAAATTGAGCACGGTTGTCCAGCCGGACGATTTGGAGGCGTTCTATGCGCGGTATGCAGAGACATGCAAGGCGGGCATGACGGCGTTGAAGAAGAGGGATAGGAGTAAGCGGAAGAAGACTAAGAAGGGGAAGGTAGAGAAGAAGTGACCTCAGGAAGGAAGAGACGTCTTGAGGGATGATTCGGGGTGATCACGAGACATTGGTCAGGCCAGCATTGCGGACGAGCAAGCACTAGTAGCGCAGTCATGAATCCACTGGAGTGGAAATATGTGGATTACGACCGGTCCATTCACACTGTCAGATGGTTCTGGACTCGACTTAGCCGATATACACGCGTTCTCGTCCGAGTCGCCACAGTGGGGAGCAGGGCGAGAATGGTTCATGAGATATGACAAATAGATTCATCTCCTGCCAAAGCGGCCGCGGCCCTTGGCTTTGGAATTCTTGTTCTTGATCTTCAGACGGCAGAAGTTGGCATGTGCCGTGGCGTTGACCTTCTTCTTTCTGGGCTCCGTCGGGTTCGTGGCTGCATCCTTCTCAGTCCCCTTACCGCTCTTACTCGCTTGCGAAGTCTTCCTGACTTCAGAATCACTAAGATCCGACTCGCTGCCAGCGCGAGATTGTTCATGCTCTGAATGATCGTCCTTGACCGAGCTGAACTCCATGAGATCGGTAGCCGGCGTAGTATCTGGTTTTGCTGCTTGAGGTCGTGGTCGCACTGCTTATGTTAGAAGGATAGTCATTGGTGGATGGCTGCAACTCACTGATCACGCGTTTGGTCTGCCTCTTCAGACCCTTCTTCTTCCAAACTTTCCGGGGCTGTCCGTTGGCATCGAGTCCGTCTTGATCGTTGTTCTCATCATCGCTGACCGGTATCGTATCTGGCCCAAGCGGCATCTCCACTTGAGTTTCTGGCACTTTCTTTACCGGCACGACGGCCTGCTTTTCGTGCTGTACAGGATCACTGGGCTGTGCAACAGGTTCAAACATGTCACCTTCCAGCTCTCTCAGTAGATCCAAGTCTTCATCTGCTTTCTCGTCTTCATGGGCTCTCAAGCCACGGATAATGCTGCTCAGACTTCTCGCCAGGCTTCGCTTCTTGAAGGACGGCTGCTTCTTGTCGGCGATGTCCTCATCGATTTCCTCCAAAGGACCTAGATTCCGACTAAACAGCACATTTGTCCTTCGTAGGAATTGTGGGGTTGCATGTATCCCTCGAGAGCTGGACGGTGTGTGTGCAGTATCATCTCTCTTCCTCTTCATGGGTGTTGCAAATGTGTCGAGCATATATCTCTTTCCGCTCGAAGTTGGCGTCCGGCTTGGTCTGGCATTCTCCGCATCCTCGGTCACTAGAATTGAATTACCTCTGCTAGGGGTCGCAGCTACATTGCCATCCACATCTATAAGAGCTGTCCTTGTCTTCGACGGTGTTGCAGCGGCACAAGTTGTGTCGAAGAGAGATAAGATTTGACCATCTTTTTGTGGAGTAGGTCCCAAACGCATGCGGATTGCCTGGGGTGTCGGCGACATCACAGCGAGTCTCTCAGATTTGCCAGGTGTCTTGCGTGGTGAAGCTGCAATGATCCTTGACTTGCTCGGGGTTCCAGCCGGAGCGAGGTGCGTGTGGTTTGCTTGTTGTGTCTCAAGGTCATCCTGTGGTACTCTTGAAGGCATCTCATCCTCCTCTCTCGATCGGCATAATTGACTGTATTGTCGATACTTGGCAGCTATGGTGGTCGTCAGACTTCTCAAGTGCAGGATCAGCACAAAACACGTACCTATTATCAAGTCGGCCTTGATATCCGCCTTGGTGGCCTTTCGTCCTCCATGGGCAGCAGAGAATGAGCGCTCCCATGTTTTGAGCTCATACTTGAGTCGTCTCGTGTCTGCTTGGGTCGAATCCGCCATAGAAATATCGTCTTCACTACTTAGGAATACGTGCTGGTCGTGGAAGCGGAGGTCAAATGTTAAGCAAAGCAATTTAGCCGCGACGCGCCTGGACACGCGACTTTCGTCCCTCCTCGGGGTGACGTCAAAGCACCAGGCCGAGGCCACGATAATGGACATTCACCATCCGTGTTCTTCGACACAATTATTCATTTGTATGGGTATACTGCTTACGAGCACTTTCGATCATCAAAGGAAGAGATTTCCTTAGTCACAAGCACAGGATCAGGTCGCACTCTGCTGTACCGATTACGTGACATTTTGCCTGCGCATTGATTCCGCACTGCTTAGAAACAGCAAACACTATTGAGAAGCTGCATGATCAAGCAAGTATATATTCATCACCTTCTCTATACCATTGTTCGGGCACGACAACGGATTCCATACCACCGGTAACATTCTCTCGAAACTATCTAGTCATGGCCGATCCACTGCTCTACTCCTACGAATCTCCTTTAAAAGGGTACGAGGGTCTGGAGGCCCTGCCAAAGTAAGGGAAGCCACGACGCGGTAGGCGATATGCTGACACCCGAAAAGCGACTTCGCCGAGGACGGCAAGTCATATGCAAACCCGCCTGCTGCCAAACCAAGCGAAGCTTATAACAGCTTTGTTGCGCCAATCTCAAATGATCGCCGCGGAGGGTTTGACGTCCATATCTACTTCCAGCAAAACTCGGAATATGAACTCAAGTTTGCCACTGAGCTCTGGGAGAGGATACGGCGAGAGTTCCCAGAGTTGAGGATATACAAGGTGTGGGACAAGCCCATCGGACCTCATCCAATTGGAATGTTCGAGGTCAACATCTTTACCCCTGCGCAATTTGGTGCGTTCATTCCTTGGCTGGTGATACACCGAGGCCCACTATCAGCTCTACTGCATCCGAATACTGGAGACGATTACCGAGACCACACGCAGAGGGCAACTTGGCTGGGCAAGGAGTATCCTCTGCATCTTCGACCTTTGAGGGAATTCATAGAGAAGAAGAAAGCCGGACTGTTGTAAATGACCGGCTTGGCGAGAGAGAAGCAATACGAGCGATCGAGCAGCAATTCTCGACCTTAAAGAGCATCATGGATCTTGCGATACTACCAGCTCGAGATTCGATGATGCCTCGGTCGCAGTTCAAGCTAGCGGACGGGAAAGCTTGCGTCAGCCATAGATGAGATTCATCTATGTGGAGCATCATTCTCGGGCTTCTCGAAGGTGATCAAACAGGTACAAGAATTTAATGGTCATAGCTCGACAGTGCTTTGACTCGGCACTAGTAACAGTATAGGGCTGTACCAATATATCGAACTACTTTTTGAAAGTATAGATCAAGGTTGCGGTGTTGCAACGAACCTGATGCCACAGCCTATCGCAGAACGAGAGATGGTGACCTGGACGAATGCAAAGAACAATACAGTCCATTCGCCGCTAGAGCTGTTAGATGATATTATACCATGACAAAAAGGTTCTCGAAGCCGGCACGTCTTTGGCCGGCCGTTGAAGCTAGAGGTTGCTTCCTGGTTTGGATGGATGCAAGTCTTGCAGGATTACCCCCCTGAACGAAGTTCTACTCGAAGAACAATGTCCAAACGCGAAGAAGCAATGGCAGAGCTGGAAGCACTATGTAGACAAGCTCTGAGACAGCTCTTGTGAAGATATAGATGCTTCAACCAGCACGCATCACCGGGAACTCCGCTCCAAAAGCTCCAAGAGACCTAATCAACGGTCGTCCGGAAACGATCATGCAGTTGTTGGGCATGTCGTCGGGCACTCCGTTGGTTGCCATACCAGTTGGGCATCATCACATTCCCCATGTTGTCTTAGTAGTAGAAGCTCGTCGGAATCTGGTCCGAAGAGTAACCATTTTTCGTCTATGGCAAAAGGATCGAGTATTGCCGTAACCGAAGCAATAAAAAAAGGCACAAGAACAAAGAAAGATCCTCTTGACCAATAGGAGTAGAAAGACGACCACAACCACTGAGACAGAACGGGTGCGCTTTGGCCACTTTGGGTACATCCAGGAGTCGTTTCAGATCCCCAGGCCCCTCTCTAGCACCAATACCGCATCTCCTTTCTTCACCCACCAGCCAATTCTCTTCTGCATTCCAAGTCACCCGTTGCTCGTGGTCACTCAACCGTTCGGGCTCTCCTCCCACCTTTCGTCTGCGGCGTTCACACTTTCTTCTGCAGTTCAGTTCATTTCCGAGCTTGCAACCCACGTTGCGCTTACCGATTGGGATTCGCATTCCCAGCGACCTACCTTGATCACAGGATTGTGCTCGACCACACCACACTCGTCGCTCGAACTTGCATATTCAGCTCGGTCTACTCCGACGACCATCGAATTGGAAGTGTCTCTTCTCGGCTGCGATCCCCTGTACCGATTGAGCGCCTGCACTACCCCTCGCATGTGCTTTGTGCACAAGTGCGGCCATTGAAAGAGCAGAGTACTACACCAAGACAATAAGCTCACAATATGTCGATCGCGGCGCTCCATGCGCCGTCGAGGACGTCGAGCGGCTCATCCAATTCCTACCTTCCAGCTCTAAACCGAGGTGACTCAAGGGTATCTCGTGATGGCGCACGACAGTCCAGGCAGTCAAAGCGGTACTCCGTGACCGCTTTGTACTTGTCTATGAATGCAAATCAACGAGATCTCGAAATCGAGGATGACCTGGCAAAAGGTAAGGACACACTGCGTCGATAGGAGAACCATGGCTAAGATGTCTCGCACAGCCCAGAAAGTGCTCAGAGAGCTCAAGAGCAAGATTTCTTCACAGTCTAAGAAGAATTTCGTGCTCGAAAAGGACGTGCGATACCTGGATTCTAGAATTGCTTTGCTTGTGCAGAATCGCATGGCTCAGGAGGAGGTATGGAAACGTAGCGGCATATACTTATAACACAATCTAACTGGTATGCAGCGTAATGAGGTCGCCGAGACACTCGATGATGCAGTCGAATTGGCAGAGGGTTCCTTTCCCAACGACGAGAAGACTCAACGATACGGCAACTTGCTCTTCCTGCTCCAATCAGAACCACGACACATTGCACATCTCTGCAGACTTGTCACGATGGCTGAAATTGACCAGCTACTTCAGACGGTCATGTTCACGATCTACGGAAACCAATACGACAGTCGCGAAGAGTATCTCCTTCTTACTATGTTTCAGGTTTGTCTTCGCCGCTCGCTGGGGAGCGCCACTGACAGAATATCTAGTCCGTCCTGACATACCAATTCGATAACACAACCGATTACTCGTCTCTGCTCCGAGCAAATACACCAGTCTCCCGCATGATGACGACCTACACCCGTCGAGGTCCAGGTCAGAGTTACCTTCAGAAGGTTCTTTCTGAGGAGATCAACTCCCTCTGCTCTGTACGAGATCTCGACTGTGAAATCAATCCATTGAAGGTCTACGAGCACATGGTCGCCCAGATCGAGGGTAGCGGGAACCCGTTGCCCGCTTATCTGCCAAAGGGCGTCACCGCCGAGCAGGCCGCATCCAACAGAGAGGTGCAGAAAGTCATACAACCGAGAGTCGAGACTCTGACCAGACTGGCCAACCAATTCTTGGATACCATCATCTCAAACATTGATGAGGTACCATACGGCATTCGATGGATATGCAAGCAGATTCGCAGCTTGTCAAGGCGCAAGTACCCGGATGCTCACGACACAACTATCTGTACTCTGATCGGTGGATTCTTCTTTCTTCGCTTCTTGAACCCGGCAATCGTGACACCGAGATCGTACATGCTGATCGAGCAGCTTCCTTCTGAGAACCCCAAGAGGACCCTGACATACGTATGCGGACTACTTTCTACAGGCTGAACATATACTGATGGTGTGACAGATCGCCAAGATGTTACAGAACTTGGCCAACAAGCCTTCCTACGCGAAAGAGCCCTACATGGCTTCTCTTCAACCATTTGTCTACGACAACAAAGAGCGCATGAACCGCTTCCTGCTCAATCTGTGCGAAGTCCAGGATTTCTACGAATCCTTGGAGATGGATAACTACGTCGCCTTGTCAAAGAAGGATCTCGAGCTGTCTATCTCGCTCAACGAAGTCTATGCCATCCATGCCCTCCTCGAGAAGCACCAAACTATCCTCACCAAGGACGAAAGCTCGCATTTGGCACAACTGCTGCAAGAGCTTGGACATGCCCCCTCACAACTGCCCCGAAAGGAGAATCGTGCGATCAATCTGCCTCTCTTCAGCAGATGGGAGACCGCGCTTGATGACTTGACTGCGGCACTGGATATCACTGAGGAGGAAGTCTACTTTATGGAGGCAAAGTCCACCTTTGTCATGATTCTCAGAACGCTGCCAAGGAACGCGGTAGTCACCAGACGACCACTTCGGCTGGACAGAATCGCGGAGGCTGCAGCAACGACGAAGAACGACTCGGTCATGGTGCGGAAGGGTATCAGAGCCATGGAATTACTCAACCAGCTGCAAGAGATGGGCGCTATCGAAAAGGCCGATGGGTTCGCTGCGTTGCGCGATGAAGTCGAGCAAGAGCTCCACCACCTTGGTTCGCTCAAAGACAAGGTCATTATCGAGACGCAGAAACTTGACGAGGTCTATTCGACAATCATTGAGCACAACAACTACCTCAATGGCCAGCTCGAGACATACAAGTCTTACCTCCACAACGTGCGTGGTCAAGCGGAAAGTCAAGGAAAGCGAGCAGGCGCACAAAAGGTGCTTGGTCCTTACAAGCTTACCCACGGGCAAGCGGAGAAGGATGGTGTACTCGTCCGATCAAACATTCCAGAGAACAGGAAGAGTGGCACATATTTCAACATGACCAGCCCAAGTCCTGGAACTTTCATCATCTCGCTCTGGTACAAGGGTCGTAACCGAGGCATTTTCGAACTCGATCTCAAGCTCGATGATTTGCTCGAGATGCAAAAGGACGGCAACGACGAGCTCGACCTCGACTACATCACCCTGAATGTGCCACGACTTCTCAACCTTCTCAACAAGAAGTTCGCCCGTAAGCGAGGTTGGTAACTGGAAAGGGATTTGACCTGGACACGACTACCCACTTTTGTACTATAACAATCACGCAGCATTCTTACGACAACGACCCTAGACTGGACACAGCACATTCAAACCCAGCTTAAATCTTTCTTGACGGACGACCTCGAACTTTTATCCTTACCCTTCTAATCTGAGTTGGATTTGAGATACCCTAGTGGTGTGGTTCATTGGTGGGGCAAATTGAACGCGTAGCATCATAAATATATTGTGGCCCGAGCTTCCCCGCGTGCTTGATTGACAAATTCCTCTTTCAATGTCGTGCCGACTTACACGATAACGAAACACATCATGTTGTTCAAGAGATTCATCAAATCCTTCAAAACGATCCCGAAGCCATTGTTTCGTATGAACAATGGCAACTCCATCCGTCTGCGCGCTGTGGAAGGTCCGGAACGTCCTAAGAAGCCTTTCGATCTTCTCACAACTTCTGCAATGGCACAGCCCAAGGCACTGTACCCTGAGCGCTACGAATGTGAGGAGCTCGCACTTACATGTCAGTCGGAGCTGAAGATAAGCAGGGCCGAATGGTGCTTCGATGCGCCCCAACTCGCCTACCATGCACGAGCTTCTGCTTCGCTTCAGTGGCGCCAAAGTCATCGTATATGAGGTCGAACCTGGTAATTCAAGTCAACACATCATCCGCTTCATTGCTGACATGTTTAGGCACCGCTCTGCCAGATGATTTGATTCTCGTTCATGAGTTTGCAGATCATTATTCCATGCAGGCAGCAAAGCCAATGACAGTGAAAGGTTAGTGAGGTTCCAACGATTTAATTTCCTGCTTAACCATCACAGAACTGGAACGCAGCATCACCCAATTCTTGACGACTGCTGGCACACGTTATACCAGAGATGATTGGTTCGCAAGGTATCCGGTTCCCACTGAGGTGGCATGATTACTATAGTCGAGTCCTAGCCAGGATCTCACACGTACTATCCCGATCGGCTGGTCACACACTATCGTCTGCGAACGAAAGATCTTGTTATCTTCTGTTTCACAAGCATGGATTGGGTTTCTCGGCCGTCTCAGAGAGTGTGAGCCTTGAACCAATAACTCAGCGCGGAATACTGGCCAGAGTATGACCACGGGTTATAAGCTTTTCGAGAGATGGTAAGGTGGTTTGTTGTCGGAAGAATTGGTGGTAGAGAGTGGTGGTAGTTGAGCAGCTCAGCCATCATGCTACTGCAAAACGAAGCTCGAATGGCTGTGAGATGGTACTGGGCTCATGGTACCCGAGATTAGAATGACGAAATGATGCGTATCTTGCTCTCTACATGTCCGGGTGCTTTGCTTTACAAAAAATGCCGTGATCAGCGATTGATGTGCTCGTGCCTGTGCCTGCGGCATCTGATCCCCCTTCGGCTGTTCTCGGCATTAACCTCCAACCATGGATGTTGTCAACCTGAACCTACATGCTTGCCTAGACCTTCAACACTACTGTAACTACCACCATTCTTGAAGATCCGAATCAGATCACAGTACTGAGCTGGTCAGACATATGTCTTCTTCAATCGCAATCCCTAAGCGTCGTCGTCCGCGTGACAACAGCTACGGCGGAAGCAGCATAGCGTCATCGTCTTCCTCAGCAGTTCCCTCGAGCTCGGATTCAGCTTCTTCCTCGTTTGCAAGCTATCGTGCTGCAAGCTCTCCACGTACAGCAGACGTAGCTTCTTCAGCAATGGCTCCATCATCACCAAACACTACAACTTCGTCCTCGGACAAGAAGAGCAGGGAATGGGAACGAAGACCATCACTACTTGGTGAGCACACCTGTGCACATATATAACGCGTGGATAATTGACAGTGTACAGGTACATCCTTATCACACTCCGAATACACCGTGATCAACGTGGCAGGTCCAGATGGGCCACCGAGGCTCGTATGTACAAGATATTGACTCATCGTCTCACGGCATACTGATATATACTCTAGGTCACATGTGTCAAGTCCTCCCAAGGTTTCGATTGGAACCAAGACATCTTCTTACCCTCCTACATCGACTATGATTCTTCCGACCTCGAACGCAAGCCGGATCCTGTGGAAGACATCATCCTTACAGACGAAGAGGCGCAGGCCTTGCTTCCAAAGTAACGAGATCCACCGGAGAAGATACACGAACGCACACGACTTATCAGGACTCTACTAGCACAGAATTTTATTTCCAATACACAGGCGATCTCTACGGTGCCATCTCACAAGGCTTTGTGAGACCCTGATGGGTTTGATGGCGTACAGTGGGTCACACAGGGCGCGGAGTCATGCTGGGTTACAACAGGAGGGACGGCGTAAATACTCCCCTCTGAATTCAGCATTGTGATAATTTGCAATCCTCATCTCTTTTCTTCCGTTCCTTCGTTCCATTGAGAACATAAAAAGACCAGCCACGTTTGATAGACTCGTGTCCTGCCCCTTGTATGACTCCCCCAAGATAAGCATCCTCAGATAGAGCCGATAACGCTTCCCCGCAATCAACACATGACGCTAGCTCAGCCCTGCAGCCCATTCCGGCTGCCAGCGGTGCGGACCTGATCCGCGTCTAAACAAAACACGTCCAGCACGTCAACCTACTATTTCCTCAATTACAGCTATCCTCCCCTATACGCGACCACATTCCCACCAGCGTCTCCACGCGACAATGCTCTGAATCCTCATCACAAACTCAGAACCATATCCCAAGTCTTAGCTGGGCGCCACCCCGGCACTCAAAATGGACACAACCCACCGCAAAATCGAGCTCCAAGCCCCGGCGGACCTCCAATTCCTCATATCCACCGCCTCGCTCCTCGCCCGGCAAAAAATCGAGCTCCACTTTCCCCCCTCCGCCACCGCCTCCCCCACCACGCCCGGGCAAGAAGACCCCATGCGCCGCCTCGTGGAAGCAGAAGTGCAGTCCTTCCTCTCGCGCACTTTTGCCGGCGTGAAGAGCAATATCAGCATCAACGGGCTCGACGGGGCGGACATGGAGAAGATGATAGGGGAGAAAGGGGAGGTGGAGGAGACGGAGGCGTTTGATGCGAAGCTGGCGAGGAGGATACAGGCTGTTAGTGGGGAGATTGAAGACTTGACGCTGGAACTGGCGAATTTGAGGAGGGAGGCGCCGGGGAAGATGGCGGGGATGTGGGAGGGGAGGCAGGAGGAGGAGAGGAGGTGGTGGGAGGAGAAGATGAGGAGGGGTGAGGAGAAGAGGGATGGGGAGAGAGGGGAGATAGAGGTGAAGGTGGAAGGTTTGGAGGATGTGGGGGATATGAGGAGGAGTTGGGAGGAGGGGACGAGGAGGTTGGTGGAGGTTAAAGAGGGGATTGGGGCGGTGGTGGGGAGGGGTGAGAGGGCGAGGGAGGGAGTGAGGTATTTGGAGACGGCATGAGAGTAGGGCGACGTTGGAATTGTTGCAACTGGCCAAAATGGCAGATAAAAAGAAAGGATGGTATGGCTTGCGTACGACTTGACGCTAGGCTCTGCAGTATCGACGATGGAGGGATCGATCAGACTATGCTCGGGATGTTCATGCGCTCACATGGACACTATCACGGTGCGACTTGAAACACGAGGGGATTTATGTCACAGCTTGCTCATAGCCAAAACAGGAAATCGACATACTCACCGATGGCATGCTCATAGAGCCTTGAGCTGGCTGACGGGAGCGAGTTGCAGGATGAAACCGCAGTCGAGATGTTTCTCGCATGTTGATCAGAAGATCAGCCTTGGTCAAGGCAGTGACCGAGGATGACATCTGGCATCTGTACTAGCTCTCGAAGGAATTGCATGAGGACGGTCGTCGTGAATGGGTGAATCTCCTACTGGGGACCGAGAGCGCTTGACGTATGACTGGCTGGTTGAAGCTACATCTGCCCCAATGTTACGAAATGTTCGATGATAGCCGAGGAGCAGGCTGGTACATAGGACTCTCAGCCTTGAGGAAGCAAGTATTTCATACGAATACCTAGATAGAATTCAAGAGGCTTGATCTAGCCAAGCTTCGCTCCTGAACCACACCTCCGGTATCATTCTTCAGCTATCAGTAACCAATGCGATAATTAATGAGCATCACAAAGGCCACAAATTACGGATGAGGTAATCCTTATACTGTAGAACAGCCGTAGCGTACCTGAACACCCTGCATTTCCAGGTTTTTCACCTTACCTAAATCGATCGGAGATCATTCAAGTCAGCTCGGCGTGAACCGCAGAGCCGCACGATGATCAAGAAACCCATCGGCGATACAAACCACGCAAGGACCATATGAGGCTTCTCTGACACAACAGCCACGCGAGACCGCTGCGATACGCTGCAGGGCTCTGATCATGGCTGGGGACAGGTTGCTCGCTGGCGTCACCGGCGACTGGAGCAATATCACTGATTTGCAGGGGCATCACAAGCCATTTCAGGGCAGCGGCGCACTCTATCCGAATAGGAGACGAATAATCGGGATGGCATCAAGGATCTCACTGGTCAGCTGGCAATTCCAGTCAGCACTCATTCGGACATCGCAGCCATCGCCAGCACCCTGCCGATGATGGTCTTTGTGTTATTTGGTAGGACGAAGCAATTCCTGATCCACTCCTGTGGACGGTTGCCACTGTCGATCTGTGCATGCATTCATGTGCATCTGTCGACACGTAGGCAGCACCGGATGCGCTGCATTAGATGAAGCGGACAGCATCTTCTCAAGATAGGTCGGTGCCGCCTGAAGCGTGTACCTTTACTTCCAGAAGGTTGCGGCCGTTGCATAATCACACTAATCCAATGCTTAAATCGTCGATGAGGGTCCGATTAAGGTAGAAAGACGTCTGGATCAACAGGTTCGGAACGCGGCCGATACAAAGGCTGTGACGGAGGTACATCAGGACCAGCGTCGATGCACAGCGAACGACAGATGGCGCTCTGGACGGCCGGAACAAAGAGATCTAGACTGTTGGCTCTTGGCACAAATTCTCCCCCGATCGAGGGTCCTGCGACCTCATGCTGCGATCGAAAGTCCTCACAGACCACTCCACTGCCGCAAAAGATGTGGCCGTACGCTTGCCGTCCGTTCGTGGCTAGCGATCGATGTTCGTTGCAGAAGCATCCGATCGAAGAGACCCCATCGCCATGCATCGACGCTGGTACTGCGCTTCATGTCTCTCCGCCCCGATGTCCCCGTCGATGTTCCTTTCGATGCACCTGTAGCCATGCGATGTGCGCTCGCGGCGGGTCGCTGAATCTTGGGAGAATTGCTTCACCTGATCGATTTGCGACCTGCTGCATTCATTCGACCAAGTCTATGCCTTGAGTTTTCGCTACCCACCAGACCCCGTCACCTAGCACCGGCCACTTTGCAGGGAGCCATGCCTTCGCCTTCAACTCACCTGAATTCTTTCATCAACGTCTAGAGTCTTTGCCACAACGGAATACCAATTATTGTCAGCACTTCGCTTACATCTAATTTGCCCCCCTCGACACCGCACCCTGCATAACACAAAGACACCTTCGCCATATGGATGCTATCGTCGATCAGGATATCAACATCAACTCTGACACCTAGGCATCCTCGACGCCGACATGGACGTTGACTCGTCTAGCAATAACAGCTTGTCGTCGGGCAGCCTTCATCCCCGCCGGCCACCAGCGCACAAATCAGTTTCGTTGCTGCACTCCCCCAGAGCTGTTCGTGCTCGCAGCCACGAGCCTGGTGTTGGACCTATCGCACAACCACCTGAGCCAATTAAACGACCTTCGAGTTCCCCTTCCAGCCTGAAGCCTCTTGTGGGCAAGGATGATTCTGGAGAAAGCAGTAACGCTGAGAAGTGGTTTGAGAAGTCCAACAATCATGCATCGAGAAACAGCACTTCCTTTGTAGACAGTAAGGTGACCGAACACACATTGTTGAGCCTGTCGTTGCTGACACTTTACAGACTCCCCTCCATTCTTCCTGCAAAACTCATCGTCCGACGAGACACCACCCGAGGGCGCAGCTGCTCGCGCTCGCAATCACTACCTCGGTGTCGACCCCTCCCCCGGATCTCTACCTCTCCGCACTGGCCTGCTCCACCTCGGTACTGACAACAGTAGCACTGAAGACTTTCGAAGCGTTATCGATGACTTGACGATCGAGAACAAGAAGCTGAAGCGGAAGTTGAAGACATACGAGAAGCTGCATGATTCGCACTTGAAGGACCAGAAGCTATTCGAGGTCAGGGTTCATGGCTTACCAACTTCGAAAAAGAAGGAATTGGAAGAGATGCTACGGCAATTCGCCCTTGGATTGAATCAGAATGGTGGAGCTGAGCTTGCCAATAACATGTTCGGCTCGATGGCCCCTTCTCTTACACAGCAGAAGTCAGGAGGAACTTCATCTACATCAAATCCATTCGCAGACTCTGCATACGCTTCTGCATCCGCATCTGGCCAAGGATCATCCAATCAGTCATTATCCGATACCAAGAAGAAGCCCATCTCGGTCTCGGCTGCAAGGCATCGTCAGCAACATATTCAGACATATCTGCATGACATCCCTGAAGGTCTCCTACCTCGACACCCTTCTGCCATGACCGAAAAGGCAAAGAAGAAGATGATTGTCCGTCGCCTCGAACAAATCTTCGCTGGTAAGGGTGCAGTTGCAGGTAACAATCAACCTCAACAACAACAGGAAGTCAGCCAGTTGGCAGCTAGAATGGACCGCACAGCCATGGAGAGTTCAGGTGGCAAGATGCCTCTTGAAGGATTGCGAGAGGCCCTGATCATGTCCGAGATCATTGCGAACCGCGAAGCTCAGCAGATGGCCGTCAAGGAGGGTAGCGACAAGGGCAAGAAGAACAAAGAGTCCCCAAAGTCGGCAAAGAAGTCGTCGCATGAGCAGAGACCAACACGACCTCTTGATCTCGACCCTTACCGAGCCCAGATTCCGGCAGAGAACATGCAATATATGAGACACCTAGGTTTCTCGCCACCCGGTGCAGAGACAATGTCGCCGCCCGAGGAAGGTCATGGGTGGATCTACCTCAACCTTCTCGCAAACATGGCACAGCTGCATACTATCAATGTCACTCCGGAGTTTGTCAGAAAGGCTATACAGGATGTGTCCAAAAAGCTGGAGCTGTCGGATGATGGAAGAAAGGTGAGATGGAAGGGTGGAAGGTCTGTCACCAAGACCAGCAGTGACGGCGGCACGACGCCATCTGTCGGCGGTGCAACAGGTTCCAACGCTGTCTCTTCCGAGAGGGGCAGTCCACGTAAGCGACTGAAGGTCTCCCAACAAGGCAGCAGCTCTGGTTCGAGGCCCTCCAGAAGCGAAATCGAGCGACAGGAGCAGAAGCTCGCATACACACCGCTTTTCTATCATCGCACTAGTCAGGATGATAGCGAGCTCACCTCTTCCGACGAAGAAGACACGCTAGAGTCTGCTTTCCCTATCGCACAAGCTGGCGATTCTTCTGGTATGACGAGCTCGGGTATCAAGACAACCTCGACAAAGCGCAAGAAGGCTCGTGAGAACGGACCCATTATCTTCTACAACAACGCCAAATTCTGCACAGATTTGTCTGGTGACGCGAAGACTGAAGAGGCAATGCTTTACAATGCATTCCTCTATCACAGTATCGCCAGTCAGCCAGTGGGCACACCATATTCTGGCTCCAGCTCCCCAGCTTCGGAAACGAAGGGCCCACTCGCCAGTACCAACAAACTACCGGAACCAATGGACCTCGATGACAATCCCATCCCAGCAGACCAAGAGATCAAGTTCCCGGATGCGTCACCCCTTTCATCACAGAAAGGCAAAGACCGCAAGGCGATTCAATTCGAGGTTTCTGGCCTCGGTGGTGTCTACCCTGCCGACAATTTCGCCATCAACGTCGAGTCTCGTCACGCACGCACCGACGACGTGATGGCTCCGACAGAGCATCGCAGTTACCCATCCCGCCACTACCCCGACAACATTGCCAAGCTTCTCCAGCGCAGCGACGACGCCGGCCGTTTGGCCCGCATGGCCTACCACAAGGAGCTCGTCGATGCGAGAACCGAAAATCTACCTCCAAGTCAGCTCCCAGACGCATCCTGCTTCATGCCCGCAGGCGATACCACCCCGGAGGATGACGAGATGAGCGACGCCGGAGACGCCATGAGCGAGTCGCCGCTGAGCGCCGACGCACCACCTCCATCTGCCGCGCCACAGCCGATCGACATGGAGTACGCCTCGTCATCGGACGAAGACGGCGACGACGAAGATGAGGAGTCCGAGAGCGGCAGTCTAGACCTCCTCGCCACCGCCCGTCAAATCGACCCCGAGGCCATCCGCCGCAGCGAGCGCGAGTATGACGCCGACATGGCTGATCGACTTGCCGAGGAGATCCCAGCTGGCTCTTCCGCCGCGACAGCCGGTGGAGGCAGCGGTTTTGCAAGCCCCGAGAAGGGCGTGGATAGGGAGGAGTGGGAGGCTGCGAAAAGGGAGATCAGAGAGAAGCTGAAGGGTGTGGAGAGCCAGATGATGGCGAACAAGAAGGCGGGTGTGCAGAAGGAGGCGAGGAGTATTCTCAAGCGGAGGAGGAGCGAGGCTCCGGCAAAGGAGTAGTGAATGTTTCGAACTTGAGAGGGACGAGGAAGGTGGCATTCTGCATTTCTATTTGGTGGAGAAAATGATTCTCATGACATGATCCATATGATACCCACAGTTTTCAGATTGCAGGTTTGGCGGTGAGGATGGAATGAATGACGATTTTGTAAAAAAAACATGTTATACTTGTCTGTGAACTCCTATGATGTCGTGGAGTGAATGCTTCTCCTTGGACATCCTGGAGCGGCTCAACATCATATGTGCCCACTGATCAAATCATTCCGAGTAAAATCTTCCGTTAAAACTAGCAAACACCTCAGTGAAAGGAGCATCTCAACCCCATCACTCGTTCTCACAACTATGCACTCCATCACTTGACTCGGCGCAGGATGATTTTGACCGGCGCGCGAGACCACAAGTGTCAATCGATTCCAGGGCAGCAAGACTGCTACGGGTTCCCCACCACCAATCACATCCAATGAGGAGCATGCGGGGCTTCAGCTCCCAGGCTGACAGCCTTGAGGCACTACGAGGTGCAATGGAACAAAGTGCCAACGGAAGGGTATTGAAGATGTCGCATGTCGCGAGTCACGCTATCAACCCGTAGCTCGCCAGCGTAGGGTGTCGAGATCCTGCCGCACACTTTCTTGCCCGGATCGCATGATATGGGAGAACCGCTCAGCGTCACCGCCAGCTTGATAGCGATCGTCCAGGTTAGTGGAAGCGTCATCTCACTATGCTACCACTACAGCCACGGTGTCAAGGATGCTCCACGAGACGTCAAGAGGACTCTCAATGAGGTTCGAAGTACGAGAGACATCACTGAACGGATTCTGCAAATGATCGACGACGACACCGGCAATGGCTATACGTATCTACCGCTTCTGCGAAAGTTGAGTGGGCCAGATGGAGCGTTTGCTCAGTGCGCAATCGATCTCAAGTGGTTGGAAGAGCGGCTGAGTGATTCTGTCGGTCAATGGCGACGGTTCGGGAAGAGACTGATCTGGCCTCTCGTCGAGAAGGAGGTCGACAAGCGTCTGCAGAGTATCTCACGCATCAAGGATAATATCGAGCTTAGCCTTCTTGCAGATACAGCATCATCGATCCTGGAGATCCGCACGACGACCTTGGATCTCCACAAGCGTATTCTTGAAGCACAACGCATTGCATCTGCGAAAGAAGAACAACTCGAGTTCTCGGTGATCTTGGAGTGGCTCGCTGCACCTGATCAATCAGTGAAAATGAGAAATCTGCTGGCAAAGCGGGAGCCAGGTACAGTGACATGGTTCTTGGACAATCAAGACTACCAGACCTGGAAGACCGCGCCACAAAGCTCACTATGGCTGCATGGTATACCAGGATGTGGGAAGTCGGTTGTCGCTGCGGTTGCCACAAACGAGCTGCTGCAGGTGACGTCCAGTAATGTGCGTTCTGCTGTTGCCTATTTTCAATTCGACTTTAGCGATAAGGAGCACTCGACTATCGATGTTCTTCTTAGGTCACTCCTCGCACAGGTAATGCAGCAGACTCAAGGGTTATCCGAACACGCGGAGAAGCTCGCGGCCAAGCACTTCGGACGCTCAGCATACGCACATCCGAAAGCTGTCTACAGGGATGGTATCGCTCAGCCAGACGCAAACGAGTTGTTGGACACGTTGATGGAGATCATTGGCGGCGAGTTTGACAACACATACATCGTCATCGATGCCGTTGATGAGGCCGAGGAGGTCGCCCCTGTTCTCACTGCCATGCAGGAATTGCTACGGTATGGGTGTGACGGACTGCATCTACTGCTAGTAAGCCGCGACGATATTGATGTTCAGTCAGCGCTTGATAGACAGATCAAATCAGTCGTATCTGTAGAACCAGCAAAGACAGACACTGACATTGCCGTGGTGGTGCAGAACGAGCTGATGAGGCAACCAAGACTGCGCAAGTGGTCTCCAGTACTCAAGCAAGAAATCCAGGGCACTTTGATCGGCGGATCCAACGGGATGTAAGTGTACGATCATCACTACGGAATTCGGCTGCTGAATGAAGACAGGTTTCGCTGGGCGGAATGCGTACTCGAGCTTCTTGCAAAATGTCTGACTGTCAAAGACATTAAGAAGACTCTTACGACATTGCCCAAGACTCTCGCGGAGACTTACAAGGCCACAATTGAGCGCATCGACGAGAATCACATTCCTTACGCGGCAAAGCTACTCATGTGGCTTACGATATCGCATCGGCCTCTTCTTTTGGAGGAAGCAGTCGATATCTTAGCCATCGAATTTGACCCTGACACAGGTCCAACCTTTGATGCAGATCTGCGCTTTCCCAATCCAATTGACATCATAGAAATATGCACTGCGCTCGTGAGTAAGGTCAGGATTGCGGTCACGGGCTGCGATGGTGTGGTCAGAGAATCATATAACCTTCAGCTTGCACACCGAACAGTGAAGGACTTTCTCAGGACAATGCCTTTTGCCTCGATAAGCATACCGACAGGACTACCGATCGACATGGCTGTATTCCTGAATTGTGCTGCAAGAGGTCTTCTGGCTTACCTGCTACAATTGGAGGAAGAGCTCACGGTCGCACATATGCAGGAATGGCCCCTTCTACGGTTCGCTGCCGAATACTGGACAGTATTCCACAAGGACGTTATTGGAAATGTGCGCAGCGTCAACGATGAGAGACTCATCGAGTCTTCGAACTCCAAAGACGACCACTCAGTCACGGTCCTAGCTACACGGCTCTTTGCGGGTGCCGACAAAGATGTCTCATATCATAATTGGTGTAAGCTATACGATCCTGAACGACCATGGAAAGCACCAAATCTGGGACGGGAAGCACGACCAGAGCCGATCTATTACGCCGCCTGTCTAGACCACCCAGAGATTGTGCGCCAATTGCTAGCGAAAGGTGTTGGTAATCCAGATACTAAAGGGGGTATGCATCGAACGCCACTACAGGCCGCAGCATATCACAATAATGTCGAGGTTTTCAGAATGCTTCTTGCTGCTGGACCCTCCGAGGACAACATCGCCTGGGTTATTGACTCTATTGCACGTCATGGTAATCACTCTATCCTGGAAGCAATTGACGATCATCAGATCAAGACTGGTATCGAGGTCAGACCCATGGAAGGTACTTCTCTATTGCAAGCAGCGGCGGGCGGTCACACAGAGATTGTGAAGCGGTTACTACGACTCGGCGCAGATCCGAATTACTACGCCCGCAAGGGTGAATTCCACAATCCCCTCGTAGCAGCCGTGGAGAATGGCCATAAAGAATGTGTAGCAGCCATGCTTGGTAATTGTAGCAATCAGACCGCTATTCATGCTTTACGTGACGGTACTCGTCACAACAAGAGTCGCGAGATGCTCGAACTCTTTCGACCCAAGGTACCCGATGCTGTCATGTACTACGCGCTCGTTCAGGGTGAGGACGATTTAGCTTCTGGACTTTTGGCCGAGGGCTTCAGAGGAGAATTCAAGCAGCAGAATTATGGACAGGAGACACGAAACTCGGCTCTAGTGGAAGCAGCGAGACATGGTCATCGTGGGCTCGTCGAAGATCTCCTCAATAAGGGCGCAAAGGTCAACTCGGAGAATCAGAGATCGTACGCAGTATGCAAAGCAGCCAAGTACGGCCACACCGAGGTTGTAAGGCTGCTGCTCGAGCATGGGGCTGATACAGAGCCCACTCATTCGAGAGACGGACCAGCGCTGCAGTGTGCTGCATATGGTGGCCATCTCGAGACAATGCAAGCGCTATTGGATGCGGGTGCAAATGTGCAGAATCCAGATGGCAGGTATGGAGGTCCAGTCCAAGCAGCAGTCTTGGGGGGGCACGTTGCAGCCTTGGATCTACTTATCGACGCGGGTGCCAATATCAACATGCCCAGAGGTCATGCTGGTACGCTCGGGCCTGATGTAGCGTTGTCCGGAAATCCTCTCAAAGCAGCTGTTCGTACATCGCAGACCAGGATGGTAGACTGGCTGCTCGAGCACGGTGCTGACCCGAACGGCCCTCCGGATAGCGGATCTTGTATGGACGCCACGTCTCCGCTCATGATCGCTTCGGGAATGAATGACGTGCTTGCGATCGAGCGTCTGATCGAAGCAGGCGCAGAGGTGAATAAATTCACAGACTGCGCTCACTCAACGGCACTCTTCGCTGCAGTATCACACAATCATCCGCAGGCGGTCGAGCATCTTTTGAGCTTAGAGGCAGATCCAAACTCGGTCGGAAAACCTCAATACTATGATGACCACGCAATCACGGTGCTCGCGCAGGCATGCACGCTCGATGACCCTGGCATTGTCGGCATTCTGCTCAAAGCTGGTGCAGACGTGAACAAGCAAAGCATCATACATCGACACAGTGAGTATCCAATGCACACGGCCGCCCGTTCAGGGCCAGAAGAAACGATTACCATGCTACGACTCCACGGCGCAAACGTCAACGAGCAAGTCAAAGACGGCTGGTCGGCCCTGCACTGTGCCGCGAGGGAAGGCAACGAGCGGAACGTCCGCGCGCTGCTCTCACAGAACGATGCAGATCCTAGCATCGCGCTAGTTAATGGAAGCCAACCGATTCATTCTGCAGCCGTGGGCGATAGCGTGGGATGCATCAAGGCGCTGCTTGAGGCGGGAGTTGACGTGAATGTCAGAAACAGGACTGGCAGGACTCCGCTGCATTGGGCAGCGGAGAGCGGCAGTGTCAAAGCTGTCAAGTTCTTGTTGAAGAATGGAGCCGACTGGGTAGCCGAAGAAGAGGCTGGTCTGACGGCAAGGGATCTGGCGGAATTGAAGAAGCAGGAGGAGGCCTACTTTCTGAAGGACCGACTCGACCGAATCATTGATCTCTTGCAGGAAGGGGGGCGCGGCGATGGTGGGACTGATCCCACGGCATCTGATGATGATGAAGACTCGCAGACGCGCAGCCATGTCACAAGAATCGGAACTTCCATTATACCGGATGTCTCTTCGTTGCTCTGGCCTAGGCAACATGCCAGTCCAAAATAGTCTGATATGATCTAGGATGATGTGTACTGGTTGGGGAATGGTTTCTTGTCTTCTCTTTGTCGTGAGATTAGCTTTTGCTACTTATTATAGCCTGTCATATCTCGAGATGGTCCCCCTGATGAATGTCAAACACTTACTCCTGATGTATCATTATAGATATAAGTACTGAATAATATCTTCAATTACCTTATGAAGTAGCATATATGATGGTGACCTCCACATTACTGTAGAGATTACCATAGCTATCGAGAGAAGGTCTTATGGTATGCTGAACTGATATACATAAATGCTTGTCACATTTCAACGACTTTCAATAATGTCGACAGTGTTACTCCTCGGATCTAAAAGTGTGTCCTCTTAGCGTAAATTCCTACTATGAAGCATTAATTTAAGTCTTATACCATGCTTATCTGTGATTCAAAGGAGTTCGAAGACGTCTTATCTACGACGTAGAAGGTATGACAGGCTATATACAATATAGCTTCAAGTAGACAATTTCACCTGCCAAAACAGACATACAGATCCGAGGAGTAGACATGCACCAGCATGACTCGTCCGGACGCTGATCATGACTCGCGCAAATTTTGTACAACCTCTACTCCCCTCGCAGAGGGTTTGCGTAGGAGATTGACACTTCTGGCGACCCATTCTTTCACTGCAATAACGAAGTCTTGGACGACTATTTACGACGATTGACTCTCCGATATCCTCATCAGCTTTGACTTCGGGACATCGCTCGTGCCGCCTCGGTCTACTGTCTCTTGCGCGATCATCCAGCACATGGCAATCTGGTTATAGAGCACTTTCCCTTGTAACCTCCTCGCCATGGCGAAGAAGGCCATAGCCAAAGACGTACTCGTCAAGCTCCTCGTCGGAGCAGGCCAAGCATCGCCATCGCCCCCAGTCGGACCTGCACTCGGAAGCAAAGGAGTCAAAAGCATGGATTTCTGCAAAGTACCTCTCCCCTCCACACCTCTCTCTCCCAACCTCTAACCTTCCTCAGGAATTCAACGCCCGAACAGCCCAGTACATCCCCGGCACACCCATCCCAGCGCTCGTAACAGTCCGCCCGGACCGCTCCTTCACCTTCACCATCCGCACCCCACCGACCTCCACACTCCTCCTGTCCGCGGCTGGCGTCGCCCCCGTGAAGAACAAGCTCCGCGGCGCAGGTAACACCGCTGGCCCACGCACCCTCGGCGCCGCAGTGGCATCACAAGTCTCCTCCTCCTCTTCCTCAAAACCCGCCTCTGCCCCATCATCTACCTCAGACGCCCCTCCCTCGTCCCCGGAAGCAAGCACAGAAGTCCTCCAAGGCTCCGACACGCGCGCCTCGTACGTGGTGGACAAGACAGGCAAAGCCTCAGGTAAGGACCTAATGGGGAACGCCAAGCTCGGGACGGTGGGGACGGTAAGTCTGAAGCACGTGTATGCGATTGCGCAGATCAAGAGCGAGGAGGCGCGGCTCAAAGGGCTGGGATTGGAGAAGATTGCGCGGAGCATCGTGGGGCAGGCGGGGAGTATGGGGGTGCTGGTCGTGCCTTAATCTCATGCACACGCGTACAGGAAGGGACCAGGAGAGACAGGACAGGGGACGAGGAGGGATAGATGGAGGAGAGAGTGGAGGAGCCTGGCGACGGTAAGAGAAGGATATGTGGGCGAACGAGAGGAGAAGAGGATCGACCAGAGGAGAGCTATCCTGCATGTTCTGGCGCGTTAGCCAATGGACGTGGCGGGAATACGACCAGAAATATTCTTGCATTAGCGGCGAAGAGATCTGCCATGACCGGCAGGAGAGTTGAACAGACTCTCAAGCCCATGACACAAGGGGACGTCTTGGAAGAGCATGGCAGAGAAGTGGAACCAAGAGACTCATGGCAACCTCTACCTACCAGAAGCTATGTCGCGGAAGACTGGTCGGTCTGCGGCCGCTTGGATAGATTTGCCTGTAGATATAAAAACATTGTAAGATACCACTCCACCTGCCCTAAGACCACACTCTGGCATGAAGCTGCATCTCAAAAAGTGATTGATTCTACCATCTATGTGTGATATAGTGCAGTGGAAAAAGAGAAAATAAATAAAACTCGTTCTTCCCATAATACATGCAGGCTAATAAGTCCCGACCAATGTCCTCGCGCCGGGTTGTGGGTGGATGATGCAAGCGGATCTCAGCCTGAAAGGCGCATGCGATATTACATGTTGTGAATCTGTGGTTGAGAGAGAAAAAACAAAAATCAAGGCAGATGTGGTGGTGGTGTTTGTCTATCCTTTTTGGCGCTCCGTCCCCTTCATGCTGATGCTTTCAGTATCCTGTTCCCCGCCAACTTGTGTGTATTCCTTCATTATCATCTTCTCTTGCTCGTCCGAACCATCGTCTTAGTCTTCTATTGATGCAGCGCTCACTGGCCGCTGTTGGAGAGCATGCCGCTCAGCTTGCTCGCAACATCCTTGGGGTCGTACTGGAAGGCACTTCCGAGACCGCCGAGCAGGATGATGAAAGTGGTGAAGATGATGAAGATGGTGAGGAGCTTCCTCATGATCGGGCTCCTGTTGCCGTAGTCGGCCCACTGCCTGCCGCCTTCGGTGGCGTACTCCTTGAGCTTGTCGGCACCGAGCTTGTAGTAGACGAGACCGCCAAGAGCAATGCTGTAGCCGAAGAATTGGAGACCAGAGACAGGATCGCGGAAGATGAGCATGGAGGCGAGAACAAGGAGAATATCCTTGAGCACACCGGACAGAGTGAGGACGAGGGAAGAGGTCCTGCCAATCTGAAATTTGTTAGCCGCGTTTCAGTGCGCTGGGTGGAGAATCTTACCAGGAAAACGACAGACACGTTCAGGGCGAATGCGACAAATGCATTCATGAGCAAGTTGATGTATCCGACCTTCTCGATATCGGCCAAGGTCATCTTGGGGACTTCGACAACCAGTGCAGTGAGGCCATTCATAACGGCGCAAGCAGGGGCAAAGTAGTAGAGGGAGACAAGCGGGTCCATCTTGAACTCTGCGGAAGAGAGGAGTCGCTGGACCATGGTGAGACGGATGGCCTCGAAGATGATTCCACCGAGCTGGAAGAGGAAACCGATGAGGACGAATTTGATCTCGCCGACAGAGGCAATAATGACACCAAGAACGATGAAGGAGACGTTGCCGAGGGTCTTGAAGTTGGGAGGAGCGAGACCCATGGACCAGGTAGCCAGGAGCACAGCGACTGGTGTAGTGGCCTGGCGAATATTAGAACTGTTTTCTTGCTCTTTTCCGTTCCTGTTCTTACCTTGAGCATCTGGATGAAAGAGACCGAGAGGTATAGATATGTCAAGTTACCGCAAATGAGCGACAAGGAGAACATGAGACCGATGGGTACGATGGCGCGGAGATAGATGCGGCCAGTCATCGGAACCTTCTTTCTCGAGTCGAGGGTTGTGGTGAATCGAGCCATGATCTGGGTCATGAGGGTAGCGAAACCCAAATGCCATGTTGTGAGGACAATTGCTGGGACGAGTTAGCGAGTTGAATTGGAAGTAGCTGCTAGCGAGGCATACGAAAGTCTGTTGAATTGTCAGTCGATTGCGCTTCCTGAGGTGATCTCTGTGGCACTTACGGAACCCGGCACTACTCAAGATCCATTTGTTGAATAGAATGACGCTGGAACTGAGACCAATCCATGCTCTTGATACAGTTAGAGAGATGCCTGGATTGCTGCTTTGGGTTTCTCGACGTACGCAATGTAGAAACCTGGATGGATTGATGACGAAGGAGGAGCTGGCTTCTCAGTCTCTGGGTTGACCGTGGGCAAGACTGGTGCCTGAGAAGCCCTCTCGACCTCTGCGGACTTGCGTTCCTTCTCCATTGTATCGTACTTTGTAGAAGTCGGCTATGAATGAGCTGCGCGTAGCTCGAGAGTTGGGAAGCTGGAGGTAGGTAGGCAGGAGACGCGAGGTAGGGAAGCTAAAGGACAGGCGCCGCGGACCGCGTAGTGGTGTGGTATTACAAGATGTGTAGGGACAAAGAGACAGACGGCGGAGGGAGATGGAGGGGTAGGCCGACAAAAAGTAATTGCGCGGACAGGGGAGGCGACGGTTGTGATTAAAAGGGATAGCCAAACGGGCAGAGGTGGTTTTTAGCTGACTGGCGTAAAGAGAGAGGGCGAGCAAGCCGGAGGAAGAGTGCTTGGCAAGGGACTGTCTGTGTGAGAGAGCACAGAGTTCGGCTCCTTCTGCAGTGACAGAGCTGAAGTGCCCGGACAAGAGAGAGCTGCTGCAGGGGATCCACAAAATTCATCTGATCTTCATCTCTCCCACGCCTGTCAAAAGTAATTTTAATTCCCACAGCCATGCCCATCTCTTGTTCTACTTTAAGCCCTATCTATCTGGAGTCTGATCCGAGTCCTTGCTAATTACTGCTCTTCATTTCTAATGCTTGTAATGTTTGCTTGTTCGTGTGTTTGAAAAGAATACGAGTGACGAACAGGTACATTGATCACATTGATCAGAGATTTTATTCCCAACACAATGGACGCGACATCCATGACAATGACCGCACACTGTACACGTCTGCCATAGCCCACTTCCCCCATGGATCCCCAGTGCCCCCCGAAACAGTGGACGGAGGTAGCAGTGGTCCCCGCTACCCGATCCATGCGCCATCCCGTGTCCTCGTCAGTATGTACTGCTCACAAGACCGTGCGGCAAACACATGGGCAAGCTGCATGAAAAGGTTGAAGGCACGGCTCTTGCGCCGGCGAGAACTAACAGACCCGACATCTGGGACGGAACATTCTGAGGACGAATCGGAAGCAGAGCCCGAGGCACGAAGGCCCTGAAACGCGTGTAAGAGAAAATCATTTCAGGTCGTGGTCGCATCCACTGATGGGCGTGGATATCCACTCTGGGCAAGTGATGATGAAGACGCAATTTATCGAGCCGAGCATCTGCCAGGGAGACAAGACATCCTCGAGAGTGAGCACTATTACTGTAGCGCAATCATGTTAGATAATCAGGTACTGTTGTTGGTGAGGCCTAAGGACTCTCTCTACCGTCCCTTACGATATGCACAGACGGCAATATGCAAGATAGGCGTTCATCCTTCGTGCCTAAAGTTGCTCCGTTAGACTGCAGTAGACCAGCAGTGAACCGGCGAAGAGTGAGAGGCGTTCACTGATTCCCCTTTTCCTCACCTCTTCCAGATCAATCCTTGGCCTGTCAGGGACACAGAGGGACGCACAGGGACCACACCTCCCCAAGGAATCGTAGGGGGTCCCGGACTCTTCGAGATCAGCAGCCCATGCACTAACCAGGTGGCGTAGCAAGCTTAGCTCTGAAACTCCTGAATTGCTGCTCTCCATACTGATAAAATTATTTCGAGCCGCAATCAATACATCTTTCTCTCCCATCCATCATCACCAATTTTCTTTCCTCACGATACCCAAGCCCGTCTACTTTGTAATCTAAAGTCACTCACTAGAATCAACGCGTCTTCGTCAAAATGTCCGGCAAGAACATGTACGTCCCCCTATTAGCTTTGACCCTTTTTGGGAAGTTTCCCCCAGCTAATCAGCCATCAGCGACGTCGACGTTCTCGTCATTGGAGCTGGTCCAACAGGTCTAGGAGCTGCAAAGCGACTCAATCAGATTGTGAGAAGCTTCAGATATCGTCTGAGATGACAGAAGATACTGATAAGCTTCCCAGGATGGCCCCTCATGGCTGATTGTCGACTCCAACGAGGTGCCAGGTGGTCTCGCCTCGACAGATGTCACACCAGAGGGTTTCGTGAGTATTCCATTACAGGCTGTATAACCTCAATCTGACCTCTTCTCAGCTTTACGATGTCGGCGGTCACGTCATCTTTAGCCACTACAAGTACTTCGATGACTGCATCAACGAGGCACTCCCAAAAGAGACGGATTGGTACACTCACCAACGGATATCCTACGTTCGATGCAAGAACCTCTGGGTTCCATACCCCTTCCAGAACAACATCTCCATGCTTCCCAAGGAAGACCAGGTCAAGTGCATGGACGGCATGATTGACGCTGCTCTCGAGGCCCGCGTCTCTAACCGCAAGCCAAAGGACTTTGACGAGTGGATCGTCCGTATGATGGGTACTGGAATCGCAGATCTCTTCATGAGGCCCTACAACTACAAGGTGTGGGCTGTGCCAACCACAAAGGTCAGTCGAGTTCACACAACCCATTAGCACGCTTGCTAAGACCCGACCAGATGCAGTGCGAGTGGCTCGGAGAGCGTGTCGCCGCCCCCGATCTCAAGAAGGTCACCGAGAACGTCATTCTCCAGAAGACCGCAGGCAACTGGGGCCCTAACGCCACTTTCCGCTTCCCTGCCGAGGGCGGTACCGGTGGTATCTGGATTGCCGTCGCCAACACTCTGCCCAAGGAGAACACCCGCTTCGGCTCGCACGGTACCGTCGAGAAGGTTGACGCGGACAAGAAGGTCGTGTCCCTCAAGGATGGCACCACCATCAAGTACGAGAAGCTCATTTCCACAATGTCCGTAGACTACCTCGCGGACGCCATGGGTGACAAGGAGTGCCAGGAGCTCACAAAGGGTCTCTTCTACTCTAGCACCCACGTTATCGGTGTCGGTATCCGAGGCCACCGCCCGGAGCGCATCGGCGACAAGTGCTGGCTCTACTTCCCAGAGGACGACTGCCCATTCTACCGCGCCACCATCTTCTCCAACTACTCCCCACACAACCAGCCAGTCGCCACCAAGAAGCTCAAGACCATGCAGTACGCCGATGGCCGCAAGCCAAAGGAGGAGGTCGAGGCAGAGGGTCCTTACTGGTCCATCATGTTGGAGGTTTCCGAGTCTTCCATGAAGCCAGTCGACACCGAGAACCTCCTTAAGGAGTCCATCCAGGGTCTCATCAACACCGAGATGCTCAAGCCCGACGACGAGATTGTTTCTACCTACCACCGCCGCTTCGACCACGGTTACCCCACCCCATCTCTCGAGCGCGAGGGTGTGCTCAAGCAGCTCCTCCCAAAGCTCCAGGCAAAGGATATCTGGTCCCGTGGCCGTTTCGGCTCATGGAGATACGAGGTCGGCAACCAGGACCGTAAGTCATAAAACCGAGAGACAGTATTGAATCCCCACTGACACATCCCAGACTCGTTCATGCTCGGTGTCGAAGCCGCGGACAACATCGTCAATGGCGCCGTCGAATTGACCATCAACAGCCCCGACTACGTCAACACCCGCGTCAACAGCGAGCGCCGCCTCGTCGACGGTGCACAGTATTTCAAGAGCATGAAGGGTATCAGAACCGATGACAAGAGCTTCAAGCCATAGATTGATACTGACCAAGTGGCATGTTGGCAGGTAACGCATGATCCTGGACAAGAAGGGATAGACTGCGCATATTCTGTCTTGTCCTGCGTCTAGCGTGGAGGGCAGAGTGTATGCTTGTATACGAGAGATGGGGCGAGTGATATTTGCATAGATATAAAAATACAGAGAAATGGGCACTGGTTGCTTGAATATATTGCATTTGCACAACCTACCTTTCAATCTGTGAACGTGTGTTTACCCTGGTAAGATAGAGTCAATGTAGACCTCACTTCTCATCTCATCAGGCAGTATATCATAGTCCCTATCAGCACGCACAATTGGATGGTGATACAGTGAGAAAGAAGAGAAAGTCCAAATCAAATAGATTAACCAATATCATAGATCCCCAGACGCTTTGCCCACCCATGAACGTAAACACATTGCTCTGTGCATGACCCTTTGCCGTCCCTAGTTGCGCGCTTCCTTGTCCCTTACCCTGCCAGTGAACCCAGGGGCGTCCCTTCATAGTGAACGTCGTATGTGTGTCCAATGGACGCATCTCGTCCTATCCTGGCGTTTGATATCCCCCTTCAGTGTTGTGCTTTCCATCTTGAGCTTGGGGTCTGATATCCCCTCTCCTCTTTTTTATAAACCACTTCCCACCTGTTCTTCCATCCCAACCACAATTGGTGTGAAGTAGAACAATCTACTCCTCCACACTCTCCCCCTTCAACTCCCCCACTCGTCCCTTGACACTCATCGGCCTTCCCCCCGGCCCCGCCACCCCTCCTCCCATCCCTCCCGCTATCGCCGACGAAAGCCCAACCACACTCCCCTGCCTCTCTCTCTCCTGCCTCTCCCGGATATTAATCACGCTGTTCGGCCTTTGACTGACCACACTCGCCGGCCGTCCGCCATTACTCAACACACTAGCCGGCCTCCCCCCGCCACCACCGCTGAGCACACTGCTCCTGTCCCCCTGTCCCGCACCGGGCGTCGCATTACCCGCTCTCACCACACTTGCCGGCCGGTTCGATACGACGGAATTCCTCGTCCCGCCACCGTTGGAGAGGACCGAGGTCCTGTTCGCGCCCGCGCCGGATCCACCAGACAGGACAGACGAGCGCGGGTTCGAGGCGTACGACTGCGGCCGATGGAAGGGCGGATGAGGTTGATTGGACAGCAAATGGGGGTGAGATTCTTTAATGTCCTGCAGCTCGGAGAGTTGGCCGAGGACTTCGCCTAGGATATCGGAGATGGGGCAGGCGGAGGAGAGCATGGTGCCTGGTCGGAAGGGGCGGAGGGCGTTGCGCAGGACGAGGGTGGTGATGGCTGTCTTTGGGGTGGTTAGTATACTTCAAGGAAAGGGGGAAGGGGAAGGGAAATGGGACGTACCTCGATTCGGGCGACTTGGTGCTCGACAAAGCCCACCACGAATGGATCCGTTACTTGTCCGTCTTCGATCTTGAGACCGCGGTCCGTGAGTGCAGCGTCGGTCGTTTTCATCGACTTGACGCCGGGTGTCTCGAGAGTGCTGCATAGCATCTCCAGCCGTAAGCTCACCTCTCTAAGTTTCCATAAGCTCTCCGTGTCGATGGCGAGTCTGCTGTTCTGCGGTCGTCCTTCCGAGGTGCCTGCTGCCGCAGCTGCTTCAGCTTCAGCCCGCTGTTGCTGCACGACGAGACGGCTGGCGAGGGAGTGGGGGTACATGAGGTAGATGTACTCGGGGTTCTCGAGACCCTTGAGGTGTTTAAGACCGAGATCCTTGACCTCAAAACCTTGGCTGGACAAACTCCTCAGCTCCCTTCTTATGGCTGCATTGAGGTGATCATCCGCCATTGTCTCTTCGCTGCCTGCTGATCCGGCTCGATCACTCTCGATATGTGTTTCCAGAAGTCGTTGAATCTCTGCTATGAAATCGCTCGACACGGTAATTTGTCCTCCATCGGCCACAGATTCGATACGTGCGGCCCTGTTGACCATGGGACCAAAGTAGTCCATACGCTTGGTGATGGGGTCGATTTCGCACACCGGCCGTCCCCAGTGAATACCCATTCTGACACTGAGACCACGGAAGATGACATTGTCGTCTGCGTCCAGGACTTCTTGACCTTGTGCAGAGTTGGTAATTTCTTGCGGCCACTGCACTTCGAGCAGCTGACTTTGAATAGTAAAACACCACAGTAGCGCAGAAGTGACAGTTGGGAAGGCAACCATGAAAGCATCACCTTCAGTCTTGACTTCATAACCACCAATGATTCGCAAGTGTCGACGCATGACCTCGTTGTGCATCTTGATGGCACTTCGCATGGCAATGGGATATGTCTCCCACAGCATGGTACTGTTCTTGATATCGGTGAAGACGAGAGAAACGTCGCCAGTAGGTGCTTCCACCTCTTGATCCAGACGAGCGAGCTTGGAGTCGCCGACATTGTCTCTGCCACGCTTGCCTCTGCGAGCTGTGGCAAAATAGTCGTCTGCCATACCAGTAGGTCCCATGGACATGGAGTGTGTTCGGAATCTTGCCCTCTCCCTCTTGCGGAGATCACTGACACCGACCATCATGACCATGAGCTTGCTGGTGGCACCGAATGCAATGGCCAGATCACGGAGCTTCTGTGCAGCCCGCATCAAGTCTGTTCGCTCCGATCGGGCAATATCCACTGCAAAGTCGAAGGTCAAGTAATCCCAGAGCTCACGAGAAGCAAGGAGAATCATCTCGTCTGTCTCCTTGAGAGATATCTTCGAGACATGCGGAGCTGCAGTGACCACGGGCATGTACTGAGCATATCCGAAAGCGCGCGAGACTTCAAGGACATCGTTGAGCTTGCCTTGTCGCGACACGAAACCACCGGCGGTCTTAATACGTTGTCGCTCTCCAGCTTCGGCGGGGTCGTGCTTTTGCGTTATGATGCGATGCGAGCCCTCCGACGAGATGAGCAGTGCTTGCGCATCACCGACGTTGGATACGTAAAGATCCATGCCGTTCAGGTAGCAAACAGTGGCAACAGCACCAGAGGAGATATCATCATCTCCTAGCTCTGGTCCGCCGACTGACGCACGGTGGATTGTTCCTGGTGCAGCTTCCTGCTTGTCCGTAGCTTGAGTCGCAGCAGTCGCAAGTTCCTTGTTCAGGCCAAGGTAAGCTCGGCGCAAAGCGTCGATTGGTGTCTCTCTGTCGGCCTTGAGCTTCTCAAGTTCGTCAGACAGGTGGTATCGGAATTTCTCGTGCAGGTAGCGAGCGACACGCGACCCGCCAGACGACAATGCTTGGCCGTCGAACATGCCAAACACTGTCTGGTCTTCGTGACCTTGGAAGTTGGGGATGACCATATCCAACGTACTGAGATGCTCTGACCGTCCAAGGGTATCGGCCATGCCGTATGGAATACTGGTGCCAATGACACTGCCAGCTGTACGCACACGCCTGTCTGGACCTTCATCGGGCACAGATGGGATTGTGAGAGTGACATCCATAAGACCAAGGATGCGCAGATTCGTCAAGGTAGAGAAGTCAGTGAGATCCTTAGTCTCGCCTCTTGTGATGGCATTGGCGTTCGGTCGAATTTCGAGACGCTTGTTGCCAGATAAATTCAGGTAGCGGAGTTGAGGATTGTAATTCCAGTTCCAGTCGTACGGCCAATTGGTGACATTGTACTTCAAGGAATTTGAGGCTACATCGAGTGTTTGCAGCTTTTGAATCTTGCCAATCTCAGCAGGTAGGACCTGGAACTTGTTGCTGTTCAGGTGCAGAATGC
This sequence comes from Elsinoe fawcettii, assembly GCA_007556565.1. Taxonomy (NCBI): domain Eukaryota; kingdom Fungi; phylum Ascomycota; class Dothideomycetes; order Myriangiales; family Elsinoaceae; genus Elsinoe; species Elsinoe fawcettii. The sequence goes on along the minus strand of SWCR01000002.1, from coordinate 1,517,117 downwards.
GGAGTGATGATCCGTCTTCGAGATCTTCCGCAGGAAGGGAGGTAAGGTCATTTCCAGACAGATATAATTCAGTCAAGTTCGGCCATCTCTTAATCGTCCTTGGAGGCATATCGTAAATCTCATTGTACGACAAGTTCAGTTGTCGCAATTCCGTAAGTAGCATCAATTCGTCAAACACCTCGTCATTGAGACGGTTGTCAGCGAGAATCAGGGTTCGCAGACTGGATGTGAAGGTCTGCGCAAGCTTTCCTGATAATGTCGAATCCTTCCGGTTGGCTGGTGTCGGTGTGCCCAAATTTGATTCTTGCGACGACCTCGCGGTCAAGGACGGATTACGTCCTGAGCTCAACGCAGACGCCGTAGACCCCTTTCGCAGAGCGCCTGACGGTCCAGGCGACGTTTGTCCGGTTGGCATTGGCCCACCGACATAACTTGGCCTCCGCATCTGGAAGCCTTCAAGCTTACCAAGCTCGTCGAAGTCGGGACTCGACGATAGTGTGCCGGGAGTTGTTGTAGGTGTCGCGCCAAGAATATCTCCAGGCATGTCCTTCGGAGGGTTGCCCGGCTTGGGAAAGTCTGCCAAAACGTTCGATGCGACGTTCAAAGCCTCGAGTCTCCGTGCATACCAGATTTCTGAAGGCAGTCTATTCAAGTTGTTCTCTCGCACATCCAGGTATCGTAGGTTTTGGAGGTGACCTATCTCGGGAGGTAGGCTGTCCAGCACGTTCTTGGCAATGCTCAGATGCTCAAGCTTCGCAAGACGTCCGACTTGTGGCGAGACGCTGACAAGGTGGTTCTTATTGAGCACGAGCTTTGTAAGTCCGGACATCTTCATGTACAAGTCATCAGGAAGTTGGGCCAATTTGGCCGATGCGATATTCAAGACAGAGAGAGACGGTACAGGTGAGGCCAGGCCGAAGCGTGTGACGGGATTGTGGTCAATGAAGAGAAGTTTGAGACGGGAAAATGTGCCTTCAAACGCAGAGATGGAGTTGTGGCCGACCATGAGGTGTTCGAGTTTCGGTAGTTGGGACATGACATCAATGCTGTCGATTGCATTGAATCGTACATCGAGAGAGTTGAGGTTGACTAAATCTTTGAAGTTGTCGGGGAAGGATCCTGACAATTTGTTGTTCGTTGCGAAGAGTCGTTCGAGATTCGTGAGCTTACCAACGCTGGGGAGAGAAGAAATATTGTTGAATGATACGTCGAGGTCGACAAGAGTAGAAAGCTCGCCAAGGAAGTCTGGAAACTCGCTCAAGCTATTGGAAGCCAGGTTAAGACTTCGGAGTGCCTGGTAGTGACCAAGATATTCCGGTAGACTATCGAGCTTGTTGTTTGACAGCTTCAGACTGATCAGACCTTGCAACCTGTCCAAGTCTGAGTAGTCAAGATTCTCGAGACGGTTGTTGGAAAAGTCGACCATGGTCAACTTCCCTGCAAGAGCGAAGCTTGACGGAATGCGCGTGGCTTCATTGCTGGTGTATTTGACCTCTCGCAAATTCATGCAGCCTTGCATGAAATCCTTCGGGATGTCGAGGGAAAGATTCTGGGAGAGGTTGAGAGTGATAATCTCGCTTGCCTTCTGGTACAGTGCAATTGGGATAGTGACCAGATTACGACCAGCCAGATCGATGTGGTTGAATCTTTGCATCTTATTGAAACCAGGATCCTTCTCCAGACTCGAATAGCCGGTCATTTTCGATGGCAAGAATGTAAATCGACACAGGTACCCATGATCCTCACGACCAAGATCCGAGAGGTTGTCGTTCTCTTGGTATCCGGCCATCTGTAACAGCGCTGTCTGTATCTGGAGTGGCTTCTCAAATCCAGTCAATTGTCGACTAAGACCTCTCTTCCGCATGACGATCTGGTACGTATCCAATTCGTCTTGTAAGTAAGTCTTCTTCGCCATGGTCTGTATAAGCTCAGACGAGGTTGTGTTGAGGCCAGCCGAAATGACTGCAAATGTGCTGTCCGCTCGGAATATGCGCATAAAGAACATTGGTCCTGCATCCTTCTCTCTGGGACCATCCTCTTCCTCTTCATTCATATCGGCCGGCATGTCAGGTATCCTCTTGACAGCCCAACTGTCGGGAGCGTCCCATGCGCCAGCCTGGGCAGCATCTGGGTTTGGAGGTTCTGGCATACCAAAGGGAAAGCCTTCTTCCGCATTGTCGAACTTGCCCACCGGAGGTGTCATTACAAAAGATGGTTGGCGTAATTGCTGCAGATCGATAATACCTTCCATGTTCCCCATGTCGGTATCCAAATGCCAGAGTGCTGCAACATTGCCATTGCCGTCCGTCTTGATGCCATTTGGGTCTTTCGTCCTCGGTCCATCGTCTCTCGAATCTCCCTTCTTTGACTTGAATGGTAGCCTGTGCTTCTCTTTCGGGGCTGGCTTCTCTGAGCTGCCGAATGGTCTTCCAAGATCCGCAAGCGTGGGTTTCCTGTTCTTGTTATTCTTTGACAAGTCGACATTGCTGACAACACTTGGATGTCGTGACGTAGGAGTAAAAGTGCCGGCAGATGATGGGAGAGTCTTGAGCGATCGGTCAGTTGGCGTGCCATCTTTGTGACGGCCAGTGACTCTGGAAAATATTGAGCGTTTCGACCCGCCTTGTGAAGTCGATGCTGTCCTTGTGGAGTATGTGGTATCCCTGCTCTGTATGCTACCCATGCTGGGTGTCGGACTCGAAGATCGTGGCTTGAGCGTGGATGTTGAGCTCACAGATGCGCGAACGCCGTTCTGATCGTATTCTCTACCAGCCGGCCGTCCGTCGTCTTGCGAACTTTTCTTTTCATCCTGACTCTTATTGTGTCGGTGGCCTGGAAGATGTAATCGTCCTGGAGCTTTTGACTTGTTTGGAGTCGCGGTGCCGGATTCTGGTAGTTTCGGGACGTCCTGCAACCCATTAGTCCTGCGATCCCGCGCAACTTCCTTCACATCCAAAGCAACGCCGCAAACTGCTTCTGTACTTACATCTGTCTCCTGAAACTCCCAAGGTGTGACCTCACTACTCGGCTTTGGACCTTTTGCTTTGGACGAACCGGTGGGACTGGTTGGCCGGTATCCCGATGTTGATCCCTGCCTTGACATAACCGAAGCTCCATCCCCCCCAATGGTCCTGGATCTCATGGATCGGCTGTCATCATTGCCGCCAAAGGGTCTAGACAACAGGGACATGCCATCACCAGCAGTCTGCATGCTTTGCGGAAGACTACCGTCTGATCCTTGCCGAGCGCCATGCTCGGTTGCGTACTCCTCGCCAAAGAAACCTTGGAGCTTCTTCTTCTTGAATTGAGGGGCAAGTCGCTGGCCCGCCGAAGCTGTGGACGATACTGTTGATGAGCTGGCAACGGATGGTCGCCGTTCTTCCTGCAGGTAGTCGCCGCTGTTCATCGGGTGGAAGCCAGGCGACATTGCGCCAAGATCGTCATCGAGATTGAAGGCAGCACCGAAGACGCTCGACGGTAACTTTGAAGGTCGATTCGCGCGGCTGTATTGTGGAGTGGGATCTTTGAATGGTCCGGCCGGAGAATGTGAGGTCGAATTGGTCGGCGAGTGGCCATTCTTTGGTGGTACTGGCGGACCTGAATTCAGTCGTGACAAGTCTTTCCGATGGTCGGTCGAGAAATCGTCTGCTTCCCAAGGAGCAACATTATATCGCGCGCCGGGCGTGACGACCGTATGAGGGGATATCTCCAGATCCTTGTCGAGCCTGACGGTTATGTTAGCCATGTTCTTATGTCTTATGTCTCATTCCAGTTCCTTTGCATAGCTCTTATATCCATCCGTCTCTTTCATGTGTAGCTGTACGTACGGTGACTTTCTCGCATTCTTGGTCCTAGGAGGAGTCTCCAGACTTGCGAATCTGTTGGACTCTCCCTTGACCGTCTCTGAAGACCTCCACGATTCGGCGACAGACCCAGAGGTCGAGCCTTTCCGTACAGTCTCCATCCTGTATGGTTCACCACCTCATCCAATTGTCAATCATCACCAACCGGGCGAAATGTTCGGTCTTGGTCAAGGTGCGGCGAGCGCTGAAGCTTGTTGCGGCCGAATCGGGTAAGAGGGCGGAGGTGGAGCAGTGGTTTGGTGACAGCTCATGTCGAAAGGGAGACGCTGTTCATTCCGTCCTCGATTCGCGATGGATGATATTGTAGCTTCGCAGGGAGAGGACACGACTGACTTGGACGAGTTGACAGTCGACAGCGACGTTGTTGGAGGCAGACAAGGCAAACTGTTTGTGGTGGAGAGTTCAGAGGTCCAACGTCAAGCAATACTGTGGGGAGGGGGAGGACAGCACATCGGCAAAGGACCCGTCAAGACCAGTCAAGACCAGTCAAGGCCCACGGACAAATCACGTACCAGCTCAGAGGTCGAGACCGGCTGAATCGTACAGCGAGAGGTAGCTTATCTGCTTGTTTGATTTTACCTTTGCCCGTAGCCACATGGCACATGGCTCCAACTGCTTCCTTTTTCCCTTTGCCTTGGCTCTGCCCTTAGCATGGATAAGGTCCTGCAAGCGGTCACGTACCAGGACGCCTGCCTTTTTTCTTGTTCTCATGCACGTCTCAAACGCAGATTGCTCCATCTGTCCTCCGATCTTGCTGGCTCGAACGCAAGCCCCTGCTTCTTTGTTCTACCCTGCATTCCTCGCACCTTCATCGATGCCGTCTCACTTGATGAGGGCGTGCGGTCCTCTCGGCTGACTGCGCTTGATGGTCGCCATGGCAGGACACACGGGTCGTGGTGAATCGTCCACAACGGTCATTCCACCGTCTGCTCAATTTTGGTCACTCCTTTCCAACGGAGAGTACATCTGAACTGGTTCATCTATACACATGCGGCCTGACTTCATTTCCCACATGTCAAGCCAATCGATAGACGCCGGATCGGGCGTGCTGGAGAATGTTCCATATTTGTATTAAGTGGGAAGAGAGATTACATTCATTTACGTTCATGTGCTTCGTAGCTGGTATCTTGTATGAATATCAATGGCGCCTTCCCAATGTGCCATCACTGGCCGTCAGTTGCTCCTACTGGCGGATATCGTCCAAGCCAACCTGGGAACAATTTCCTCAGAGCGGCGTACTTTTCATTCAACGATTGCATGTGGGGAGGAGCCCACATGAACTGAGGTGGATGAGGAGGTCCCTTCTTCTGTGGCGCTTGGCCAGCGTTTCTAGGATCAAGGAGCTGCATGTCTGGCTGGTTGTACAGATAGGTAATGTTCGAGGACACACGGTAGAATACCCTGCTCGGGTCAGCGGGACGGTGGTGTTGGTGCATGGATTGGACTTACTGGATATACTCGTCAGAAGCGAGCTTGTCTGAGCCGCCCTGAGCCTTTTGAGCAGCAGCCAACTGTGGAGTCGGTGCTCCCCCCTTGCCTTCGGCTTGCAATTTGTTCATCTCTTGAAGCAATTCTAAGTTGATATCGAGGAGGAGCGTGACTCTTTCCTTTTCCCGCGCCGCATGCGCCGCGGACTGAGGGGACGAAGGTTGTGACGTGTTCGAGTTCGGACTCTGCTGGCGAACAGATGCGGGCAGTGGAGGTGCCGCCATTGGGTACTTCTGCGGCGAGGCGCTTCCAGTATGCGAAGGTGGTGTCAGTTGCTTAGTGGGCGACAAGACGGGTGCGGCTATGCCTTGAGTCGCTGCTGCGGACGTATGAAGGTTTGATTGGTTCTGGACTGGCGCTGTGCATATTTCAGCTGCATGTTCATCTATCAAATCAACGCAGGGACCGTACCTATACTCCTCGGGCTCTGCACCTTGGTCTGAACCTGTCCTGGAACATCATGACGGTACCCTCCGCGGTGGGCTGACGCGACCGGAGACTGGGGAGGGATGAACTGGTGCGACAAGGGAGAGGGAGCTGCGGCGTAAGGAGTCTGATGGTGGATCTCATACGGGTGTTGGAAAGAAGGTTGGTACAAGCTCTCGATTTGATTCATGGCGAGATCGTTGATTGGTACAGGGCGAGAATAGGCGATAGTGGGATGCTGGGCCCTTGACGGGGTGTGTCGTGTGGCAGCAGGAATCAGCGGTCAAAGTGAGCTTAATCGGGCTGGTTCGCAGATCCGTGGCTTGCTTTCCGTATTGGCGGCAACGAAATCGCGTGACAAAAAATGAAAAAATGGCTTGAAGGGGAACGCTGCACGACACCACGAGGATCTCTCTGTGCGTTGCTGGCGAACAGAATCTGCTGGGAGAGGAGAAAGATGAGGGCTCGGGTACGGGTAATCGCAAAAAGACGGCTCGGCCATGGCGCTAACGATTCTAGTCCTCGGATGGCGCCGATCCCAAGATCCACAACAGGGACTTGTTGGCAATCATCTCATCACTCTTCATTTATGAAAAGCATCCGTGACAGTCAAGTAGAGTCGGGCAGGGCTGCACTTGGGTGCGATGTCTTTTGCCAGGTTAAGTCTTTATCCACAAATACTCTACTAGTCGTCCTTTACGGCGTCTAAGTTTCTGTCAACACGCCATCACAAGCCTCAACGGCCATGTGGTCATCCCAATCAAGTACTACTTTCAACGGTCAGACCAGACCAGTCTCGACGGAATCACAGCCCATGGCGCGGAGTATCGTCCGGGCGGTTTACCCTACATGACCAAACGAGGCTGCAGGAGTTCCCCTGGGTTCGGGGTTGATAGGGTAAGGCCGTATTAATCTATCCTTCATGTCGCCTCTCGTGTTTTGATGATGGTGTTCATTCAAGACCCCACGGTGGTAGGTCACTTCTCTGGCTGAGTATCCGGCGAAGGCATGACGACGCCCATTGACTGGATTCCACTTATTGCGGTGTATCTAGTTCTCACTACCATAGTGGTCGGTCTTCGCCTCTGGATTCGTGTCGGACTAACGAAATCATGGGGTCAAGACGATGCCATGCTTCTCATGGCGCAGAGTGGTATGGTTGCACATTTTGCTGTTTACTTTGCCGTCTGCGCATACTATCCGCAGCATACTTTGGATATTGATGCAGAGCTGTTTCACAAAATCAACGTTGTGAGTGATGATCTGCGATAATTCACCAGGCCACTACCTGACCATCTCCAGTTGTGGTTCTGGGCGACCTTTTGCTATGTAAGAAGCGCGAGTCCCAGGTCGGGGGAAAGCTGACAAAACCAGGCCGGATCTCAGGTAGCGCTGAAGATGTCCATGGGGCTATTCTTCCTTGCTCTGGCCAGACTAAGGTGGCAGAAGCTCGTCATACTAATCCCGACCGCCATCTTCGTCGTTTACAACACAGTCCTGGCATTCTTATTGGTGTTCCGCTGTGGCGCACGACCGGTCAGCCCTTTTCTAATCATGAGCAAGCGTGACTGTATCATCGATGGGCCGCTGTTCTCAAGACTCCTGGCAGTCAATAGTGCGTTCAATGCCGTGCTGGATTGGATCTTCGCTGTCATCCCGATCTTCATGGTCATCCGAGCCAGGCGGCTGGACGCCCGATCTCGCAAGGCAGTATGGTTCTTAGTGATGCTTGCTATGGCTGGGAGTGTGGTGTCGCTGGTCCGGATACCGTACACAAAGGACTATCAATTTGGCCCACAATTGTGGCACAGCACGCTGCGTATCTCATTGGTATCATCTACAGAAACTGCGATCGGCACAATTGCGATATCTATGGCAACAATGAAGCCCTTACTCAGGCCTTTTAGGCGGTTATGCCGGAAGTTCTGCTTCCTCTCCACTAACGACTCCTACGAGATGCGAAAGGCGCCATCAAACCCGGATGTGGAAGCTGGCTTGACAAATGCTGCAGGCGAACCAGGGACGATCAACCTTGACACACAGGTCATGCGCGGGATTGGCCTTTTGCCTGATGCTACGTACATGAGTGGAGATGATGATAGCGAGAGGAAATGGAGCGGTAGTAATTATACGATTAAAACGAACACGTCGGCCATGACTATGGATACGGAAACAGGCATGGCCAGGAGGGAAGGATTGCTGTCAATCAGTGAAGTCTCTCCTAGAGAAGAGGAGGAGATAGCATTGGCAGTCAGAGAACAGCGGCATAGCCGCGCTTGAGTGAGAGTTGCCAGCGAGGATCGACGAAGTAATGATTATGATCCAGTCTATCTTGGATGTCCCAGCAGACACTCCAAGGGATGGACGTACCTTTGCCCACCATTTCGGTCTCGTGCTCACCTCCATCTGCATGCATTTCTATTTTGAGCTGCCTGAATGATCGCCACGACATCATGAGAGTTCATCGCGAGGCAGAATTATCTACCTGCATGATATCTTTCCCCTTACCTAAATGCCATCCTTGAATGCGGCCTACGGAACACTGATCCGACTTGTCATGCTGGTTGTGTATTGGGCCGTCGAAGCATGGACGAACTCAATTGATGGCTTGCCGTCGAAGCAATAGCAGATCAGGCACGTCTGCCGTAGCGAGACAGTCACGAGATGCGCTTCGCCTCAAAATAAAAGTGTTTAGACTCAGGCTGCTGATCACTTGCTCTACAAGGCAAGACGCTAGAAGCCTTCCAGAAGACTGTCCAGAGATCGTCACTTTCCCGAGACAGCGTCCATACCTTCGCGGAGTCTGTGTTCCGGGGAGATGACGGGGCTTGGACCTCTGCCTTTTTTTCTGACTGGACATGTGTTGGTCGAACGGATAGTGAGCCGGCTAGTCAAATCTCATTCGATCAGCAGACCCCTAACTCGATCTACACTGGCGCGGTGATGGAAGACATTACACGTCCAAGAGTGCGCACAAGACCTCTGCCGTCCATGCCGAGCATAGGCATTCGGGATCAAAACGAGAGATGGCGAGCGCGCAACATGGATCTTTCGCGATATGCTCAGGCTGTAATGTAGCTGCCCGTCAAAGGCGATCCACAGCTGTAGATCTCGCATGCCTGGCAGAGACAAAGCTGCAACAGTGGGTTCATCTTGCAAGGCAGAGCCTCAGCTGAAGTGAACGCAGCCAGGGCATGTCGTCACTGCGCCTCGATAGGGCGGGCGAGAGTGGGTCTCCAGGCGGACGGGAAGGGTAAGCTTGACTGCGCACTAGTCTCGCCTCAGCTAGATCGTCGCTTCCTTCTCCGCGACGCAAGGTCATCGACATCATCTCAGGCACTTCATAAACAGACGATGAGTCCCTGAGATTGGATGCAAAAATCATCAATCGGAGTTTCACACTTGTCGCGTACACCTCTTACAATCTCTACCAATAAACTAAAATGTCTGCTCTTCCTCAGCAACCCAGCCCAAGCAACGGCAAAGCCCCCGTCAACGGCAACGGCATCCATGATGACCAGACTCTTTCCAACATGATCAAGGTTCAGCCGCCAAAGCACGACGACCTTCAGCCATCTTATGCTCAAGTCATCAAGCCGACCAGCCAAGATGCTTCCACTGGTGGATGGTATGGTTCGATGATCAACACTCTTGGATCGTTCGTTGGAACCTTGGGAGCAATTCCATGCTGTGTTATCTGCCCGAATCCATACAAGCCTGTCACACAAGGCAATGTCGGTCTGGTCACCAAGTTTGGTCGCTTCTCTCGCGCCGTGGATCCAGGTCTCGTTAAGATCAACCCTCTTAGCGAAAAGCTCTTCACGGTCGATGTCAAGATTCAGATTGTTGGTATGTAAAATTATGCGCTCACGAAAGGGGCTAGCTAATGCGCAAACAGAGGTCCCTCAACAGGTTGTCATGACCAAGGATAACGTCAACGTACACATCACATCTGTGATCTATTACCACATCACCGCACCGCACAAGGCTGCCTTCGGTATCTCCAACATCCGCCAGGCACTTATCGAGCGTACCCAGACCACTCTTCGCCACGTGATCGGTGCTCGCGTCCTTCAGGATGTGATTGAGCGTCGTGAGGAGATTGCCCAGTCCATTCGCGAGATCATCGAGGACACTGCTGCCGGATGGGGTGTCGCTGTTGAGTCTATGCTCATCAAGGATATCGTATTCTCTCAGGAACTTCAGGACTCGCTTTCTATGGCCGCTCAGTCCAAGCGTACTGGTGAGGCCAAGGTCATTGCCGCCCGCGCTGAAGTTGAATCCGCCAAGTTGATGCGCCAGGCTGCCGACATTCTTTCGTCTGCTCCAGCTATGCAGATCAGGTACCTCGAGGCAATGCAAGCCATGGCCAAGAGTGGTAACAGCAAGATCATCTTCATGCCCGGACCTTCCGGCAATGGCAACTCCACAGGCGGCATGGCTCTTCCTACCGTTCAGAACGGAGACGACCCGAACGCTGAGAGGGATGCGATGCAGCAGGTCGTTAATTCTCGAGTCTACGAGAACATGTAAGGAGGAGATCTAAAGCTTCCTCACTGGTGCACAGATCGCCCTCTAAGGCACTTGCATCGGAGAATCCTGGTGAGCCTATCTTCTGGCATGGAGTACTGATACCCGGCTTTCGACGTTGATGCGAGGACGGTTGGGGCGGCGAGTCATGTTGCTGTTATGATCTCATGAATTTCTGAACTTTGGTCACCATAGTCTGTCGCTAGTTGATACCCGCGGAATGAGAATTGTTTGTTCGCTTCAAAACTCTTTCCACTACTCAAGACTGGATGTACTCCACGAGAACTACCACACCAAGTGCAACGATTACACCAGCGCGACCACCACGCCAGTACGAATATCACGCGAGTAGAACGATCACACTGGTAGGACTACACTAGTGCCCTGACAACATCGAATTTCTTTGCATAATGTGAAACAGCAGGGTCCTTCCAGACGTGAATGACCACGTTCCCCAACAAATAACTACCACATTCCTCCACAACTACCTGACTTCCTATGCCATGATCGGCCACTATGCCTGAACATCCTCCATAGCCACGTCCCCATCGCCACCTGCCACTGCCACTGCCTCTCGTCCTGTGCCAGGAATCTCTTCGCTTTGCGCCACAGCCTGAACTTGTTCCACTCCCTCACCCTCTTCGGCGCCAGGAGGGGGGGGAGTCGGTGGTGCGCGATCAGGATACTCTGTCAAGCCCAACTCAAGATTTGCAGCGAATCGTTCCTGGGTCCGGAGCTTTCGCACAGGTCTTCCAGACAAGAGGAGGGCAAAAGTCCTGCCAGACAAGAGGAGGGCAAAAGTCCTGCCAGACAAGAGGACACCTCAAACATCCCTGATGGGATGGACTCCGCCAAGCTCTACGAGCTTCTTGAGACCAACATAGGCTCATCTCATAGGGCATGGGAGAATGGCAAAGAGTTACCCAGATACCATGCAGAATTCGCAGACCTCGCGCAAGAGCAACCCGCAGACATGCATGATGATCACAGACCTGAGAAAGCGTTCCTCGCCCTTCTAACGCTATTCGTACAGCAGGAGCGTTATGTCGAGCAGAAAGTGAAGAATGCTTTGGCTTAAGGAAGGGAAGTGCGCAGAGCACCTGATGCTGGTATTGTTCGCACATGTCAGATGATCAAAGAGAAGTTTTCGAGATAAGTTCTTCAGTTGACAAATCTGAACGAGGCGTTGCTCGAGCTGGAAGTCATGGACCATGCATGTCATTGCGACTGCCCGCGACAAACGCTGGATGTTCAGACTCCAAAAGTTCGACACCTTCTACCAGCAAGCTAGGACAGCTCTCACAGCAGGAGGCGCTCCCCCTCGACAGCATAGTGAAGGCTGGACTATATCTGAAGTCGAAGAGTCGCTAATGAAGCTGGTGGACCTTCGTCTTGAAAGCTTCAGGACCAACAAGAAAGACGTCAAGGAACTTTTGGAAGCAAATGGCCTTGCAGAGAATTAAGACTACGTGTATCTAATCGATTACCTGGAGGACTGCTTGTGCTACATTCACCATCATCGACAGCTTCACGCAATTGCTAGAGAAGGTCAAGAGTAAGAAGACTAGGATGATTAAGAGCAGCTGTGTTGTACGAGGGAGCTTAAGCGCAAATTGCAGCTTAGACAGCTATCCAAGAAGAGATGTGTTGTCGCTTTCGTGTTCCAGAATGATAGTAGGAGCTTCTCTAGACTAAGTATATGTAGTAGTTTTCTTTAGCAACTACACCTGCCCGCCTTGTCTTGTGCAGCTACGAGCGGCTTCTTATTAGTCATAACGTGACTCCCCTACAAATAGGCCACCCCTACAAGCGGGCCACAATATTAGGATATTTCTAGTAAAAATTGTCATTTCTTAGCCATTTTAGGCTAGTTTGTCTCCTGAAGAGCTATATAGGTCAATCTAATCCTCCTCTTTAGATTCTATTAATATTAGTGTAATTTGACGCTATTTAGCTAGTTGTTTACTCTTTTTCTTTAATGACGCTACCTCGGCGTTTTAAAGGCTATTAATTAAGGAAATAATGAATTTACCTTCTAATATGACACGTTTGCCCTTTTTCTATTACTTATACGTCTCTAGAGCTAGTCGCTACTCTTGATTTTTATACTAGAGTAGTATATTATTAGCAATTGTTTGTTTAAATCGCGACGTCATTTTTGGAATACAGCGCTTTATAGATAAATTAACCGACGACGACGTAATAACGTCATTTAGGGTCTAGTTAGCTATTCGTAGATGTGCGCTAGAGGGCAGCGATAAGCCTAGTAGCGTAGAATCGAGTATATACTTAATAGGTAGCAGCGTAGAGAGCTAATTACGTGATTCACATAATAGATTTACTAACACTATTATTAGACTAAATAGGTAAAGTCTAGTATATGCGAATCTAGATTTGATATTGCCAATTATTGGACCCTTACTCTATGCGTACATATAGGATTTAGTCTACTATATATAGGGTAAACAGCTAGGATCTAACCTAGTTAGGTAATCAATCTCGCGGGTAAGGGCGGTCTTAATTAGTGAAAATACGCTAACATCTAGAGGTTATAATAAATACGACGTATGTAATAGATAAATAATAAGGTCGATGTCGTGTTCGAAGCAATAGAGACTAAGCTATTATATATAAGCTATAGCTATCTAAAACAAAGAGATGCCTATTTACTACCTAGTTATATGTTTTTAGGTCGAAAACAGTCATAAGCTATTGATAGCTAAGAAAATCGTTAGTCTAGCCTTTATTTAATATTATAAATTGCCAATTCTATAGTGCCGAGTCTAGAATTTAATTAGTTTACAAGTTATCCCCCTTATAAATAAGGAGGAGGGTAAGGCGTCTCTAGATGTACGTATACATTCGATAACTATTATCTATTTAGACTAGCTAGGTTCGCGTTTGTAGGTGCGTTTTTAATAGTTAATCTAACTGCTACCGACTAGGACACATATAGATTATGTTGATCTAACTACAAACCCTATTTCGTCCATATTATAGATGTCTTTAGGTTAGTATCTCTATTTTTCAAACAGGTTAAATAGCGCGTTATAAAACAGTTTAATAGCCTTATAGGTGCTATTTTTAAACCGCGTATTCTCTAATTACTACGACCAGATGCTGTATATATCAGGAACCTTTAGATCCAATTCTTACTAATAGGTCTTAGTAATGCAGTTTGTAGTTAGAGATCTAGATTTAAGGTTTAGCCTTGAATGATCTTATTAACAGGATCTAGAGTAAACATAGGTGTTATAGGTACTCCTAGCTTTACGAGGTGAATAATCCATTAGGATAGTAACTATTCTTTAGCAGATGATAGGATCTAATAGTCTTTATTAACAATAGCTCGCGATTAACGTCTAGCTAGCCGATATTAAAGTGTTTAATATAGAATATTGAACGCGTTAGTAGTCTTCTAAGTTGAGGTAAAATTACCGTTTCGGTAAGCCTCGAAAGCTGCGGTAATGCCTACTTATATATACATTAAAAAAATCGTCGAAAAATCGTTGTTATTGCGTAAATAGGAGTAAAAGTCACAAATTTGCCACGTTAGAATTTTAAAGGGGTGGCCTGCTTGTAGGAGTGGCCCGTTTGTAGGGGAGTCACGTTAAATCGAGCAACATATGAAAGTTATCAGCATGGTATCAGCAGAGCGATCAAGTAACGTTAACCCAGCGAAGGCCATGACGATCTTCGTAGCAAGTAAGTTAAGTAAAGACGTAAGTTTCTATCTCGCTTCTATAAATTATAGTACATCAAAAGAATCCAGTGCCAATCAAGTCAAATTGTCACCAACACAATGACGCTGCATAAGTGATATCAGGAAGCATGATTTCATTTGATATCAACAAAGGTGCGCGAGAATTGGGCTTAGTTTCGTCGTTGTTTATGATTCAGCTAGACAGAGATGGCACGACACAAAACAGGGCCTAGATCACAACCTGAAACTGCCACATGTAAGCAGGCTGGGTTGCACAGCCACCTGCTCAGACCAAGGAGGAATTGCCTGTCTTCTAGCTTGTGGCTTGTTATACAGTTGCTAACCAGCAAGAATTTGGGTGGTCAAACTGAGCAGATTTCCTACACACTGCAACTGCACCCAGATGGTCGTATATGCCTATTGACATAAGTCCACCAACTCCTTCTTTTTCGTTCTTTAGATGTAACTTCGTCTTAGGTTAATTAATCAAGCCATCCACCTTTGAACCATTTGGCCTGTGCGATTTGCCTAGGCAAAAATCATCAGAATCCATCTCTATCGTCTGTTATTATTGAAGGTCGATCTTTATTGCCATATCATGTTCTAGGTTAGATCTATATTCTTGACTTCGATTTCAATTCAAAGTCTTACACTATAGAGAGGTACTTTTCATAATATCTATCTACCTTCTGATTGATGTAAAACCTCTACAACAATCTTCTAGAAGCATGTCAAGAACGATGCAGCTTGTTGCAGGAAGTTGCAGGTCTTGAATGTGCGATTATACTCAGTCCTGGGCGCTATATGTCTTGACCTTAGGCAGGAATGGCGATGCACATCGACAACTTGCTACATCAGACCTGTAGTAGCAGCATCTGGACTGTAAATTCCCAGCAGACGATCCATAACAGTCAAAGTAGCAGGGCACACTATGGAAAATGATTGCGACGTGCCATGCCATCTTGCTGCAAAGTCAACACAAAGCCCACATTAACTTAGTCTAAACAGTGCCTGCGCTACTTATCAGTTGCTGCGATTGTTAGCCTAAGCTTATAAGATCAGTTTGCAACGGTTGCCTATATGTTACAAGGCGCATGTGAAGACCTCTCTGAGGCACATCTGAAATTGAGTCTACTGCAGCTACTGTAACACCACGCATCTGCCTAGCAATTTGGCAAAGAATCTATTGCAGTGCTTTTGATATCAATCTCAGGTTGTGGCTCCTTGTACTGTAGCGACATGTTTTCTTCATAAAATAGGAAGGCGCTCCTTTAAGCACCTGCCTAGGACTACACTAATGTGCATCTTAATTCTGTAGCCTGCGTTTACTCTGCTTCATCCTATATAACCCCTACAAGACTTTACAATTCACTGTACACTCAAGTGTGCCTTAACCTGTTGCCCTAATTCTCTGTCTGCTAAAACTTGGTGCCCCTACAAATCTTATCATTCGCTCACAAACCTGGGACCCCTTTGTTATAGGACACCATTATTAGTTCTTACTATGGTCTGCCTAGACGAGCCTGCATACGTTAGACAGCGTCGTCGCAATTTCAATGGCCATCGCTACTGATGTTCTCAATGAATAACGAGGAATCTCCAGTAATAGTGGCTAAGTTATAGTTACTACTTACGCACCTTCCTTAACCTTCTACTGTTACTACCTTCTCTATTTTGTGCACCTAATCTTAATCTAACCTGTTGTCTTCGACCTATTCACTTGTATATAATTTGTTAAGCTGCATTTACTGTCAATGCACCTTCCTTAACCCTCTTATTGTTGCCTTCTCTTGTTGGACCTACACACAACTCAGCACTTCTAGAGCACTTAGCACGAGACCACAATAACAGTGTTTCTACTGTGTCACATGTCTGACGCCTCCCTAGCATAGACCTTTAAAAACAGCGTCATAGTGCGCATCCTATACGACGCTCAGAATTAAGTTAGTGCTGTGCCCTATAACAATTCTCTCAAAGCATTGAATCACTGACGCCCCTAGTTTCAATAAAGCGCGACGATACACAGCGATCCTTTCACGTCGTTAGATTTACTGATAATGCTTAGCACCAATCTTGCCAAAGCTGCGCTGCGATCAACAACGATCCTTCTACTATATCTGTCACGACGCTAAGCACTGCTCACTGTCTCGGCATGGTAACTTATTGGTAGAAGCAACGTGTTTCTAGTCAACCTACCTCTCTAGCACACACAAGACCTGCCAACTATGCATCTACCTTAGCGCTGTAACGTGACTAAGTTACCCTACAAGTCAATCGCTCCTACAAGTCGATCCCCTAACCCTGAAAAAGGCAGATATTTGAATGCAGTTATTAAAGGTTTTAGGGTCTTACAGTTAGTAGAATAAGCACTTTTCAGAAAAGAGTGATCGACTTGTGGGGTGACCGACTTATAAAGTGATCGACTTGTCGGGTGATCGACTTGAAGGGGAGTCATGTCAGAGACAACTTGATCGACAAGAATGCTGCCTAGGACAAGAATGGTGTGCGCCTGTCTTATGCTGTCGTTACTCGCACACTCGAGATTGTGGCGACAAAATGTCTAAAGACATTCGACCTTATCGACGCAGACAGCCAGTGGCTAGAGTGGTCTAAGTAATATGTTATTATCTGACTTTGGAGCTGGTTTCTTAAACGAATTTATTAAGGAGCTGTTGACAGTTAGCAGTCGGCCAGCCTTCTACATGCACTTGCCTCGCATGGTCTTAATGCTGCCTTATAGCTGTCGTTAAAGACAAGAAACACATTCCGCTTGTTGTTCTTCTTGCCCTTTTGGTCTCGTCTCGATTATATCCACCTCATGCTCCTGACTGAAGTTACTAGTACCTTAGGTGGCTGCCACTCGCCCTTGCTGTTGACTTGTTGGATTTTCTGATATCGTCTGGATTACATTGACCCTCCTTCCCCCAGCTACTAGCAGGCGGCTGCTACTTGTCTTTGCTGTTGAATAATTTGCTTCTGATGCAGCGTAGGGTCTTACGATCTCCTTCTCCCAGCTACTAGCAGGCAGCTGCCACTCGCCCTTGCTGTTGACTGATTTGCTTCTGATGCAGCGTAGAGTCTTCTGATAGTCCTCGTCTTAATTGCATTCAACCCAGCAGGCAGCTACTACTCGGCCTAGCGTTGTAGATTTGGCAGCACTAGAGGTAACTGTAAGGGTGGGGTGTAGCAACGTATAGAACCGACTACTATCTATAGTAGAGATAGGTGGTAGAACTATTAGCTGCCTTTGTTTGATAAGGCCGGAAGGCCTGCGGAAGGCAGCCGGAGAGGCCTCGTCACGTGACGGGTTCAGCCGGAGCCGCATTTGCCAAGTCTCCCCCCTACAGTAACGCAGGTGGTAAGCATTGTGGATGATGTGGTGGACAGTGCTGTATTATAAGGCGATGCTGAGAGTGAGTACATCAGCGCTGCATTACAGGGTGATAATAATTATACAGGGTGTGATAACCAGATCAATCAACTCACTTTTGTAGATCACTTGACAAGGTTCGTCGCGGATCGCAGCATTATACTGGAACATTGGTAGTTATTGGATGAAGTGATAGCAAGCAGTGTGTCAGAGCTGGCGGTAGAAGAATCCTTACAGGTCGCGACGCTTCACTTGGTAGTAATTTATGGCAGTAAGCGCCAGGTCATGGCGCCCATCGGAAAGATTCGTCGCAGATCGCAGTATTATAACTTACTGAAACGTTGGTAGTCATTGAATGAAGTGTTAGCTAGTAGTGGAAGAATCCTCGTCGGTCGCGGCGCTTCATTTGGAGATATGGCGGTAAGCGCCAGGTCACGGCGCTTGTTGGACAGTCTGGTAGTGAGCGCCAGGTCGCAGCGCGCTATTGGAGAGAAGCGGCAACTGCTACTGCGCTCTAGCCGAACACGCTCAGACCACATAAGATCACTCCAGACGGGATCGTCACCACGAGCAGATCTCCTGGCGAAGTAGTGATGGATTTAGCTCGTCGAAATGATCGGGATGCTCTTGAAGATCAGGTACAGGCGCGGCTTGCAGCTATCCAGGATTATGGGGACCGTGCTGAAGCCGGGTCAGGGAACGGGAGCTGCCGCGCGTCTAAGTACTGTGGGGATGCTTGGCGACTTCATCTCATGCCGTCTACTCTCAGGCCAACCTCAAACGTCCATATCAACCAAAACAAGTCCAACCTCATTTCACTGACTCTCTTCCGTCACGTCCAATTCATCACCATTGCAGATACATGAGAATCTTCACTAACTTTGAACGTCTCCAGAGCTGTATACAATGATCTGTGCTTAGGATTGTGGTAGTCATGTAGGATCGATAGCTGACGAGCTAGCAGGTGCCCAAGACATCCGATATAGTATGAGTGCATGAACAATTTGACCTTTAGTACGTGTATCGGAGACCCGAAGAGTAGCCGCAAACGTGCATGTACCATGATGTCAAGCATCACATGTTTGGTCCTCCGTTTGTATATTCGATGACTTTGCATGTCCATAGCGAATCACAGCTGCTAGCCCCTCTGAAAAGTTCTCCTCTGTCGTCTCACATCTCATTTCATTTCACTCCTTTTCACAACTTTTGCACCTCTACTTTACAACACCTCACCATCAGATTTGTCCATCTCGCACATGCGGTCATGACCGACACAGATTCACTTTACGGGGCAACGCCTCGTAAAGAGAGGATGCCGCCAAATATGCCAGAACCGCGAATAACGGCATCGCCAGCTCAAGAACAGCCAGCCAAAGAAGCGCAATCACCACTAGCCGCGGAAGCACCACCACTACCAGCCGGCGGCGTACCACCCCAACCAGCCAGCACATCAATCCCACGAGCCAGCGGAGCACCACCCCTACCAGCTGGAATAGCAACCCCGGTCAAATAGCCAGGAGCTGTGGAAGAGACGCCTCCAACGCCGAGACCTCAGTCTATCTCATCCCGCATGTCTACCTCGTCGCTGGATGTAGACACTGACAATCCTGGCGATGTACCGTCTGGTCCTACTACTGACGGCATCGTTAGTGGTAGCTCAAAAGGCCTCAGTACTGGTGTTGTTGCTGGTAGTTCCAAATACCTCGCCACTGGCATTGGTGGTTTCAAAGGCGAAAGCGGCCTCGTGGGTGGTAGTTCCAGAGGCGAAAACACCAGCGGCATTGTCAGTGGTAGTTCCAAAGACCTCAACACTGGCGTTGTTGGTGCTAAATGCACGAACACTAGCGGCATCGTCGGTAGCAGCTACACTGAGCCCGGTACTGGTCGTGCTGCTGGTAGTCCCAAAGACATCAGCGCTCGGGGTTTGCCAGAGTACTTGGAGATTCTACAAGCACGGCTACTGAAATGTCAGGCCGCATTGATGAGTCTTGAGTACGAAACTTCAGTCGCCGATGAACAGTCATCCATGGATCCAGTTTTCGATGCTATTGAGGAGGTACAACAGCAGATGCAAGAATTGTCTGTGTGTCTCCTCAAGAGTGGTACACTGTACAACGACCAGATGGAAGCGCTCGCAGCTCAGATCACAGCTTTCGAGAAGAAGTTCGACGTTGTCACCCAGCGAATGCCGACGAACAAATCGATTGCCGCCATCGTGCAGTCCGCTTTGCAGACCGAGCCAACGACTCAGCAGCTGAGACAGCGAGATATCGAATACATGCAAGATGAAGTGCGGGTCCTGAAAGAGCGCGGTCCTTATGCTGTCGAATAATGTTCCTTCGAGCGTCGTCCACTGCACACAAGTCGCAAGGATATGAACAGTGGAATGGCTCACCTCCACGATGAGGTGGAAGTCCTTCGAAGCCACGGGCCTTCTTCTCAGGAGTACTACGACTTCCTCTACCCACCGAGCGCCACAAAGCGACTCACGAGGAAGGTGACCCGCGCTCTTGATATCAGTCGTTTGACTGGATTCTGTAAGACCCGCCAAAGTAGGATCCCAGCTTCCTTGGATGCTTCTGCTGGCCTCCCAAATCCTCCACCACCAGTGCCGGACCGCAGCATCACTTTCTTATACCGGTTCGAGCCGTACCTCTCAAGAGCCTTATGTGGCGATACAAACAAAGGCTACATCAAGCAGTACAATGATCATGTACGAGCTGGCAAGGACATCTCGTCGCTGACGTACGAGCGCGCCCGCAAGAAAGTCCAGGCTGGAAATGGCCAGGCCCCCGTCTGTATGGGAAAAGTCAGGGACAGATATCCGCCTAATGAACTCTTGTCTATGGCAGACATCCTGAAGGGTGAAACATGTCATGGCCACCGAGGTCAACTCTACTGCCGAGGAGAAGATGGAGCAAGATCGTTTGTGCAATGAAGTCCGCGCAGCTCTGGCGGAGCTTTGGCAAGGAAAGGTCTGAGCGTGAAGCATTGCGAATACTTATGATTCTACCCTACATCAAAGCCGCACAGATGTGGTTGCTTCACCAAGCTATGCATTCAATGGTTCCCTTAGCAATTCATGCATCATCGGACACAGCATCAGGCACATCATCAGACACAGCACCACACACAGCACTAGACACAGCACCACACATATCATCAGATCCCGCATCAAATACAGCATCGCACACAGCGTCAGACACAGCACTCTACACAGCAGAACGTTCTTCAGATGGCAGAAGATGTTGCCAAACTCAGCATTCAACATTTCCCCCATCAACGATAACGCCACATTCCCCCATACACCACATGACGTTCTCTCAAGCGCTTCTTTCAGCAACTACCGGATCTCCCAGCATCGCATATCCACCAATCACTAATACGACAACTTCGCCCGTACCCATGACTGCCATTGCCACAACAGGTATACCTACCACAACCGAAGTATCCATCTCAATGAGCTGTGAAACCCTGACTGAACTATTTGCCCTTACGCTTCCACTTCCTTGATTTGACCGATACAGCGAGTGGAACGATGCCTGGTGGAAGACGTGGCAATAAGCATGGAGGACTTTCGATTGGTTTACGTAGTCATTTTCATTGCCATGACTCTTCCAAAAACCAAGCTCTTCTTTCAATTCATCTTGATCTCATTCTGGCTTCATCGTAACCAAAGCATTCATAACTATGTAGCAGCAAGGAAGAAGCTTTGGTGGAGAGGAAGTGGCTTCCCCAGGTCGCTTCGGCTGCAACAGCGGGTCGATCATTGTGGAACGGAGGCGGGGCTTCCTGAGTCGCAGACAACCTCCCTTCATTTCGCGTGCAAGCCTGTCCGGCACATCACCTGCGCACATGGCGTATTTGTGATTGACGGGAATTCGTACGAGCTAGTATGGTCGAAAGTTTCTCGAGTAAGTAATTGTGATGCGCAATCCTTCAAGTAGGGAACGTAGTTGCCCTCCCAGGGAGGATCTCTGTCTTTTCGCACCTGTCAAAATTTCGATTCGAGGCAAGATGCAGCTCAAATCTTTAGCATTGCTGCTCAGCGCAGTCTTGCAGGCTTATGCTTTCACAAAAGGCTTTGACCTGTCATCGGCAGGGTACATGGAGCAAGAGCAGCACGTCACGTGGTACAACTACAATGGGCAGAAGCAGACAATCGAGTCCATCCTGGGCGCGAATGGAATGAACACTGTCCGTCTTCGACTCTGGACTGGCAAGGCTTATGGCATCGACTATGTCCTGCCGCTAGCGCAGCGATTCTCGAAACAAGGATATAAGATCTTCCTTGACTTTCATTTGTCAGATACCTGGGCAGACCCAACTCACCAATCCACTCCTAGCGGCTGGAGCACTTCGTCTATGTCTAGTCTCAGCACATCAGTACGTAATCACATTAGCTCGACACTGAAAGCTTTCCATGCTGGAGGCGTCGACCCGTCTATGATATCGATCGGAAACGAGATCCGGCCTGGCCTGCTGTTCCCACTCGGCAAAGTCAACAATAATGACTTCACTGGAGCAGCGACCTTGTGGGCTGCAGCTCGAGCCGGTGTGAACGACGCCGTGAGTAGTGGTACGAAGAAGCCCCAAGTCATGATCCACCTTGACAACGGATGGGACGAGGGAACGATGACCTGGTGGTTCAAGAGCTTCTTTGCGACAGGCAAGGTGAAGGCATCTGATGTGGATGTCCTTGGATTCTCCTTTTATCCCTTCTTCGGTGCGGGTGCGACAATGGTGAACCTGCAGAAGAGTCTAAACACGCTGGCGAATACCTACAAAAAGCCACTCTATGTTGTAGAGACAGACTGGTAAGTCCATAGCGATTGATACGAAGTTCAGTTGACTGACGATTCTTAGGCCTACAAAATGTCCTAATGGCAAGGTGTTAAGCGAGCGATACCCATGGGGAACTGCAGGGCAGGTGCAATGGGTCCAAGCGACCGTCAAGACCCTGCAGGCTGTACCGAATGGTCTTGGAGCAGGCCTGTTCTATTGGGAGCCCGGATTCGTCAATAATACATCGCTAGGAAGCGGTTGTGATGAGGCGACTTTGTTCTGGGCAGATTGGAGTACATGGCCAAACACAAAGGCCACCGCCATGTCTTCGGTGAACATATTCGTGTAGATATGATCAATGAAAACGAGCAAATTTCGAGGAAGCGTCAAGCCGCATTTCCGAATAGTGGCGGCGTAGTCGCCAAACAAGCCAAAGCTTAATCTGAAAGCTTGATCGAGTGCGCGAAGAGTCGATCCAGGAACCAGACGGGGAAAGATAGAGCAGTCCAGATTTGTTATGAGCATGTATGAGCAGGGTGAGAAGATTCTGTAGATGCGAAAGGAATCCCTTGACGGTCGACAAAGTTTTTGATTGTGAAATTCTCACGACCGACTTCGCAGTCTGGCGCCTTTTCCAGGCCGAGCTGGCCGTCATTTGCCGCATCAAAGCCCGCAGAAGGGCCGGGTCCGACCGCACTGTTCAAGAGTTCCTCTTCTGACTTTTGAAAATTCTACCACAAATTTTCCAAACGGCGCCTGAAGATCGTATGTTGGGAATGGCAAAACCCCAATGACTATGACTGGTCTTACGTACAAATAACCGCTAATGGCAGGTTTGCTCGAGTAGGTCTATTTCTATCCAGTCTTAAAACCCTGTCTTGTCCTTTCCTTCGTCTCATCCTGCTGTTAGCGATCATTTCTCCAGACAAGTCAATTAACCTCGCACTGTCGTTTCTGGGGACAGAATGGCGGACCAAAAGATTGTCGATGTGAATCAACGACCGTTCACCGAGAAGCCGGAGACACGTAGCCTTGACGGCAGTGACGCTGAAAAGGCCGTCGACCATGGCGTGGGCAAGACTTCACAGCTCCAGCGCCGTTTGAAGTCTCGACATCTTCAGATGATCGCCATTGGCGGCACTATCGGTACTGGTCTCTTCATTGGTTCTGGCGGAGCGTTAGCGACTGCTGGTCCTGCTGGTACTTTGATCGCCTATGCCTTCGTGGGCACACTTGTCTACAGCGTCATGATCGGTCTTGGTGAAATGGCCACATATATCCCAGTCTCAGGAGCTTTCACAGCCTATGCCTCACGCTTCGTAGACCCAAGCTTGGGGTTTGCTATGGGATGGATCTACTGGTTCTCTTGGGCCATCACATTCGCTCTCGAGCTCACCGCATCAGGTCTTATCATCCAATGGTGGGCACCAAACCTCAACATCGGCATCTTCATCGGCGTCTTCTGGATCGTTATCACCGCGCTGAACATGCTTCCCGTATCCTGCTATGGCGAAGTCGAGTTCTACTTTGCCAGCATCAAGGTCATCACCGTCATTGGCTTCATGATCTTCGCCATCTGCATCGACGCAGGCGCTGGCCAAAACGGCTACCTCGGCTTCGACACATGGAAGTCCCCCGGCGCATTCGTCGCCTCCTCTCTCGTCCCCAATAACCCCGCCCTCGGAAAATTCGTCTCCCTCTGGTCCGTCATGATCACCGCCGGTTTTTCCTACCAAGGCACCGAGCTCGTCGGTATCGCCGCCGGCGAGTGCGCCAATCCCCGCAAGACCGTCCCAGCGGCAATCAAGAAGACCTTCTACCGCATCATCTTCTTCTACGTGCTCACCGTCTTCTTCATCGGTCTGCTCATCCCCAGCGACAACGAGCGCCTCACCTCAAGCGGCAACGACGCCTCGGCCTCCCCCTTCGTCATCGCCGCCGATCTCGCGGGCGTCCGCGTCCTCCCCTCCATCATCAACGCCGTGCTCATCTGCGTCGTCCTCTCCGCTGCCAACAGCAACGTCTACTCCGGCAGCCGTATCCTGGTCGGTCTGGCTGAAGAGCGCGCAGCTCCCGCTTGGTTCAAACTCACCACCAAATCGGGTGTGCCCTGGGTCGCGGTACTCTTCACCGCCGCGTTCGGTCTGCTGGGTTTCATGAACGAGTCTGCATCCGGAGGAGAAGTGTTCAGCTGGTTGCTGAGCATCACTGGTGTCGCTGGCTTCATCAGCTGGACATGTATCGGCATCTCGCACATTGCCTTCATGAGGGCGTGCAAGGCGCAGGGAGTGGAGAGGAGTTCGCTCCCGTACACGACTTGGGGCCAGCCGTTTTTCAGCTGGTACGGAGTGGTGTTCAATATCTTGATCATCCTCACTCAGGGGTTCGAGGTGTTTGTCAGCTGGAGCACGAGCGATTTCTTCGTGTACTATATCAGTTTGATCTTGTTCGTGGTATTGTATGTGGGTCACAAGGCGGTGTATAGGAAGCCGTTTGTCAAGGCTGCAGAGGCAGATCTGGATTCGGGGAGGAGGGAGATCGACGAGATGGTGTGGGAGGAGAAGGTGCCAACTACGATTTGGGGCAAGTTCTGGGCTTGGTTGGGATGAGCATGGCAGGTAATGGGCATGAGGGAGAAAAGTCATTCTTAGCGTGGAGCGGTGATGTTTATGCATAATCGTTCTAGCGACATACCAGATAGAGAGCGTTCATGATTACAGCTTGTCCTTTCAATCCTACCGCCCCTTTATTTGCTCAGATCATCCGCCCCTGACTAGACTGTCGACAATGTGGTTTGATATCCTTCACGAAGCGCCTTGCGATACACCTGTCATCATCTGTGGCATCTTGTCGGCAAAATTGGGTGCGTCGTCCATGATGTTCTTGGTGGCGGGGCTGCTGAGCGCCTTTTGAAAGTCCTCAAACGAGCCCCATTCCAGTGTCGCTTGCACACAGTATCGCGAGTCGGTAGGAAATTGCAGGACCTAGACCGCAAGTTTGAGCCAGGATGACAAAAGAAAAGGGTGATGCCATGTTTGACATACCTTCCAAGATTTGAGGCCGTACGGGGACCATTTCTTCTGCATAAGAGGCATGTGGGTCGTAAGATAGTAGTTCATGTCGAATCCAGTACCCTGAGGGTAGAGGATAGTAGTTGTTGCGGACATCCCTTTGTATCGATAGCTACTTCGTAAACGATGAAGGGAGTAGAAATGGATGCTGAAGATGTGAAACGGGCAAGATGACGAGAATAGAGAGACTCAGCAACGATGTAGGTTAAATAGAAAGACCAGACCTCAACTGAGGTATCCGATCACACCCGGCTTCTGCATCACGTCCTGCAGCAATCTGACATACCCTGTCAGCAGGCAGCTCCCCCTGACTTTTGCCCACGGTGCTTCCGATGCGCTGCAGATTGACTAGGACTAGAAGGCGGCTTGTCACCCGCTTAACTGCATACAGAAGAATCCTTTGGCCAGGAAAGCTCGTGGATGGACTACATTCTTGCTCTCCTAGACTTTTCCTACTTCCGATACCACATTCTGGTCACCTTTGCGCGTCCTATCTTCTTCTGCAGCTGGAAGATCCCGTACAGAAGGGCTTCGGCAGTTGGCGGGCAGCCAGGTACATATATGTCTACGGGCAAGATACGATCGACGCCGCGTAGCACACTATAGCTATAGTGGTAATAACCGCCTCCATTAGCACAGCTGCCCATGCTAATGACCCATTTGGGATCCGGCATCTGATCGTAACATAATCGAACAGCAGGAGCCATCTTATTCGTAACAGTGCCGGCAACAATCATGATATCAGCCTGACGCGGAGAAGCTCGAAAGATTATGCCTAGACGATCTTGGTCGTACCGTGGCATAGAGCAGTGCATCATCTCGATCCCACAACATGCCAGGGTAAAAGTGAGTGGCCACACAGAGCCTTGTCGCGCCCAACCAACGAGCTTGTCTAGTGTAGTCCTTGCTTACGTATCAGTCGCCCTGATGTTTGGAGAGGTATTGCCCTTGTCTTACAAAACGTATTCTGCCGTGTTACTTGGCTGGGACTGAGGGAGCAGAGGCATCATGGCTGGAGGAAGAGCTTTTGATGTCGATCTGTACGTGCTGTATCTAGCAAGCTGAATGTGACGACGGTCCCGGTCCGCTTGTGGATTGAGAGGAAGTCGTGGTATAAGGAGCGAGGTGCTGGTCGAGGGCCAGGTACGGTTAGTTAAGACTTGATAGGGACGATCAGCTGAAAGACAGTTGTAGGAAGTAGACCTAGCCTTACCCATAGAACGGTGTATAAGTCTCATGGCGACGATCAATGGATAGCTGAGCGGAAGAGTGAGGGTACCAAGCGGAACTAATGATAGGGTCAAGCTCGGGAGGCATTTTATATAGACAAGGCGTTGATATTGACATCACGTTGGGCTGCTACGATTGCCATTCCACAACAACAACATTGCTCGTACGCAGCGATAAGGATCCGGGACAGCAGCAAGATCTATCGTGGCGCGTGTGGGAAAATTGTGATGTAAAGTCCCGGGTTTGCTGTCAAATATGAGATCTCGTTGGGGAAATCACACCGGACAATTCACACCAAGGTGGACTGACCCTTGATCTCGCCGAAAAGAGCAAGAGATTGACGCTCGCATGTCTCAGATCCACCAGTGCCGTGTCCAGCCATGGGAAATTCACACCACTTGATATTTACCACGCTCTGGCTCCTCGAAGACCCACAGCATGCACGGACGACGACGCATACGTGCAAGAGAATGAGCTCCGTCGTGAAGGCCACGAAGTACCTCTACTTCCATGACCTGTCCTTCATGTCATCTGCCACCTGCACAAGTGGTGCTCGACCGCGAATGTCCTTTCTGCTCAGTGGTCTTCTCGCGGGTGGACAGCGCTAGGAGACACGCAAAGCGTTGCGGGCAACGCGGTGATCGCGTTCTGGACTCGGGCAAGCGAGGTCGAAAAGTCCTGGCGTGCGATCAATGTTCGCATCTCAAGATCTACTGTAATGCCAGGTTGCAAACCCCCTGCGATGTCTGCAATGCGAGGAAGCTAGAATGTGTCTTCAGTCGATACTGCACATGTAGCAGTGGAGGAGAATCTTTTGATAGGCAACGAGCCGAGGAGACATCACCACTGCGCAACCCTCACGGCGCAGCACCATTGTCGTTCCTACTGAACTCAACCGACGATACGCAAGATTTTGTCACGGAAAGTGCTGTGGGTAGAGAGCCGAATGCTTCACTTTTGGGACCAATCTCCGCGACCCTTCCTCAAGGTCAATCTGTCGACTATGATCTTCCTGACTTCATCGACCCAAGCCTCTTGTTGTCTTCATACGATGGAACGGCCTTTGTGGATTTCGGGGAAGTCAGCGAAACTACCAGAAATGAAGACGGATATTTCCTCAACCCTCTACTGTCGCTGCGGGCTCACGGAGATGATCTAGCAGCACGAATAACCATGCTGGAATCTCAGCTGGTCTCTCATGCCCTCAAACACAACATTCCATTCGACACAGCCTCCTTCAACCGCATATTTGGCACTGCCAAAGTGCATGAATTTGCCACGACATTCTGTCGTAAGCGCCACTATCGCTACCCCATCATTCACTGGCCCACATTCTCCTTAAGGGATGCCCCGCTGCCATTACTTCTTGTAGTTGTCCTCACAGGAGCGAGCTATTCATATGTTCCGAACCACGAACCGCAGCATATTCACGATGCTCGTTATATGTATCCTGTCGCGGACTCTTTTGTCTTTGAGCAATTAGGGATTTGCCTCGAATGTGAGAGCAACGAGAGAGAGGCGATACAGCTATGCCAAGCTGCTCTGCTCATGTATGGGCTAGACACCCTTCTGGTGAGGGACCCGTCGATCCAGCATAAAGCTATCATGCAACGCCTGCCAGCAGTTGTCTCAGCTATCAGGAGGTTGAGTCTCACAGGTACTCGCCACGTCGTCTCTGATGACTGGACCCGCTTCCTGATACGGGAATCTGCCATTCGTCTTGTGACCTGGGCGTTCTGTGCCGACTGCTTGGCCAATTTGACTTGTAATAGCCCACCTCTATTTTCTTTGCCGGAGATGACAGGACATCTTCCCAGCGACCCTGATCTCTGGGACGCAGACAGTGCTGAAGCCTTCGAAGCAATGAGATCTTCGAGACCACAACAGCCCACATATAGCCTGATGGATCTCATGTCACAATTACTCGGCAACGAGCCGCTATCTGATTCACGACTCGATCAACTGCCCCTGCACCATCTTCACGTGGTCCTTTGCGCCTTTCAACCTCTGATTTACAATCTACATGTCTCCCTCGCTCTCCCGTCTCAGTCGTCCAATCTCATCCGAGCACTGAGTATATGGCGGAGTCTTTGGGACAGAGCTGCAGGTAACTTATCGGACGATCATCGCAGATGGCTAGGTGTCGCAAGGTACGTACCCAGGATCGAGTATTTCTCCAGACGAGTGATCCAGGTTGCTGTAAGCCCAGAAGCCACTTCTTCCAGATATCTACAGAGGATACCAATGAACGGCATGAAGGAGGTACATGAGTTTTTGAGAGATTTTGTCGTCAGGGGGCAACCGGATTGCTAGTTTTTGAAGTATACAATCATCCCGCAGAAGACGAAGTGCCACAAGTTGTAAAAGGGGGTTCCTTGGTAGACGCAGTTGTGATTTGAGTCATCGAGTAGCTGCGTTCTCAACGAGAGCGTCAACGCATGTCTGCTCCTTATATAGTCAAATAATTGCTTACTATGGTGACCGTATATCGCTCGGACCTGGAGGCTTTCCAACAGGTCTGCAGGCGCTCGCAATATCGATATCTGGTGGTCGATGTACTGTATTCAGAATGATCGCAATCTGCTCCGACCCCGCGTAAGTTGTCTCCGGACTCCCTCGCAGCAGGATATCTTGGCCACTTTGATCCAGGCTCGAAGGGATCTACCATATTCGTAAGATGTCAGAAGTACCATTGCCCGTCGAAACAGCTGTCACGCGCATATACTGACGAGTACAAGTCAATGATTCGCCAATGCGTTGAGTGATTACCATAAGGCCCGCAAAAGCGACCGGCGTTATCACGCAGACAAGAGCATCCGCGAAAGCAGACGACTGGAAAATTGGCCGTGTAGACCGACAAATACATCCGCTGCTTTGTTAGTACTTCCTCCTCGGGTTTGGCTGTTTCACTCCTTATGCCTGAATAATTATGGATGATGTGGCTGTCTTGTTCGGATCGCATGACGCGACTGATGCTACGACTCCCGAGGCTTTATTCAGGAGGGCATTGTATGACCCACCATGCATGCGAATTAGCATGGAGGATAGTCTCTCCATGCTAAAGTGGATCCTGCGCGCGAGTGCCGATGTTGCGAGTGGTCGGAAGTGTGCAGTTTCTATTATTCACTAACACGTAGAACAGATCGCGAGATGAGAACTATTTCCGACTTCATGATAGTCGGATGTCCAGATCAGCATTGATCAGGTTTGCTTGAAGCGCATAGTCTCAGCGTCGGGTCTCGACCATCTTAACCCAACGCTGGTGAATCACTCACAAGCCTAGTCATGCGCACCTCAGTCCCTTAAATAAAAAGAACGAGTGGGCTACCCGGGATCGAGGTACTCTTGCAGAGGGCAACCAATCAGGGGAACCTGCGTATGGCGAGCTGCGTAGAGGCTCAACTCGTTTGGAATTGGAAGAGGGGAACTTGTCAGCCTATGGCGCTAATCAACATCCGTGCCTTGCGTTTTCTGGATGATGTCGTTTTTATCTCCATCAGCTGAACCTAAGTGTACACCGCAAGATCCTCACCTCTGCCCTGATAGTACCACGAGTCAATCCGCCACGCCTCTATGCTGACCCACACTGTAGCGCCACCCTGTTGACGCTCTGGGTATTACGTCGTAAAGCTATGCCGACAAGCGCTTTTGTACGGCGGCTGACATGGCACAAGCCGGGCGCGATAAGTTCGAGGTCGTCTGCCGAATCGCACAAGACTCTATTCCTTACTTCAGCGAGAAAATAAGCTTCTCCGGACAATACGACTCCGATGAAGATCGTCACACAGTCACCGTCGCAAACGCGACTGGTGATGAATTCTACCGTGCGACCATTCGCAAACTGGATTCGATCGATCGCGCGACGTGTTTCCTGCAAGAGCATGTACAATATCAGAACGAGAGAGTGATGAGCGCATTTGCCGATTTTGCGAACAACTTCTACAGGTGGCGAATGGCAGAACGGCCAGAAAATTGGATACGCAGAGAGATCCTGTCAAACCATTCCAAGTTCACTGTACTAGTGAGGACGATGCGATACGTCCTGATAGGAACAGAGGCAGGCGATGACGGCGGTCGCAAGACTAGAATTGATGATCTTTGGGCTGCAGATGCAGCTTTCTTCAGGACATTTGGTCGCCATCTTGCGCTCCGTCACCTAATCCAGAAGAAATACGGCAAGACAGGTGAGGATGATCAGCTTTAGCTTTCAGGCTCGATGCTGACGATCAAAAGAGAAGTACATCATGGACGACGACGATCTTGACCAGCATATCGCCAATGGCTTTTCAGAACCCGCAACTTCGACAAGGGATAGTAGTAATGTCTTTGACGAACGCCCGAGTAGGAGCCACCCCACAAGCCCAATCTCTCCGGTCCCCCAACCACCGCGAATGCACCAGACCACGCGTAGGCCGAGTGTGGCTAGCGATCACTCAGCAACGTCCTGGAGCCCTCGACCTAGTCAGAGCCGTAGGAGCAGCAACGCGAGGGACACCCCTGGGACCCCCCAAAGCGATATACAAAGCGTCCATTCGCTAGACAGTCATTTTAGAAGTACCCCTACAAGAGCCGGACAGAGTCAACGGCATCACCGGCGTGGATCCAGTAGGGAAGGATACTTTCCAAACGACATAGGAATGCGGTCGCCTAACGGCGAGGACGTATTCAGTGATGCCCGTCCTCGTGCGTTGCGAGGACACAGCGATCGATCTGTAAGCGGCAACACGTCGACCAACCAGTCAATTATGCTCAACGGCGACTCATCTGGACACTTTTATTTTGCACCGCGCGACTCTCGCCCGGGACAAGATAGACATCAACGCTCGTGAGACACACTGCATGGCTGGCGTTCGAATGGTATCACCTGATGCACTATGCTCGTGCCCGACGGGGACAATGCAGTATTCGCGATGTGCCATGGGCTGCGCAAGCATGAGTTACGAATAATGAATACACTTCCACGTTGTATAATCGGCAGCCAGTCGTAATTCTGCCCCCTACTTCAATTGCCTGATCGTCCGCAGACCATCGTTTCGAGCAGTCAGAATTGCTGCAAAGTGAGCGCTGGAGATGCTATGATTAACTTGTATGCTTTGGTCTTTGGCCACATTATCTGCAATGCGCAAATCCTCTGCTTCGATCCAGCCATCTTTACCAATGGGCGCATTCAGTTGCAAAGCCTGATCCCATGCAACGTTACGCTCCACAGTTCTCGATACGCCTACCAAAGCGTTTGGGAGTGGTATGAGACGATTCGCTACGTAACGTTAACCCCAACTTCAGGTAGTCACAGGTAGATACATCCCTGCCATATCGTCTGGAGTTTTCTGGGTCAAGACAGCCTCCGCTGAACTTTGTGCACCTACTCGATTGACAGAGAGGTGTAGAGACAAATCTGCTTTGGCACTGGACAACGCTTCCATATTGCTTTTGAGTGTGCTCTCGTTCAAGGCACCGTGGGTGCAGCTGAAGATGTATTTCCGGAGCTGATTGCGCTTTCTGTCATTGATGCCTTCGAGGAAGGTCTTTGTGCTTGAGGCCAGAGTGCCAATATCTTGGACGACATGCTGAATTTCCTGGCTCTGGAGTGAGGGAGATATCTGAATAGCCTTGAGAGTTTTTTGAAGGCGCTCGAGATCTCGTGTATAGTCCTCGAAGACCTTGTCAAACCCTCTTGATCGCTGATAGTCACGACGAATTGCCTTGACGACGCTGCAGGCAGCGTCGACAATGTTGACGATCGATGCTATCACACCCAGTACAGCAGTCTGCAAAATCACTGTCAGAAAGCTCCAGAGCTAGCCGCGCCAACCACATACCATGATCACCAGTGAATGCGGATGCAACGCAACACTGCATTTGATCAATAATATGCTGATGGGGAGAACTACTCTTTATCGACTCCAACAGGCAGACCACCGCGATGTCGACGTGGCTAGCGGCAACGCCAGGAGCGCCATGAGTTGAAGCGAGCATGCGTGCACTGTGTAGGTCGAAGGATGTCCTTCGATGGACCAACGAATGAGGTGTCAAAGAACCGCACATCAATCTAAGTCGCAAGCGTAGCCAAGAAATCCTGCTGGATAAAGTCTTGATGTACCTTGTAGCGTTCGAGGTACGGTACCAGGTACGGTCACGAGCACCACGATCGTTGCAGATGCTAAATCTCGCGTTGTACTGTACCTCGTTGCGTGAGCAAATTGCGATCAGCTTGGCCTGGGCAATGATGGTTCTGCCCGCCATACCTTTGCCTCTCACCGTTGCCCTGCATTTCCGGCGACCGACCTCGGCCGCCGCATCCGACGTCACCCCAAATTTTCCCCACCAAGGCGGGGCATCTTGATAAGCAACCTTCAAGTTCCATGGATCTTGTTTCAGTATAGTCGCACTTCCTTATGCACAAGCTCTAATAACATGGCGCCCTCTAATGATGCATCCTCTTCCGCCGGCTCTGGCCAGGGTGGCATCCGGATCGCCATTGACCGTGGTGGTACCTTCACCGACTGCGTTGGCAACCCAGGCACCGGCCTTATGAAAGACGATGTCATAATCAAGCTCCTCTCGGACGACCCTTCGAATTACAAAGATGCTCCGCTCGAGGGCATCCGAAGACTACTCTCCCACTTCACAGGCAAAGACATTCCGCGAGGACAACCACTAGACACGAGCAAGATCGAGAGCATACGAATGGGTACAACGGTAGCCACAAATGCGCTACTCGAGAGGAAGGGCGAAGACATTGCGCTAGTGGTCACAAAGGGGTTCAGAGACTGCCTAAGGATCGGCAACCAGTCGCGGCCGAGGATTTTCGATCTGGAGGTCAAGCGGCCGGAGATCCTGTACAAAAAGGTGGTGGAGATCGAGGAGAGGGTAACGCTAGAAGACTATGCCGAAGATCCGGAGAGAGCAAATACAGACGCCGTCAAATTGGAGGACGCTAAGGACGAGGATGAGCTGGTGAAGGGCTTGAGTGGGGAGGCTGTACGGATATTACAGAGGATAGACGAGGTGGAGGTCAAGAAGCAATTACAAGAAGTGTACGATTCTGGGCTTCGGAGTGTCGCTGTCTGTCTGCTGCATGGATACACATTCCCCAACCACGAACGGACGATAGGCGAGCTGGCAAAAGAGATTGGGTTCAAGCATGTCAGTCTAAGCCACGAACTTATGCCAATGATCAAGCTTGTGCCTAGAGCGACTAGTGCTTGCGCGGATGCATATCTTACTCCGGCGATCAGAAAATATATCGATGGCTTTCAAGCAGGATTTGTGGGAGGCCTTGGGACGGAGAGCGTGAAGCAAGAGAAGGGCAGCAAAGGCGCAAGATGCGAGTTCATGCAATCAGATGGTGGCCTGGTGGATGTAGATGTCTTCTCAGGTTTGAAAGCTATCTTGTCAGGGCCGGCAGGGGGAGTTGTGGGTTACGCCCTCACATCGTACGATCCAGAGACCAAGACACCCGTGATAGGATTTGACATGGGCGGCACATCGACGGATGTCAGTCGATACGGAGAAGGTAGATACGAGCATGTCTTTGAGACGACGACAGCCGGCGTAACAATTCAGTCTCCTCAGCTCGATATCAACACAGTCGCTGCAGGCGGTGGCTCAAGATTATTCTTCAGGAATGGTCTTTTCGTGGTGGGACCGGAATCAGCAAGCGCACATCCTGGACCGGCATGCTATAGGAAAGGTGGACCTCTTACGATCACAGATGCCAATTTGGTACTGGGCAGATTATTACCAGAATTCTTTCCAAAGATCTTTGGCAAGAACGAGGACGAAGGACTCGATATTGAGGCGAGCAAGAAATTGTTCGAGGAACTCACACAACAAATTAACGATGAGGTGACATCAGGACAGGAAGGCCAGGTCAATGGGACTGGCGCAAAGAATATGTCGATGGACGAAGTCGCATACGGATTCATCAAGATTGCAAACGAGACCATGACACGACCAATTCGATCATTAACGGAAGCACGAGGACATGATACATCGAAGCATAGACTAGCGACTTTCGGTGGCGCTGGCGGGCAGCATGCCGTAGCAATTGCAGAGGCGTTGGGCATCAAGCAGATTCTTGTACATAGATATTCTTCAGTTCTTTCAGCGTACGGAATGGCATTGGCGGATGTTGTCGACGAGCGACAGGAGCCCGAGTCGAAAATATGGGGCAAGAATGTCGTTGGGGATTTACAAGCAAAGATGGAGGATTTGAAGAAGAGATCGTCGCAAAGTTTGCGTGACCAAGGCTTTGCGGATGACAAAATCGACTTTGAGGAGTACTTGAACATGCGATATCGAGGGACTGAGTCGGCACTAATGGTGATCAAGCCGAGCAAAGAGGATGCCGAGAAGGAGTATAATGGGGACGAGTGGGCTTTTGGAAAAGCATTCATCAAACAGCACGAGCAAGAGTTTGGTTTCACACTACCAGATCGAGATATCATCATAGACGACGTCCGAGCAAGAGGTATCGGCAAATCATTTCAGATTCAGGAGAAGACTGTCGATACCCAGCTCAAGGAGGTCAAGATGACGAATCTGTCCAAGGACACTAAAGTACACGGAAGTGCTTCGGTCTACTTTGAAGGAGGCAGGAAAGATACAGCCATTTACAAGCTCGAGGATCTGGAAGTTGGAGACCGTATACGAGGACCAGCGATCATTGCAGATGGCACTCAGACTATAGTCGTCACTCCCGGGGCGTCAGCATCTATTCTACACACACATGTGGTCATTGATATTGGAGACGAAGGCGAAGACTCTGACAAGAAGATCAACACCGAGAAGATTGATCCCATCATGCTCAGTATCTTTGGTCACCGATTTATGGCCATTGCAGAGCAGATGGGACGAGCGTTACAGAAGACCAGCGTCAGCACGAACGTCAAAGAACGATTGGACTATTCTTGTGCGCTCTTTGATGCCGATGGCGCACTGGTCGCTAACGGTAAGTTCACCTCCATTCGTATCACTTCTGCTTGCTAATCACTCTTCTAGCTCCTCATCTACCAGTACACTTGGGCAGCATGTCTACTTGCGTCAAGAAGCAGTCCGAGATCTGGCGAGGAAAGCTCAAGCGTGGAGACGTTCTTGTATCCAATCATCCCATGTACGGTGGTACACACCTTCCAGACATTACAGTCGTCACTCCTGCCTTCTCTGGCGATGACATTGTCTTCTACGTTGCCTCTCGAGCCCATCATGCAGACATAGGCGGTATCCTACCAGGCAGTATGCCTCCTCACTCTCGCGAACTCTACCAAGAAGGCGCAGCAATTGCCTCCGAAAAGCTCGTCAGCGAAGGCACCTTCAACGAGTCCCGCATCGTCGATCTCCTCCTCCACGAACCAGCCCAACACCCAGGCTGCTCCGGCACGCGCTGCCTTGCCGACAATCTCAACGACCTCAAAGCCCAGATCGCCGCCAACCAAAAAGGCATCAACTTGATCTCGACCCTCATCTCAGAATACACCCTCCCAGTCGTAGACTTCTACATGCGTGGCATTCAATCCAATGCCGAGACCTCCGTCCGCTCGCTCCTCCGCTCCGTGTCGAAGCGTTTCTCCGGCCGACCCCTGCACGCAATCGACCACATGGACGACGGCTCGCCGATCCGCCTCAGCATCTCCATCGACGCGGACAAGGGCGAAGCAACGTTCGACTTCACCGGCACAGGCAAGGAAGTCTACGCCAACACCAACGCCCCCGAAGCCGTCACGTACAGCGCCATCATCTACTGCCTGCGCGCGCTCATCGCGGAGGATATCCCGCTGAACCAAGGCTGCTTGGCGCCCATCAAGGTCCTGATCCCCAAGCGATCTTTCTTGGCCCCGTCACCGACCGCGGCGGTGGTGGGCGGGAATGTCCTGACCTCGCAGCGCGTGACGGATGTGGTGCTCAAGGCGTTCCAAGCTGTGGCTGCGAGTCAGGGGGATTGCAACAACCTTACATTCGGGTTTGGGGGCAACGTGTCCGGGGAGAAGGAGGTAAAGGGGTTTGGGTACTATGAGACGATTGCGGGGGGGAGTGGTGCGGGAGACGGCTGGGATGGGGAGAGTGGGGTGCATACGCACATGACCAACACCAGAATCACTGATGCAGAGGTTTTTGAACGGCGGTATCCGGTTGTGTTGAGGGAGTTTAGCATCAGAGAAGGGAGCGGAGGAGGGGGGAAGTGGAATGGTGGCGATGGCGTGGTGAGGGATGTGGAGTTCAGGGTGCCGGTGCAAGCAAGTATTCTTAGTGAGAGGAGGGTTTATAGGCCGTATGGTCTCGAGGGAGGAGGGGATGCGGAGTGTGGGGTCAATTATTGGGTGAGGAAAGTGGGGATTGATAAGGAGAGCGATGCGAGGACGGAAGGAAAGGTGGACAAGAAGACGGGAGAAGGGGTGGAGTGGGAGTATAGGTGGGTTAGTCTGGGTGGGAAGAATACCGCAAGTATGAAGGCTGGAGAAAGGATTGTGGTATGTACACCAGGAGGTGGTGGGTGGGGCAAGAAGGAGGAGAGGGGACAAGGTACTAAACAGCGGGAACGAGATCCAAAGGAGGCGTGGAGAGGAGGAAGTATAGCTAGCAGACAAGCAGAGGCGGAAGCTTCTGCTTGAACAGGCAGGGGTGTAAGTTTTTTGTAGATGATTGATTATATACATGAACGTTCCCCTCATTCCTCATGCAATCATGATGGCGGCCGTCGACATACAAGTATGACAGATCAATAATCTGGCCAGGTGGGATCGACCTTTTGTCGCCACGCTCTGAAGCCGTCTCGCATATCAACAACATTACCTCTTGCCAGCCCAGCTTCTTTGATCATCTTCACCGCCTTCTGTGAGTCGTTGCCCATCCTGCAGACGACAACGACATTCTTCTTGTTCAGCCACTGTGGAGGCTCTTGTTGTGCCCGCTTGATTGTGCTGGAAAAGTCTGTCCAAGGAATGTTGATAGAGCCATCAATTTTACACAGCTCGAACTCGGATGATGGCCTTACATCGACTATGGAGATGTTCTGGCCCTCTTCGGGGATGTGTTGGGCAAAGTCGGCTGCATCCACCCTTTCGTAGTTTTCGAGGATATTCACAGGCTGATTGACACCGCAAAAGGCGACATAGTCTAATGAGCCAGATGTGAGACTTTCTAACGACACTGTGGCCACAGGCGAGCAGGTAGCGCAATCCTTTCGCCGTGATCGTATTCGTACGCTGCGAAATAATTGTTGATTATAGGCTGAGAACATGTGCAAGGTTGGCGGTGCAGGAGTAGTGTCGGTCCCGTTCAATATCGAATCGATGTCGGGACTCGACGTGATAACCTTGACAGCTTCTAGTGCCTGAAGGACTCCCATAACCCCAACGACGGGACCAAGGATACCTCCCTCGCCACAACTCACTACAGTGTCTGGCGGTGGAGGCGTCGGCCAAATGCAACGATAGCATGGACTACCAGTGGTGTCGCCAGGTGGCTTTGGCGGATTGTTCAGAACTATCAGTTGTCCTTCCGTCCGTAATGCAGACGCTGACACGAGTGGTCGACCAGTCAAAACACAGGCATCTGATATCAGATACCGCGACGTGGGATGATCAGTACAGTCGAGGATAACATCGTACTGCTTGAAAAGATCTATCGCCTCATCCGGCGTGAGATGTTGCTGATGAGGTACGTATCTGATCTTCGGGTTGAGTTCTTTTAGATACGTGATGGCACTCTCGACTTTTGGCTTGCCTATCCTCGACGTGGAATGCGCGACTTGACGGTGAAGGTTTGACAACTCTACCGTATCACCGTCCATGATACCAAGAGTACCAACACCGGCACCTGCAAGATAGGCGGCGGCAGGACATCCTAGGCCACCAGCACCGACGACCAGAACTTTGGAAGTCTTGAGTCTGATTTGACCTTGCAAGCCGACCTCTGGCACAATCAGTTGACGACCATACCGTTTGTACTCGTCGGCACTGAGAGGCCAACGTCGATCAGTGTTGGTGGGCGACGATCCGGAATTGTTTGTGCTGACCGAAGGTGGGTCAAATGCTGTGGGGAATAGATGTGAAAAGACCTCGTAGGCTTCATGTTGCCATGCGTGTGGGACGCCGCCTTGGTATGCAATCTCCAAGTCATGTGCGGCACGGGCTTTTGCCTCTGCTTGCTGGAGTTGTAGGTGGAGATTAGACAGCTGACTCTCGGTATCTGTGATCTGCTGTTTGAGCTTTGAGATCTGTTCCGAGATCTCGTTGGTCGAGTACATGTTCGGCAGTTGGTGGTGTTGCGGGAGGGGGAAGAGTGGAGGAAAGTCAGGGCTGACACGGACGGCTCGGATTGACCGCTGTGGCGAGGAGAAGGCGAAGATTAGCCTTGGGATATCGTCATGACAGTCCGCGACATGGCTATGATATGCTGTGAATAATGCGCGTTTTGGACATGGACAAGGGCGATTTGTGCTTGGTCATTCACAGTCGAAATGTCCACGAGTCATGGAGCGAAATTGGGGGCCAAAAGGAGTAATTTTAGTCTACTTTCAGGTCGAATCTCTCCACTTTTGACTGGCCAGCTCTGCTTCTGTTTGCGGCTCTGAAACGTTTCCCACGCTGGAAAGCAAAGCGAGATCAAACGCTGCTATTGAAGGTTTGAACCAGGAAGCCATCCAAGGCGAACAGATGGAGGGTTGCAAAGGAAGGAACTACCAGATCCAGGAACCCGCTCTGTGCTGACACTGACTTGTACTGCTTCGTATAGCTCATCTCACTTCCGACAGGGATCAGCGCAAGATCTCATTCGGCTCGACGGATCCCGCAGCGCCTTTTAATATACGGCGCAGACGGCATGATATCAAGAAGCGGGTCCTGACATAGAAGAAGATGATATTGTGTCGTTGGTCGACATTGATTTGCTGGTCAGTGCAGTTTGAGCACGCGTGTATGCATTCCCAGTATGCGACCGTTGAACGAAGAAGCTCGAGCACACTGGGGATGACTGTCTATCTGTCACTACCACTACTCTCATACTTTTGTCCACACGAGACATTACGCTGTCAAATGTCAATCTTAATACCAGACTTGACTCGGGGGACCAAGCACATCTGATTCGGAAAATGCTCGCCGTCTCACAATGCATGGCACACGCCTTCGCCACCATAAGCGGAAGCCATGAACCAAAGGAAGAGTCCAGCCAACATCCGCCCGCATTTCTGGCTCCTTTGAGGCGTTCATGTGCTGATTACTACATTGCTTGGGTATGAGCAAACTTTTCTCTCCAAGCCGGGACCAACAAGATGTGACACCCTAGGACAGCACACACCACTTCTTAGCATCTGCACGGTTCCTGGTCGATTCAAAGCGATCGGCAAAGCAAGGCCGCACAAGCAAAGACTGCTAGGACTTGCATGATGCAGAAACTGGGGAGGGGGAGCTTGGGCCCTTGAGATCTCCCTCCTTCATCCACGGTTGAGCCTCTCTACGGCAGGCATTCCCCTCTTGACGAATACTCCTCGACCGTCAATGGAGTGGTAGCTTTGAGCTCTTCATACAATAGTTGGAACTATTCTGACCTACTCATCGCTACCGTCGCTACTACCACAGCCCGCCTTGACATGCTTCTGTCTCGAAATGTCTCATACCGTCTCCACCCAGCAGATCGGAAAAAAATCCATCATTGGCCAGAGCTTGATCCCAGTTTTAGGCGATCTACATGCGCTACCGACGTCGCTATCATCCACGACTCATGCCAACATGACCAGCAATCAGCCCCGTCTTGTTCCCCTGGGACGAGGGCTTGATCTGTACCTGAACTACTCTGACTGACATCTCTTCCTCCGTGAAGACCATTGCGACATTCAATCCATCCTTTGCTCTGCTTGTTGGCGATAACGCGACGCCTTTCCCTTCTTGTGTACACGGCATCCTTCGGCAGCCCCGTCGAATAGCGCGTTCGTCTGCAAGACAATTGACAGCATATCCCTGTCCTCTCCACGCTGCAGCATCTTCCATTCTCCACTTTGGATCCTGGTGATCATGGTTGTAGACCTGTAACATTGTTCTTCAAGGACGGCACTGCTTGCCACCGACCTCACGCTCTCCCGGCGCAAGCATTCTCACAATTATGACCAGGATCAAGTAGCTCTTCATTGAGTGAAGATTGGTCCCCGTCCTGTCATAATGGCGACCCAATTCTATGCACATTCCGATTCTTTCAGACCTGCCTCACCTACGGACTCCGGCACTGGACAACCAGAAAATTCGTGGTACCGTCATAGTTCACAGACTGGTGATGTATCCTCAGGTCGCTCCACTTCACCGGGAAGCTCCAATCGCAGGTCATTCCTATTCAACGAGAGCAAGACTTCTTCATTAGATCCCAGGAGGATCACACCTACCCTACATGCCTCGCTTGTCTCAGAGATCTTGAACCTGCGACGAGAGCTCGACAGCAAGAATACCTTTATAGATGATCTCGAAACGACCCTGCAGTCCAGCAAGCTCGAATTCGAGACAGTCAACGACCGCCTCAATCAGACCATCCGCGACTCCAAAGCCAACAAGAAGCAGTCCGAAGATGCAGAGAAGCATCTTTACCAGGTCACTGAAGATCTGATCAAAGAGCGGGACCAAGCTGTCACAACGGGTCAAGATCTGAGGAACAAGTTGAATGTCTTGACGAGCAGGTCGCGGCGACAAGAGCAAGAGTTTGAGCAATGGCAGAGAGATTGGGAGAGAAAGAACCAGTCCTGGGAAACAGAGAAGCGCCACTTAGAGCTTCGGGTACAAACTACAGAGAACCAATTGCGGGCTGTTGTGCATCAAATTAAGACGACGACCGCCACACAACGAGGGAAGAAGACGAAACCTTCCATCGATAGTGGGTTCGGCAATGATAGCCCGTTTGCAAGTCCTGCTTCGCAACGACCGAGGCACAGACGCAATATCAGTAGCCTGAGCGGACGGAGTGAGAACTTCTTGGTCTCTACACCTCCACGAGACTTCACAGCAGCGCTGATGGCTGGCCAAAGTCTTGCCGATGAATTGGAATCCGACGACGACGAAAATCTAGATCTTCAGAGAGTTACGAGCAATGACGATTCGTTACTAGAGGTCACGCCCTCCCGGAACATCGAGTCGCCGTCAAAGGCACGAAAAGTTCTAGGTCTTGATGGCCCTAAGAAGACAGACGGCACAGATGCACCATTGGTAGATCCAGATCTAGTCACAGATCCTGAGAGCAAAGCCACTGCAGATACCCCAGGTGACGTTGGTCTTCCAGACGACTACTTCACCAATTGGAAAAAAGTCCAAGAGCAGCAGGCTGAGAGTTTCACAAAGGCACGACCAAATTCTATGGTTACAACGGGTACCCAAACAGATCTAGACGAAGAACACGAGAAAGATCAAAAACCGAAGCAACGAGTCGTCAGCGCTGATCTTACCCTTCCCATTGAGGGCGAAGTTACACCGCCTTCCGCCGAGCTGCACGAAGAACTCCCAGCGCTCTCCCACCCAATATACGCAGATGCTAGCACTCAGTACGAACCAGAAACGCTACCCGAGATCTCGGTCACGCCTCACACACCCACCATTGAAGCAGATAGATTTGCGGTACCTTACATAGCCATTCACCCACCATCCACAGCGCCGCCTTCGCCCCGAACATCGACCGTTCTGCCGCCTCAGACCGCAAGCATTGGGACACAAACAGATCTTACCATCACATCAAGCGCAGTTGATGTCGAAGTTCAGACCGAAGAGATTCGAATCGATGTCAGGCGCTTTAGAGCGCACTTGGCGCCTGATGTCGATGATGAGCCAGTTCTAAATGAGCATCGGCCCATATCGTACGAGAGCCAGCTCAGTAGGGACACCATCCCGAGCGTTTCTGTCCAGGAAATGGCCACGAGCTTCGAGACACAAGCCATTAGAGACACAGTCGACAGGACCGGTCTGGACAGATCTCCTGTCTTTGACGAAGTACGGCGATCCGATGGTCAAGCTACTCAGTCCAGCTTCTGGGATAGGCGATCTGCTCGATCAAGCGACATGTTGATGTCACTTCACGATGAGCCAGGCATCAAAAGTGGTCAATCCTCGATTCTCGCTCGCGATTTGCGCAAGAGTCATCTCTCCGACGCATCGACTACCAACGAGACA
Organism: Elsinoe fawcettii; assembly: GCA_007556565.1. NCBI lineage: Eukaryota > Fungi > Ascomycota > Dothideomycetes > Myriangiales > Elsinoaceae > Elsinoe > Elsinoe fawcettii. The sequence goes on along the minus strand of SWCR01000002.1, from coordinate 1,474,515 downwards.
TACATGCTACCACGTCCACAGAACAGGGATGACCAACTACGTGACAGTGGTGATCGATGGGCCAACATGAGGAACTCGGATCATTTATATCAACGAGACTCTGGTGCACTAGGTATGCGAACATCCTTCCGCAGTCGTGCTTCCAGTATCGATACGGTCGAATCTAGCATCTTTAGCACGTCTTCGCAGCCGCCTCCAATCGCCGTGCCCGATCGCTCCAGCTCTCGTGTCCATGCGGATATACTTGAAGAGGAACTTTCAGGGTCTGGCTACGATGGTAGTCCCAAGAGGAAGAATTCGGCTTATTCATCCGGCAGGCCAACAGGGGTTCGCAAAACACGATCTTCCAATAGCATGAGACGTACTACCCAGACATCTCCAAGGCGAAGACGACGGGCTGCCACACGACTTGCTCCCATCCAGAGCATAGCCTACGAAAATGACATGGAAGACCTCGACAATCTTTACACCCCAATTCAAGAAGAGCAAGCAGAATCAAACTCCTCTCCACTGCAGTCACCAGCTCAACCCGCAGATGACAGAGATACACCTCTTGTCGACTCCATTGCTGCGGCCATGGTCGGTGAGTGGATGTGGAAGTATGCCCAAAAGCGCAAATCTTTTGGTATGGTCGATAGTGGTAAGGAGTTTGGAACCGATGCGAAGGATACTGCAAGACAGAAACGCTGGGTGTGGATATCGCCTTATGAGCGGACTGTCATGTGGAGCAGCAAGCAGCCGGTCGGTGGCAGTCAACTCATGGGCAGTAAAGGACGCAAGTTGCTCATCAAGACTGTGCTTGACGTTGCCGACCCCAGTCCGCTGCCACGAAACTCGAACTATGCGACTTGCTATTCCAGATCTATTGTCATTCTCACACCTGATCGACCTTTGAAGCTCACTGCGCCGAACAAAGATCGCCACTATCACTGGCTCATGGCTCTGTCCTTCCTGGCTAATCCTTCCTCTGGCATGCCGAACATCCCTCGCGTGCCACAGAGGAAGCCCGACATTCAGGCAGAGAAACAACAACGCCCCGGACACTTACGATCAGAGACCCTCGAACACAAGGATAACGTTCTCAACGCTTCGGTAACAAAGGCTTCGGCATCACAACTTGGTATTCATATTCCGCAGGGCCGCAACTTCTCTGCCCCAGCTTCAAGCAATCCATTATCTGGCTTTAGCGACGGTAGTCGTCCTCGTGCTCCCTACCCGCCATCCGAACCTAGTTATACCCTTGTTCCAGGACCACCAAGTACGAGTCTGAACACTCGTGTGTATCAGCACCCCGACATGCCGCTCGGCATTCCAGACATTCAGACCCATCGTTTTCGCCGCGGGTCCAACGTGTCTAGCAACCACAGTATCTCCAAGCACTCGGATCCGTCCCAACAAGAATCACGTAGTGGCAGGAGAGATACAATCACTTCGCCCGTCCCGAACGCTGAAGCCCTATCCTCCCTGGCTCACGGCAGCGAACCTCCCCTGAACCCCACTCCTGCGCTGACCCACACACGTCGGCGATCCAACACCAACCCCATCCGTCTCCCAGCCTCCCTCACCTCCCTCGTTTCCCCCCGCCGCGGCACCCTCACCTCCCCACAACCACCCACACCCTCCTCACCCGCCTTCTCCCCCTCATCATCTAGCACCAGCAACGAGCGCAAACCCTCCACAATGCGCATGACCGCCTTCGTCGACCCTCAATCCCCCGACGCCGCGCCCATCAGCCCAGGCCTCTCGCGCCCCCTCCCTCCTTCATCCGAAGAACTCCGCTCCGGCATCGCCCAAGACCGCAGACCAAGCGTGCAATCCCACCACTCCTCCTTCTCGCAGGAGAAATCGGGGCAACGCACGCCCCTCATCTCAGCTGGCTTCCCCGCTTTCGATCGCGGCCCGAGGACCGCCGCGACGCCTTCGCCCCTCCCTTCGCCGCGCATCCCGGAACGAAGCCAGGATCGTGTGACCGGGAGCGATAGGAGGGGACGCAATGTGCCTGGACCTGCACCTGCTCCCGGCCCCAGCGCCGGTGTAGGTCTGGGTCTCCGTCTCGATACCGCGTCCCTTGGCACCGAGACGGCAGTGCAGGGAGGCGAAGGCGGGAAGTGGAGGCGGAGCTTCAACCCCGCTTCGCCGTCGCCGATCAGCCCTTATCAGTCCCCTACGCTTGGACCTTCGCATCCTCCTCATATGAATGGCAGACTCGAAGGGGAGAGAGGAAGGGCCGAGACGAAGACGAATGGGAAGGAGAGGACGGGGCTGGGATTGGTTACGGGATTGAGGAGGAAGAATTTCGGGAGGGATAGGGAGAAGGGCGAAGAGGGGGATGCGGGGAGTTTGTTTAGTTTGGGACAGGGGAGTGTGAGAAGTTTGGGGACGAATGGGACGAGGGGCACGGATGATAAGAGGAGGTTGGGGTATGTGTTTGATGATGAGGGGAGGGATCCTTTTAAGGGGTTTTAGAGCAGTTCTTGGAATTCGCCGAGCGGAGGTCGGGTGAAGAGGGAGGGATTGAGAAGGGCAGGGAAATAGAGGATCGAAGAACAGCGAGGGGGGAGAGGAGAGGGGCATAAGAGAAGAAAAGAAGCGAGGAGTGGAGATGCAGGGGCAGTGGGCGTGTGGCTTTCGGGTGGGTGTATATATATCCGGATCTCAAGAGGTTGGATGGGATGTCGAGCCATACTGGCTTTTGTGGATAATGTATAGACCTTTGGAAATACTCGAGTATTCTTATGATGTGCTGTGCATCAGTGCCTCTTTCGTTGAGACAAGACAATAGCACGTTCTACACATGTCCACCTCGGCGGGCCTAGGATATCTCACATGGCTTGACACATTAGCTCTGGTGAAGATCAACACCGCATGACCAAGCACGCGGATCGTGCAGATGATTAAGATTGACGAGTTGCTGGGTAGAAGAAAGGCAAGCAGCGAGCAATCGGGTGGCTTCTATTATACGTTTCCCGCGCTTTCATACTCGTGATTCTTGCTTAGTTGATATCATCATAAGCATTCGTGTTCACTAGACATGGGAGCGAGCGACTCACCAGTTATCCCGGCTTCGATGGAGAGGGAAATTGGATGTCTTCTGGCGGTAGACGGGAGTAAAGGGGATCGACGTCAGATACTGTAGTGATATCGCATGAAGTGGTAATGATCATATCCGATCTAAGAACACACATAGTCCTCATGATGGTTGCTCCATGTCGAATCAACAAGATCCTTCTAGCTGGGTACCCATCGATCGGCCCCCGGCCCTGCACCTCCACGCCCCTACTTTTGCTTTCCCTTTGATCGCGGATTCCCCTCACTATGTAGCTCATCGTCCTGTCGTTCCTTGGCTTGCCAGTGCCCCGCAATGCCAGACCAGGCGCGATTGAAGACCTCAGACGCTTCGTCCAAGGCAGCACCGTCTCGCCATCCCCAGACAACGCAGTAATGGCTTGCCAGCAGCTGCCATTCTTCGACTTCATCTAACCACTCCACCTTCTCCACCCGATCGCGCTCTTCTTGGGTGATCCACATCTCGGAGTAGTCCATGTCGACACCTGTGGCGTCATTGGAGTCCGCTGGCGGTGACCAGAAAACGAGATTATCATTGCGTGAGGCAATGATCTTTCTTGAAGGAGACATCGGGGCCTGGAAACTGTCGTCCATTTCCATGTCGTCCTCGGATACATGACCAGATGCCGTCGGCGTCGAGTCGTCGCTCGCACCGTCAAGTTGAGAAATACCGCGACCACTATCATAATCATCTATGTCCATATCTTCGTCGTCCTCGGCGCTATCATAGGCTTCGTTTGCGCACTGAGTGTCCACATGTGCTTCTCCGCAGTCCTGCAAAGGACCGTGCCTCCGATTGTCCAGCTCATGATCACCATCGGCGATGTTGTACGGGTCCATTGCGGTACCAGCGACCTTCCCAAAGTTCGTCCGAGTGTGTATCTGCTCCCTGGTGTGCGCCTCTTTCAGAAGTCTCGTACGTCTCCGCTCTCTTTTTCTTTGCTGCTTCTGCTTTCTGACATGCTTCATAGCCTCCGTCATGATCTTGGGCACACTCTTGATTCTGCCCATGCTTGAGAGCCGAGCTCTTTTCGCGACCATGTCTGCTTGATGGGCGCATTTGTGTAAGGGGTGTGACTTGCCGCAGTCGCTACATCGCTTGTTTGAACATTCTTCGTGTTCACGATTCTGTCCGCACTGTAAACAGCGTTCGTTCGAGCAGTGCTTTGGATTATGCGGGCCTCCACAACGAGTACACAAGGGCACTTGACAGCGTCGTGGGCAACTCTCATGGCCACAGTAGTAACATAAACCTCGTGAGCGATTCGTCCGTGAGGAATCAGGATAATCCCAGCGTATGGTGGAGTGTGGCAGCCTAGTGATTTCTTCCTTGTGCTGCTGGCGCGGCTGCTCCTTACCCATGTAGATGTCGTAGACAGTACGTGCCCCCGATTTGAAGGTGCTGAAGTTCTTGAGGCGCCTGCGATGACACTGCAGCGTGGGTAGGGCTTGCAGTGATGGCATTGTGATATTTCTTGAAGCCAGATTCGATGACATGGTTCTGCCGAAAGAGTCCTTCGGCTTGATAGGTTCGTAAAGAACCACACCCACGGGTGTTGCCGGAGTGAGCCATGCAAACAGAATATGATCTATGATTCCATTGGCAACCTCAAGAGGAAGATATGTGAGGCAACACTCCGAAAGGATCAGGGTGGGCATATTCGGGCGGAGATTCTGCAAGGTCGAATGCTGCTCAGGCTCCTCGAATAGCTTGCGAAGATCGAGCGCATGGATGTTCAGGTTCTTGGAGTACAAACAGTCCTCGCTTTGATTGACCTGAAAGCCATCGCCCAGCACCTCGTCGTTCTTGAGCGCGTGCTTCAGGAGCGGACTGCTGCGGATCTTCGAGATCTTCGAGGTCGTGTTTGCAGCGAAATCGATCTCGTGGTAGATGAGACTCTTGACCTTGGCTAGTCGGAAGAATCTTGTGTCGGATCCCGCTCCAAGTGAGATGATCTGCTTGGGTGTACCGCTGTCAACCTCCAAGAATGCGCCGATGAGACTGTCAATGGCGGAGGTGCGGACATAAGTGCCTCTATTAATCAAAGGATAGCGTCTCGGTGGTGGGAATGGCGCAAAAGCTTGCGCGAAAGGATCGTCAAGGTAGCCGAGGGACACAGCTGACATGCGCGAAGATGCTGCATCGTTATCGGTCTGCTGAACGAATCGATCCTTGAAATTCCCTTGGGTGCTCTCGTCGTTTGATCCAAGATGGCCAGGTCGTCGAGCTCGAAAGGGCAGTCTAGCTCCCCCTCGTCCTCCCAAGGCAGCAAGATTGGGTATTGAAGGTGCTGCCATTGTGTATGGAGTGTGCGCGCTGTACGAAATAGCTCGTTGACCCTGGCTAGCGCGAGTTTTGATGGTGCATGCCCATGAAGCTCGGTGATTTGTGTGATGAACCGCGGTCAAGGAAATTGATGCTAGGAAAGTAGAGACTTAGCTTTGAAAGTGCGGCCAACGTGAGTTTTTCGTTACACACGGCGCAATGGTCGATTGTCAGAAGACAGGTTTTCAATGAATGTTGTTAAGAGAGAACAGCACAGATGTAGTCGTGGACCTGGAGCTTGTGAAACCACCTTTGTTCTGCCCGGCGGTGAGCCTGCGAGTCATGCAACTTTTCTTCACGACTTCGACCTCCACTCTCAGTTTGCGCCAACGAAGTCTCCACTACAATCGCACGTCCTCTCACAATGGCCGACGAAGAGAGCCGCCGCGAGCTCTCGCGCATGTGGCGCGTATGGAAGACGACCAAACAAATGCTCTACGACCGGGTACTTGTCACTCAACCACTCCTGGCTCACCCTCACTAACCACCACCACAGGGCTACGAACTCACAGAAGAAGAATGCAACCTCTCCTTCGAAGACTTCCGCTCTCTGGCCTGCCCAAACGACACACCCCTCAACAAAGGCACCCTCAACTTCTCCGCCCGGCCGACCCCCGCCCTCATGGCAAAACACACCGCACTCCCCACCAAATCCAACCCCGAGGGAGGCGCGCCCGCCGTCGGCACCATCTACGTCGACTTCAACCCAGACAGCGCAATAGGTATCAAACAACTGCGCGTCTTCGCCACCTTTCTCAACGAACACAATTACTACTCGGGCGTCTTCGTCACGGGAGCGAGCATAACATCTTCCGCGCTCAAGAGCGCCGCGAACCTCCCCATTGGCATGGAGGTGTGGCCCGAGCAGGATCTACTGGTCAATATCACCCGACATGAGCTGGTACCGAAACACATCCTGCTTACGCCGACGGAGAAGAAGGCGTTGCTGGAGCGGTACAGGCTGAAGGAGACGCAGTTGCCGAGGATAAGAATGGAGGACCCAGTCGCGAAGTACCTGGGCTTGCGACGGGGGCAGGTGGTGAAGATTATCAGGAAGAGTGAGACAGCGGGTCGGTACGCTAGTTACAGGTGGGTGATTTGATACCCGTGCAAGGGCAGGCATGCGAGGCGTAAAGGAGTATAGTGGGCATATAAAAGCTAGCCGATCGAGTATCTGCTTGGAAGGGGATTGATGATACTGGATTGTTTTTGGTATCTATACTTTGACCAGACCTCCTGCCCGCTTGTTCGCTCCCGTTCATTACATTCATGCTATGCTCGTAATTAGCTGCAAGGATATCCCATGCAGGCGCCGTCGTCATCGACAGCATTTTCCGTCGTTCAATCCCAACCACGTCCAGATCTAACAATGTCTCCGGCTCTTTTGCTTCACTACTTCAGCTCACTGCTCAATCCGCTCCTCGCGCGTAAACCAAAATTCTCTCCTGCGAGTTCTCTCGCAAGCCTGATACTCTCCTCGTCCTTCATCTGTTCCTCACTCTTGATCTCACGTCCAGGTGTTTTGCTTTTGCTCCTCGCCTCGGGCACGATACCGTTCATGACGGCGATCACATCGCGGAGTAGGGATGTGGGCATGCCATTCTGGTCAGGCGTCGTCGAAGGAGAAGACGCCCTTTGGTGACCATTTACCAGCGTTTTGGATGAGCTTGCAATCTTCGACTTGGTTGGCGACCCAGATTGTGATAGAAGCGAACCTGCAAAATTCCCACTGGCGAAGCGCTCGACTGGCTTGGAGCTACGAGACGATTGACGGTTGGTTGTCGGCTCTGTAGACTGGTATACAGGCTCTGTGGGTTCCGGGGTAGCATGTGTGGAACTCAGTGGTGAAGAAGCCGAGGACAAAGAAGGCGGATCATTAGCAGCTGGTGTCCGTGGCGGGACGTGCTCGTGCTGTTCTATGGATTGTGCGGGCTTTGTAGATGACACCATCTGGCCAGGAATGGGTCCCGAAGCAGGAAGCACGCCGCTTTCGGTAGCGGCTGTGGTAGGCATATCGTCATGCTCTACTGGATGATCGACATTTGAGGATTGCTCGAAGTTCGGCATAGGGACGTGAGTTGTCGCAAGCGCTGAGTTGTCTGCAGTCATGTCCATCATCCTTGCTTTCCCAATAGTGGAATCGTCAGCATCGACATGCTGCGTGCTTTGGCTGTGAGTGGGTTCAGATCCATCATGGGCCACCGGCAGCTCACCATCTGTCATTGCAACCGCAGAATCTGTACTACCAGTCTCGTGCGTGGCGACCAGCGATGCGCGCTTTGGCACAGGCTCGCCGCCGTCTGGCTCGAGGTCCATGAGGCTTGGATCGACAGCATCCGCAAGATTGCTTTGCTGCAGGGCCTGGGCAGCAAAGTGCTCGAAAGAAGTCGTCGGATGCACGTGGTTAGCATCTTGGTAGTCTTGGTAAGCTTCTGGTGCAATCATATCCTCAAAATCGTCCAGATGAGGATCTATCGCCATCGTTTCCTCGGCCATCTGTTGATGTCCACTAGGTCCAGGAGCAACTTGAATATTGGGTTGCATCTCAGAATAGCCAGAGGAGTATACCGGCCCAGGGAAGATTCGCTGCGGCTCTCGTGGTTCTTTCTTGGGTCTCTTGGTCTCGGAAGACGGTCCATCGGTGCTCTTCCGCTTCTTGGTAGCGTTGCTTCGAGGGATTGGTGCTTGTTTCTCCTTGACAGGATCGATCTGACCATTCTCATCGTGCACACATCGCCGCTGTATGTTGTTAGCAGAGATGGACGAATTATGTAGAGTACTCACTTTGCTCTTGCGACAGTCCGCACATGCCTTGCTTCTTCCACGTCTTGCACTGTTATCAGCATTGGAAGTCTGGTATTGGAGCGAAGGCATGCTTGGTGTTGCGAACTGGGGACCAGAGAGCGGGGCAACGGAGATGGTATCTGACGAGGTATGGGCGGGCGTGTATGGTGTGTCGGAGATGGACGCTTCGAATTTCATGGCTTGACTTCCTGGAGATACGGCTGCTGGAGGAATTCCAGCAGCCACACTTTTGGACATCCTCGGTATGACGACGGCGTCGAACTCTCTTGAGTTTCTGCGTTCTGGTCGTGGCATCGATGAAGTTCCTGGCGCTGTCCCTTCCACGAATTGCTCTTTGTGTTTACATCGGATCCGTCGCCGTCTGCAGGCATCACAAGCAATCCTCTTAGGACCGAGCCCAGATGTCTTCGGCGTGGATGTGAATTGTTGAGGCGGCAGGCTAGCCTCCCTCTGATCTTCAATCTCTTTTGCTTTTGCTGCCTCTTGCTCCTTCTGTCGAGCGGACTGTCTGCCTGGGGCAAGCTTCCACGCCTCGAAAGCTTCATGTCGCTGCATCTGCTTGAGCATCTTGGCCGAGAGCTTCTTCTCGCCGTTTGCTTCCTTCTCGGGGAGACCTGCATCTGGGTGAGCCCAAGCAGGTGGATCCTCGTTGCCGCGCTTCCACGCCACCCACAGTGCGAAAGTCTTGGCCAACTCAAGCGGGTCACCTTGAGATTTCGGGATCGACGCGATAACAGCTTTCCTGGACTCGACAGTGACACCCTCTATACGATCTTGCGAAATCATGACAGTCCTGAAAATGAAGCTGACCAGCTCAGGTAGACCATCGAGTTCTTGCTGGGAGTAGTAGCGAGCATTGTAGAAGTCGCCGCCTTTTTCGGAGCTGTCCCCAATGAGGTCGAACTCCTGCCAGACGGGGACATCACGTTGAAAACGCTCGCCAGAATAGAAAGTATCTCGTACGTTGGCGGGCAGCGGATCCTCCCTTAGATATCTCAGAAGGGCGTACCACATGACCTTCTGGAATTTGGGGTACCTGAACTTCTGCGGTGTCTTGTTTGCTTTCTCGACTTCCACAACCCTGAATTGCATCGAATAGTGCATGTGGGTCAAAAAGTTGCCGCCGATGACCAGACTGTTCGACGGAGTCCAAACGGCATGAATCCATCCCGAGGGAATAAGCATGGTGTCGCCCTCAAACAGGTCGACACGATAGCATTCCTTTGTGATGTTTGGCAAGAATGTGAAGTTCTGCTGTGGGGAGTTGTTCCAGTCTTCGTATGCTTTCAGATGCTTGGCTTTGGGTGGGATGAAGAAGAAAGTCTTGCTTCCACGCAGGATGTGGTAGTAAACGGAGGATCCGCCAAAGTCGATGTGGAAGTCGGTATAGCTGTCAGCGGCAGACATGAGGCAGTAGAAGGCTACGCTCTTGGCTGGCTCCTCCGCAGGCCACACATTGTCCTGAAGATCGATCTGCCGCACTACTTTCGGTCTTCTCAATAAGCGGCCGAGCTTTGTTGCGGAAACCTCGAGCGAGATGACATTCCGGATATCCTTCTCGCCATCCAGCTCGTAGTAATCGGCCCATCTGCCCAGATTCCACATCCGGCCTTCGGTGCCCTGATTTTTGGTGTCGATGACGTCTAGGGGATAATCCGGACCGACAAGAGTACACACCTTGCGGACGGTCAAATCTTGAGGGATGACCATGTCCAATTTGTCTTGCCCGTCATCTGGCACGCTCTCGTACTCAAAGTCAGGTAGGAGCTCGTCAGTCGCGGTGCCGCTGCTAGGATCGGATGTACCGTCGAAGTTCATGCTGATATCTGCATCTGTCGGCTTGTCCTGCCTCATTCCCGGCTTGGGATTGAACTCGGCAGGAATCAGGACGGGCTGATTAAAGCAGGCGCTTCGCTCGAAATAGTCCGCCGTGACCAGCTCTGGCCTCATACGGGGAAAAGCTTCTTCGTCAAACTTGAAGGTACCATCCTTGATCGATTGAATGTAATGGTGTTCCTTACAGTCGTCCGAGGTCTTTAGCACACCCTGATTGAGACCAGCATAATCTACAGCAGTGTGTGCCCTTGTAGACTTGCGGACAAATGTGGTCTGCCCATGCGCGGACTCGCAAGCATTGCAGAAGTACTTGTCAATGTCATGAACCTCACGAATGCTCTTGAAGCCAGCACAATCGGCATGGAACCACTTCTTGCACCCGTTGCAGCTGATCCATGTATCGCTCTCGCCACCGAAAGCCGATTCTCTTGCGGTCGTACAGCTTCCGCAGACAGTATCCTTTGTCAACTTGGGCAGAGCCTTCTTGCCGCCTGCAGCCCTCGATTTGCCGGGCACGAAGTGGCAGTTCGGGGGTATCGAATTTGATCGACTCGACGTTTCGCAGTCAAGGCTTGAGTGGGGTAGGTCGTAATCGGAGAATGACTTTCGGCGCGGTGGTGGAGCTTCCCCGGCGTTCTTTGCAGCAGCAGGCTTCCTACCCCTTCTGCCGGTTGACTTTGGCTTAGAAGTGGTTGTAGTCCCGCTCTTCCTCGGCCCGCGAGGCTTTCCTTTCGGCCAACCTTTTCTCTTTGGCCTTGCTTCTTCAAATTCTGTAGGAGTGCTTTCAACTTCTTGATGATGCCCGATGACACTCGCTGAATCTCCTAGCTGTGCTGTAGCTTGTACTGGCTCTTCCGGTGGAGTGTGGATTTGACTGTGCTTGGTCGCCTCTTTGACATCCTCCATGGGACCCTCACTTCCTCTAGCATCGTGATCGGACGGCTCTTTTGACGAGATGTGAGGTTCCTCTGCTGTGGGTTGTGGCGAAGGCAGGTACGACGGCTCTGTGACAACAAGAGATGCAGGTATGGGCGGGGGTACAGGAGCAAAGATGGGTGTCGGATTGACCCAGTGATGCTGTAGCTGGGGAGGTACCGGAAGCGACGGCGTTCGCGGATGTGAAAAGGCATATGGTGCTACTGGGGGTGGCAGTGGTGGAGGAGCCTGAATAGGCGCGGCAGTAGGTGCGTGGCCTCCAAAAGCTAACAATAACGCAGCCGCCTCGTAATCAGTACTAGCTGGAGTCCGTAACGGCTGTTGAGGCGGCACGTTACTCGTTGCTGGTCTAGCATGCTGCTGATAAGAGTATGACGAGTGCACAAAGGCTTCAGACCGAGCACGCTTTGTAGGGCGTGACGATGGTGTAACCGGTGCTGGAGGGGATCCCCAATGCGCGCCATTTGTGATCGGGTGCTGACTGTAGGTGTTGCTGAATGGATATGAGGGATTTCTCGACTGCGATGCGAGCGGCTCGCTGACCGCGAGAGCGACTTGGGCAAGTTCGTCGATTGTGTTAGACGACTTTCGCTTATGTTCGTTCGCAGTGCGCGGCGTCTTCTCTTGAGGAGTTTTCCTAGCTCTTGGCTGTTTCTGATGTGATCCTTTGCCCTTTACTGGCTTCACCTCTTGTTTTATGTAGCTTTTCAGGAAGGCGGAGTACGGAGTCTCTTTGGGTGGTAGTGTGGGCGAGAGCGGCTCGATGGGTGGCGCCTCCGGGGAACGCAGGCGAGCATATGTGTGCAAGCCCTCATATAGAGGTTTGAATGTTGGGCGACCTGTGCGGTCCATTGTTACCGGTGGCTTTGGAGAATTGCGACTGCAGTCTGAGGTCGGAGTGTCTGAGCAACGCGTGTTGAGTAGCTCCTACTGCGCACCCCAAATAGGCCGAAATGGTCAAGGAGTAGGCATATTATTGTTTCCGAGTGATTTTGAGTATTTGAGACTATACAGCAGGGTTCGAGCAGTTGTGGTTGCTGGTTGATGTTGTGTGAGGTTGTCGAAACCTCGGTGGAGGGGCAAGCGGCTGGTGCGAGCTACCGTCTCAGAACTCGACAAGGAGTAGCTGGAAGGGACAAAGGAATGGACAATGGTCGGAAGAGCAGCCTAAGAGAATGATGCGGGTGATCTCGAGCATGTGTAGTGGTCGTCATATACGTGTTGAGCAGTGTAGTTCGTTGCAGCGCTTGGAATGAGTGCGAACCGATCGTGGAAATCAGATCTGATTCGCTAATGCGGGTGGCTCAGAGATGTTTGGGCACGGTAAATACATGAGCCAGATCAATGGCTCAAGAATGCGGGACTGGTTCATGGATGGCTCAAATCTAGACCTCCTTCTCCGCAGCTGCAAGTGCTGCCTATCCTGGTCGCCAAGCCTGATATCCCGCTTCCAACCTCCAACTCATCCTTGCGCCCCTCGACAAACAAACTATACACCACACCACTCTTCCGAGTGCCTCACGATCTCTACGAATTCGGACCCATATCAATCCACAGGTTCTTATACCGAGCTATGAGTCGCAATGTCAAGCTTCCACCAGAAGTCAACCGGTAAGTCCTTTCCCGAACACAATCACGCGATCACCCACTGACTCTCACTCAGCGCTCTCTTCGTCAAGAACTTGAGCTACAACGTGTCGCCAGAGGAGCTATTCGAGCTCTTTGGCAAATTCGGTCCAGTCCGGTACGTCTCCTCCAGCCCGCGGCAGCATCTCCGAGTCATCTCCCCACCACTAACACTCTCCCAGCCAGATCCGCCAGGGCATGTCCCCGAACACAAAAGGCACCGCCTTCGTCGTCTTCGAGGACATCATGGACGCCAAACAAGCCTGCGACAAGCTCAACGGCTTCAACTTCCAGTCCCGCTACCTCGTGGTACTATACCACCAACCTGAGAAGATGTTGCAAAAACAGGCCGACCTGGCCGAGCGCGCCGCCAATTTAGAAAAGCTCAAGAAGGAGCACGGGATCGAATAGCGGGGGCGGGGAGATGCGGCAGAGGAGGTCCGATCGGTGGAGGAAGACAGGATCGAGAGGACTTCTGCGTGCGGGCCTGGTGCTGGAGCTCGCGCGTGCGCCAATGGAGGGCGCTCTGGTGTGTCTCCCGCGAACGCGAATGGGAGGAAGAAAAGTGTGCAATTTGGTGGAGAGCAGGGTATGTCCAGGGTCAGGAGGGGAAGTGATCTGGTCAAGGGGATGGGCGTTTTGGCGAATTGGACGGCGGGCTTACGAAAGGCGATTGCCTCGAGATGAATGTCATGAGATGAGATACTCTCTTTTCCATGCGGTTGTCAGTGCGACTCCACGCAGGATGAATCAGGCCGATGGCAGTATATACCCAACAACACAGCTCATCAATGCGGTTTCCGAGTCCACAAGGCAAGTCACAACATCTCCGTGTCCTCTGCACGTGCATTGACGTGAAACGTTTTGTATTCCTTAGTACCGATTCCCCAAGGAGCGTCGAGAAGCAATCTATCATACAAGCTACAACGTCAACCCAAATACCTCCCACCAGCCCCAACCGACCGGTCCCTTCAACTCCACCTCCACTCCACTAGCCTTTACTTTCCACCAGTCTGACCTGGCCTCGAGGGGCCTGAACCCGTCGGCCTTGCGCCTCCCTGACCATGTCCACCCCGTCCCTGACCATGACCGCTTTGCCATCCCTGCCAACCCTTACCAGGTCCCTTGGGTCCGAGTCCGCCCGCGCCCTGCTGTCCTTGACCTGGTCCGCCTTTGCGCTCACGCGACGAAAAGCCGGAACGACCGCTATTTTGTTGTCAGAATAGACCGCGTGGCAAGGAGGGTCAGAGGATCGAAGCCCCGTGTAAGCTCGGCGGCGCGAGATACGACAGCCTTCGATCAGAGCGCGAGACGTACCCGTTTGGTGGACCGTATTGTCCGCGTCCCTTGCCGCCGGGAGGACCGTATTGGCCTGGTGGTCCCTGACCGCCTGACCCTGGAGCGCCGGTGGGCTGAGCGCCGCCTGGGAAGCCGCCTGTTGGTGCTGCACCGCCTGGTCCGCCGGGGAAGCCGCCTGTGGGAGCGGCGCCGCCTTGGCCTGGTCTACCTCCGCCGGGACGACCGCCTGGCCCTTGCTGCCCGCCGGAGTGGGCTATCGGGTAGGGAGGACCGTGTGGCTTGGTGGGCGTCGCGAGGATTGAGTTTGTGAGGAGAGCAGTAGCGAGTGTGGAGAGGGCGAAGAACTTCATGGTTGCGGGTGATGTGAGGAGGATGAATGGGATTTATGGTATGTGGTGATTGGAGATGTCCGAGGAAAAAGGGCCACCTGGAGGAGGAGTGCCGTGGTGTGTTATAGTCTGCACATGGCCATGGTGGAGCCAGAGCACTCAGTCCAGAGGCGTGTAGGACAATACTACGGACTTGATGCCATTTGGCGTCTTCAGTGAGGACGTCACGCAAGGCGGGCTGATATTCCTCCTTTGCTGCCATGGCTGAGGTGGAGTGCAGCGCCCCCTGGACGATCGCAAACACGTGCGGCGGGATATGGTCGTTTTTTGGAGTACAGACGGGATGAGCTGATAGTGGAGATAGAGCGATATCGTGGGACCTGCTATTGAACAGAACCCGGTCCAATGAGAGACTCGCTGATCCTCACTTGCAGTCCAGTCCAACGGTTTTGATGATCCGTTCAGGTAGAACATGGAGCTTGTGCGGACATCCGGGCAGAAATGATCGATACGAAGCGGCAGACACGATGTGCATCGAGACCCGCAGAAGCAGGGAGACAATCTGAAACGTTAACGGCAGGCGACTTACTTGAGATGTGACGTATCCTGCAGCTATCATTCATGTCGTGATAATGCGGAAGGACGAGATCATGACCAGGTATTGAAGAGTATCTCTTGGCTTCTGGCAAAGAAGGGACAAGCCTCGCGGCCTGTGGCAAAGGAATGCCTCATTTCGAGTTCCTGCATCACCGACACCAGCGCATCTGAGCAGATCTCGCCAAGCTCAACGACGCTATCGTCGGATCGTATCTGCACGTGGAGCAAGGGTCTGAAGTGCGTAGTGCCATGCAATGACCATGGGTTGACGGTTGAGAGGAGGTTGAGGTCCGGAGATGCGGTGGAAGGAGAAAGAGATCTGCGGCGGCTCTCCAACACCGGCGTCCGGTATCACGACAGCCCCTGAATCCGACCATCTGGTCAATACTGTCTTAAAGGGTCAAACAATGTCAAAGCGTGCATTTGTGTTGTTGACCGGTCAATGACTTCCATTCAGCCCAATGCTGGTAATTTCTCATGTAAATTGGTGCCTGGCACAGCTTCTATCAAACACACATTTAATGCCCCTCTCGTTAGTCCTCCTCAGAATATGCCTTTGAGAACTTGACAAGACTGCTGTAGTCCTCGTACCCTGTCACCCTAGCACGTCCCTGGATCCCTGTCACGCCCGTCTCCTCGTTGTCCCCGACCGACCAGCTCTTTGGCATCAACCTGAAGAAGCCCTTGCCATCCTTGATCAGCTGTGTCCTCTCCAACTCCATGTCCCCCTTGCTCTCTGACGCATTAAATCGATTCGTCGCTGTTCCATCACGATGGACCAGCTTGATATCTTTGGCGCCAAGCTGAGAAAGCGCGTCTCTGCGCCGTTCCCGATGCTCTATGATGTCAACGTCAATGGTGTCCAATGCCACGAATCTGTACACATGTATGTCTCTTGTCTGACCGGGGCGCCTGACACGCCCGATGGCTTGAGCCATAGCTGCATCGTACTCGTATTGCGAATCCATGAGCAACGGGCTAAGGAATAAGACGTGGTTGGCCATAGTCAAATTGATTCCTGCAGCCGAAGAGTCTGATCCGTTCAGGATGATGACAGTGGCGCGAGTGCGTGGGTCTGTCTCCGTCTGGAATTTGGTGACTTGTGCGGAGGCAGAAGAGTTCTCTCGAACACAGACACAGCCGATACCAGATGTGCGGCATGCACTTTCCATGTCGTTGATCTGTTCGGCATATTGCACAAACAAGATGGCTTGCTCGTTATCGTCCTTGATGCTTTGAAGTTGGTCCACCACAGCTTTGATCTTGGCCCCTGGAAGCCCGGCCAATGCCACATCGGGTTGAGCTTGTTCAAGCTTGCTGGAACGCAGCAGGTGATAGCTGTGGATCGGGGCATTGCAACCCACAGCCGCGCAGAGTCCGGTACTCAATTGCGAAGTATTCCAGCAATCCTCACAAATGATGTGACCACAAAGAGCAGAGACCGACAGTTCTGCATCGGCAGTAGTGAGGCAGTCGGCACTGTTGCATAGACGATCGTCGGCTTTGCCGAGCAAAACCTGTGAGTTCTTGACAAATCGTACAGATCTGGATGTCACGAGGTACTGCTTTGCAATGTCGTTCGTCTTCGATAGCTGCCCTTTGATCTTCTCATCTGACGCCTTGACTGCGGAGCACCGCTGAGCTGCTTGTAACAGCTTCGCAATGGTCAAGCGGGCATCTTCGTCTCCAAGAGAGCCAACTTCGAGGATGTTCGCCCTCCAACTCTCGTACAAGTCACCAACTTTGTCCTTGTCTTTGGCTGTCTTCGTCACGCTTTGGCTCTTGACAGGCTTGCTTTTGATCATTGAAACCAGCTGTTGAATCGCCTGTTCTAATCGTTTTCTCGCCTCCTCAACTTGTTGAGAACGCCTCGCACAGACGGCATGTGTCGTGACAATACCATCGCGTTTCGCATATCGATCCTGATTGACTGTCGCCGCCAGCCGTACAAGAGCCTCTTCGGCGCTCTGGGCATCTTCAAGGACATCGGCGATCTGGTAATCTCGATCACGATCCTCTGCTTTCTTGGTCTTTTTGATGCGCATGTCTGAGCTATTCAAGTGCTGAGAGACTTCCGTATATATCAGACGGTGGGCGTGCGAGAGTGGGACGGGCACGAGATAATCCATATAAGGCCAGTCATCGAATTCCAGGATGTTTTGCCGCACGAAGCTGTTGAGAAAGTCCTGAGCAAGCTCAAAAGTGCGCTTTGTGACCGCCATGGAAGCGCTTGATCTGAAAGTCTGGAACTGCTCGAAATCTGTCTTCTCTTCCAGGATCGCTTTGAAATTCTTGGTCGATAGCGCACCTGGAGCATTCTCACTGACTCTAAGTCTCACGCCGATTAGATCAGCCATTTTTGCAATGTCATATGGATCTTGTATCTTTGCTGTGGCCGACAACGCCCATCTCTTATCAGCCTTGAGATTCTCGACGGCAGCATAGTCTTTTGCGGTCAGATAGGTGAACTCATCGACCACGATTCTGTTGAACCTGAACAGCTCGAACAGAGCATGTCCAGTTGAGGCAAGTGCATCGGTATCCAGGTTGGGGATTCTGGCACGCTTGGTTGAGCCTGGTCCTTCCGTCTCCCTGTTCGCGTAGGCCTGTCCTTTCAGTCTCTTGGAGGGCACGAAGGAGGCGAAGTCGGGATCTTCTTTATGCTCATTGTATGCCAACTTGACCGTTTCTTCGAACCGCTTGCGACCGTGCTTTATTAAGATGTCTGCGTGTTGGTAGATCTGACCATTGACAAAGGCCAGCCAGCTCGTATATTGTCGACCCCTGGTACTGTTTGGCTCCGGGACACCCGCAAAGGCAGCCAAGCGTCTGACATAGGCATCAGATGTGAGCAAGTCTTGATTGACCACAATGATACGAGCTCGTAAGAAGTTCTCAATGCTATGCTTGGCAAGATCGTTCACTACGTTCACCGTTATAGTCGTGCGTGCGAATTCTTTTCCTAGGACTTTATCCACTTCGGAGGCCCACTGCTGAACAAGTGTCTTTGGCGCTATCACTAGCGTTCCAGAGTGGGGAATAGGACCGGGCACGATCGCATCGTTCAATGAAGTTGCCATATCACTGACGATGTCTACCGTTGATCGATCATGGTAATCCGTACCAATCAGAGCCAGTGTACATATGGTCTTGCCAAATCCAGGATGTGAGGCCTGTATGCCACCTTTGACACTATGCTTCCGGCTTGCCTTAACCTCGATACGCCAGTCGACATTTGGGAGAAGGGTCTCCTCAACCTCCTCTATCATGTATTCGCGACCACCATTAGCTTCTTGATTGAGCATCCACGCAAGGCTTCGTTGTTGCTTCGGCCAAAGCGTAATGTGGAACTTCACGGGACAGGCGAGTGGTACATCGCTGTCATTGTTCTGCAGCGAGAACGTCGGAAGTTCCAAGGCACTGGCCTCAGCATACGCCGGATCGACGCCCCAAGTGACACTCGGTCGAGCTGCTGTCATGCTCGTGCAAAGCTGCTCAAGCCTGCTTGTAGCGCGGTGGGCCAGAGTCGCAAGGTTTACACGAACAGATATTCTCTGCGCAACGGCGTCGCCTGAGGTATGTAATTGTACCACAGCCGGACGAGCTTTCAACTTTGCTTCGTATTCGGTCGCGGCAGCTGGATGCTCATATGGTCGCAAGGACTTCATGTCAGTACTCCACTTCCACCTTAAAGGTGCTGTAGCCGGCAGACAGGTCGTGCAGGATGCCGCTGCTTCGGAAATAATGATAGGAGCATTATGGACAGCGGGGAAGGCAGACTGAGCATTTGCAAACATCCAGCTTGTGTCCGCAAAGTTCGGATCTGCCGTGCTCTGCTGAGCAGCCAAGGACGAGAACGATATGAGTTCGATCGCATGTGAACAGTCCCCAGCGTCAAGTCTCACATCTCTTGAGGTATCAATGCAGTGAGCTTCGAGACTGGTGGACAGCTCGACGACTTTCATAGACTTCTTAGAAACAGTAAGCCAGGCATCATCCACAGTTATGCTTGAAGATTTTGATGCTGTTGGTCCGGACCAGGGACGCCATGCCGGTGGTAGTCTACCGAAGTGCTGACGGACTTCTGGATACTTCTTCGCCTCGATGTCGTCAGTGAACATCATGGTGTCACTTGAGGCATCTGCTATCGGGTCTGGATCTAGCATCAGGTAGCGATCAGGCACGGTAGCTCCGGATCTCTTGTACAGGCATTCCGACGCAGTACCGCAATGGGGAAGCGCGATGTATGTGCCTTCGATACCCTCTGGAGATTCATCAGAGCCAACGACATTTAGAATAGCCGGTACAACATGATCTTCAAAAGCGGGTAACTGCAAGCGGGCCATCCAAGAGGCGATCATTTCTGCGCTTGCCGGGCTGATCACTAGTTGCGAGGTGCGCTTCTGAGGGTATCTGATTCTCCAATCTTCAGCAAAGACCTCGTTTCCAGTGACGATAGCTTCCGCGATTGGCCTGTCGAGGAAGCGGCGTAGCCTGTCATTCGCCGGTAAGTCAGCATCCGGAAAAGCATACAGTCGCCAATGCAAACCAGATGCAGCGATTTCGAGTTCGAGTTTTGACCTTTCCGATGACCAAACAGCAGACCAGGACCGGCCTCGTTGGAGATGTGAGAACCGATATGGGTATTCGATAGTGCGAGTCAATATCCGAACGTAGCCCGGATTAGCGTCGGTCATAGCACTGCTCAGGAGTGCTCCAATATCTTCTCCGGTTGTGATTCGGAGGTGAGAAGGGAATCTTGGAGCCCAACGATGGCGGAATTCCACAGGATCAAGGCGGTCAGTACGCTGTGTGTGACATCCGCTATAATTGTGCTGAGGCTTGCCGCCACAGGCAAGACAGGTCGTATGGCCACAATCTGCGCATTGTTGGATCGGTCTTTTCGCTAGATCCGAAGGTCCCTCGCAACTACATTTCTTCGACGAAGCTACTGCTTCCGCAAGCAATAGAGATACGTCAATCACATCATGAGAGCTGGACAAATCCAGCGCGACAGCGGTGCTTGGCATGACTTCTATCTTCGCCTTGTTTAGCACAGGTTTCGCGCTATCGTCTGTTGCGACACCTAAGCATCTGGAGGGCGTCGCTAGTAATGCGGCGAGCATAGAAGCACCGACCACGGTCGAACTCATAGCGTTACCGGCCATGTCTTGGATCTGACGTGGCGTCTCAGTTGTAAATGATATCTTGTCGAGGGGTAGACCTTGCAGTGCCAGGGTCTCTTCGGAAGTCAATGGACCTCCTCGAATCGACAAGAAAAATATCCCGGACGGGGTAATGCATTGCGCTATGCCCGGGGGGGTCGTATCTGGATTTCTGTCAAGATTTTGAGAGACATTGCTGATCCGATGCTTGAATGTGATGTCGAAATTGCCTCCGTCCGGATGAGCTTTTCGCAGGAGTGAACAGTCGATCATGTCCCATATGCGCTCGACCATGGCACGGAACCAGCTGCTGTCTGCATTGCTGGGGAGTCGCATCGATCCGCTCTCCTGCCAAGAAGTGTATGGTCTGGCATTACCTATCTTCTCTTTGCGCCTGTACTCGATGTGACGCAAAAGGCATTTCGACCAGTCTACCTCACGTAGAGCAGTATCTAGGACACTCCGTCGCTTCGTGAGCTCTCTAGCTCGCAATACAGCTTGATCGTCATCGTCTAGCATGAACGCAGCGGCTGGAGAGCTAGCCTGTCGCTTCAACCTTTCCATATAGCGGACCCAGTGTTGAGCAATTTTGCTGGCTTCCTTGTCATCCTCACATATGGACGGATCGATGCAAAACATGTAGCCTCTTTGCCTGGTCTGTGGGAGATAGTAGTTTTTCGTGTCAACGAGAACTCCGGCCGCCTTGTAGTCGATATCCTCGTACATGGCAAGCATGTTGTCCCAAGGTGCTGTGAATACATTCTCCAGTATCAGCATCTTAGGTCGCCAGACCTTAGCGTAAGCCAGAACGGCTCGAAAGGTATCTCCTGATTCGCCTTCATCGTCAATTGTCTTCTTCTTTGAATTTAGTGCAGAGTAGTCTACACATGCTGTCCCAGCAATAATCAAGTCGAGATCTGCGGGCACTAGAGCCTGAGCGCCATATGCTGTAGTTGCTGTCGCTGTCTGATCCTTGACACCAGTAAGTTCTGTAATGTCCCTGAAGATCAAGGGCACTTGAAAGTTTCGCTCAATGTATGCTTGCTTGAAAGGTACGATTTCTGCGGAGAATAGATGCACGGTGTCGAACGACTCGCCTACGGCATCGTTGAGAATCCCCTGGATCAGCTGAAGAGCGAGTAGTGGACTCTCGGTGCCTGAGCACATGGTCGCGATACGGAGTGTACGACCCTTCAATTCTCCGATTGCCTTCTGCAGACCCAGTGAGAGTGCCTTCTTTGTCATATCACGGAAAGCATCGTGGACATTCGTAATTGGTGGCAGGCTTGGATCAAGCTGCCTGAATTGCGCGCCTCCAGAAAGGTTATTCATCCGATCTTTCGTATTTTTCTTCTTAGACGTCGCGGCCCCGGAAAGCGGCGCAACGTGGGCTTCGGAGCGACCTCCGACGTCCTTGGTGGAAATAGTCTTGGTGCCCTTCGCCTTCCGGGATCTGCTGCGAGCCTTCGACCTTCCGCCATCGACTGATGTATCGCTCTCTGGTTCTCCAACATCTAGCTCACTCGAATCTACAATGCCATCGTCGTCGCCATCTGAAATTAAGGAGGCAGCACGATCGTCGTCCGGCGAGAAGTCAGAACTTTGGCCCGATCCACGCCGTCGAGTCCGTCGGGGCTTGGGTCGCTCGTCGTCGCTATCAGGCTCGATGACAAGCTTGAATGTTGACACTCGTCCTGAACGACGTCTGGTACTGGTGATATGCGAGGTATCAGGATCGACGGTGAATGTGGTTGTCTCCGGATTCACAGTATCCTTGACACGACTTTCGTCGCCGGATGAGTCGGTGAATGGGAGGCGATCCGTGGATTGAGCTTCGACGGATGGGCCAGGCTGAAAATCAATGAGAAGCCCAGGGTCGCATTTGACGATCTCAATGATAGGTATTGAGGCAGACGAGGTTGTCGATAATGCTGAGGTCGCTAAAGAGACCGCTCTAGTGTTCTGGGGGCGTTGATCTCCACGGTCGCTTCTACCCCAAAATGAGCGTATATCTCTGGTCTGCACTTTCTTTCGTGCGAGAACAGATGGCGAAGAATCAGAGGCTGTTTTGCGCTTCGGCATGATTGGTAGATGTAGCACAAGACTGCGTGGTGAGGTTCAATTCCATGACAAATTGAGTTATAACAAATTATAGGAAGAGCTGCGCGTGAAACGCCGCTGGGTGAACGCGACGTCGGGGTCCGCGCGTGAGAACGCCGACGGGGACTTTCCACTAGCCGAATTGGGCGTGACGAATTCCGGCCTGAATAGAAGTGGGCAGCTGTCAGGATTCCTCCTCCGCTCGAAACGACCTCGTTTGTCGATTCTCGTCCACAGATGCGCACACCTGCAATCTATGTTATCCCGAAAAGGTGTTGAATCATTGGTCCTTGGCCACTCGACATACAGAGGCGACTCGCCTGATACCTTGAGGAGTAGACGCTGGATTGCCTGGCGCGGCGGCTGCACCGAAGTGGTAGAGTAAGGTCCCGGTCAATCTGCTTCACGTAGCCGCTCATCATCAAGCTAAAGTTGACGCTGTTTTGCGGTCCCAATTTCCAGCAAGCTTGCGAGTCACTTGGGCCTCTGTTGTTGGTCGAGTAGCCCTTATATGTACGCCAGCAGCGCAGCTGAAGACTTGGAGTTGGCGTGACGAGGCTTAGATTCCTCCCCCTCGACATGGCGCGTTGCGACCGGACCAGTGACGTCCATACCTCGAGTCCGAAACAAATGGTGAGAACACTATTCTCAGCTTGGAATTATGCGCCGCATAGTGTGCGGCACAACTCCTCGCGACTGCGCCACAAAAGCAGCGGCTAGGATCATGTTTGTCCATGCTCACTGCCATTCTGTGACTTCCAATACTTTGGGCCAACTTAGAAAGAAACACCTTGTCGCAAAGTCATCCAAGTCTTCTATCACCGAGGTCAGCCGTCAACTTGACGGACTGCAAGGACGATGCCGTGAGACCAAGAAGCAACGCATCAAGCTCGGGAGCCGAGCAAAAACAGCACGCAATAATCGCAAAGATGCAGAGACCAGAGTGCGGAAGGACTTTGCTGCAAGCAGTACCTCGAAATTTGGCGAACGCAAGAGTACGTGGACATGCCGATGGACTTTGTTGAGACTGATAAGCAGTAGGAAAGCAACTGCAAGACGCTTTACGATCGGCGCAAGCCTCCGAGAGCGACTTCAATGCCCAGCTCGCCCGACAGAGGAGCATTTTGAAGAGGCAGGAAAAGGATCTTCTTAATCTACAAAGGCGAATCGAAGCAACCTACGCAACAACTCGAAGGTGAGATGCTTATGAGATCTTTCAGTCTTAGCTAACAGATCTAGACTCTCTCCAGAGCTAGCTGAGATGATTGCTTGCTATGTACTCGCTCATGAATTGCGGGATTTGTAGAAATCCAGTATTCTTGAATAGAATAGGAAGATGGGGATTGAGCGATACAGAATAAATGTAACATATGTCGTGGAGTATCTTGCGCACATATTGCAATAAAAGAAACTGCTTTCTCTCTTGCCTGGAACATGTTTCGGCTGATCAGATGAGGCGTGACGTCCCCAATGGTTGTCCAAGCCAGCGTCCAAAGCGGCGCAGCACATCTATGCCATTGTTTGACTCGTTGCAAAAAAAAATTTACTTCTCTCGGCAAGGATTCTTCATTACATGAGTAAGCGCAATTGGTACATCACAATTGATCGTATAGGAGAAGCATCAGCATTGGAATCAAAACGACAAGTTGATCTGCCGGATAAGGTACAGGACAAGACTTTAGGCATTCCGCAGAAGATGGGTGGTTGATTAGGGAGGCTCATAACGAGGAGCTTTGACCTCCTGTCTATAACGCGACTTTTTCTAGCACCTTTAACCCGAGCTGTAACATCACGCTTTCTTGAGGCCAACCATGTTTCCAATTGGAATACCTCTCGCTCCTCCTATATCGTAGGCCTCGACCAGACGGCAATATACCTTTCACGCGTTCGCGTCGTGCACGAACGTTCTTGTCTCCCAACTGGAACTATGGCCGGTGTGAAGTACGTAAAGAAGACCTCAGAGCCTGAACCCAAGAAGGTCATCACCCCTTCAAAACCTGCTAGCAAAGGCACCGATCAAGACAGAAAGCCGGCGGCCAACACCAAAGCGAAAGTCATGCAGCGAGTAGCGACCCGTGACACCAAAAAGGCCGACAAACCCATTGCAAATGGCACAAGGTCTGCTTCTGGTCCTGCTCCCGCCTCCAAATCGCAAGGTAACATGTCTTAACATAACATCGATCGCTCTTTGACTGACTTTTCAGTTCGTACAAAGAAATTAGAAGACACAGCAATGACGGACTCGAAAGAAGCATCGACAGGCAAAGCTTCTCGAAAGCGCAAGGCGCCGGAAGACGCTAATCCAGAAGTCAAAAAGGAGGTGAAAAAGGCAAAGACGACAGCGAAGCGCCCAGCTATCAACACTGCGCCATCGGAACGCCTTCACGTGTATGTCTTTGGTGACGGCGAACAGGGTGAGCTCGGTCTCGGAGCGGGAAAGGGTGGCTTCCACGTTAGCCGCGCAAAGCTCAACCCTATCCTTTCGACAGGCTCTGTCAATGTCGTTCAGATCGCAGCTGGCGGTATGCACGCAGTCGCTTTGACTGCTGAAAATAAGATCTTGACCTGGGGCGTCAATGATCAGGGAGCACTTGGAAGAAATACAGACTGGGAGGGTGGTCTTGTAGACATAGACGACAACAAGAGTGACGGAAGTGATGAATCACTGGAAGTGGAGCTCAATCCACGGGAAAGCACCCCCACCGCAGTGCCCACCGAGAGCTTCCCTGAGGACACAACTTTTGTTCAAGTTGCAGCAGGCGATTCTACAACTTTCGCGCTCACTGACGACGGCCAAGTCTGGGGCTGGGGCACATTTAGAGTAAGGCAAGCAGTCGACATGATTTCTCGAGGCTAATTCAGATCAGAGCAACGAAGGTATTTTTGGATTCTCCCCAGGTCACCTTGTGCAAAAAGAACCAGCACTTGTAGCAGGACTGAAGAATATCAAGAAAGTCGCTTGTGGTGCGAATCACGCACTTGCACTTGATGCTTCTGGCGCAGTCTATGCTTGGGGATCTGGACAGCAAAATCAACTAGGTCGGCGTGTAGTGGAGCGGACCAAGATTCAGGGTCTGATTCCACGCGAATTTGGTCTACCCAGACGTGCAATTGTCGATATTGCTTGTGGTGAGTATCACTCTTTTGCCATTGACAATCAAGGCCAAGTTTGGTCCTGGGGTCTGAACAGCTATTGCGAGACGGGCATTGCCGACAGTGTCAGCGAGGACGAGGCTGTCATCCTCAAGCCAAGGACGATCGAAGGACTGCTGGGGCGCAAGATCGTGTGCATAAAAGGCGGCGCGCACCACTCGGTAGCAGTCACTGACAGTGGCGAGTGTCTGACATGGGGCCGTGTCGATGGTTGTCAAACCGGTATAGCGACCAGCGAGCTCGAGAGACTCGATGTCATCAGGGATCAAAGGGATCGAATACGCATTCTCAAGGTGCCCACCAAGGTATCGGCGATCAGCGAGCCTGTTGCTATGGCTACCGCGCAGAGCGACCACTGCATGGCAGTCACCAAAGACGGCAAAGTCTATGGCTGGGGTTTTGCAGCTAGCAAACAACTAGGCCTCGGTGACGAAGACGAGCACCCTGTAGCGACTCGCATCAACAGTAAGGCAATCAACGAGAAGAAGATCTCGGCAGCATATGCTGGAGGACAATTTGGGCTGTTGACAAGCCTGGCCGAAGCACCGACAGCAACCATGAATGGTACCAACCATCTGGCGTAAATGCCTACTGGGCTTGATTTGATCTGTTGCAAGTCGGATTGCCGTGCCGTGGTCTCGAAGATGCTTACGACTGCACGAGTATCGATCCCCAGCTGCTAGAGGAAGCGGACCACTGCTTCAAGCTCTTGGAATGAGGTTATCCAAAGCGTTTGGAACAATTGATATACATGTGCATTAACGGTGCTTCAGCTGCCCTTCCCGTGTTGCAGGTGATACGGCATACCCCAGCCTCTCGTAGCGAATGTCAGCTCGCGCAAACGAGGGGAGAACGCGGAACTGGCTCCGCCGGCACCCCTTGTAACCCCTGATATTTTCCAAAATAGGGGATTCATCATCCAATTCCAGCGAGTTCGAGACCTTGACTCCCCTATCGCGAAGCTAGAAATCCTGGAGATCGTAGTCCTCTAAGTCAATCGCTCATACAGCCTATTGTATGGTGTTCATGTACCCGTCTTCAATACCATGGCTTCTTCCTATACTTTCGAAGATCTCAGTGGCACTGCTGTAAGCAGTTCCGGTAATCCCTATGATGGACTGATCGAAGCATGCCACGATGATCCGGTCAGTACGAGAAATTCGTTTGTATCTTGATTAGTCTCATAATCGGTGCAGAAGCAAATACAGACCAAGTACGAGACACACCGCAATACTCGGGAGGGGCAGCAAAAAGCGAAACTGCTATCAGCGGATTTCGACGCGGTCATCGTTGACGAGACACTCCTGAAGCTTGAGACGCAGCCTGGATATGTAGATCCAAGGAACTGCCTTGTGTTCTGGGCGAGACCGCCAAAAGCACTCAGGTCACTCATAGTACAGATACAACAGAAGCTCAAAGATGTCGTCCCAAGTCTGTCACACATGACGATACATGGGTGACTCTTGCTGACACTGACAGAGCTGTGGGTCATGCCTGAAGACTGCTTGCACACGACAACACTGGAGATCACGCACTCTCTGACAGAGCCAGAAATCACCGAGCTTGTCAGCCGTCTCGAACCCGTCGCGCGAAAGGTTGTCGACTACACGTACGACCACCGCGCGCGAATCATCAAGCCCAAGATCACCTATGATGCTCAAGCAATGGCGCTTTCGTTCCTACCTGCCAGTGGCGAGGGTCTCCCAGAAGGACGGACCGGAGCAGACGACAAGTTTACCTACCACCATCTCCGCAAGGAGCTTTGGTCCGTCTGCACAGATGCAGGAGTCAAAGTAGCAAGTCGCTACATTGTGCCATCCGCACATCTTACTCTTGGGCGCTTCATCTTCGCGGATGAGTTCAAGAAGAGTGACGGGAGTTTTGACCACGATCGCATGGAGCGACTGGTGGAAGTGATCGAGGAGACGAATCAATGGCTTGAACAGAATTACTGGCCCGATGCTCAAGGTCGTATCAAGGAAGGAGGCGAATGGATTCTTGGTCAAGAGAGAGGCCTTGACCACAGACGAGGGACTCTTTGGTATGGTGGTGGAGAAACAATCGTTCTCGGTAAAGGATTTTGACGACGTCTTCGATATCGACAGTTATGAACATACCAATAACCGACATGAGTTGTCGACGGCACAGAAGCGAGACTATCGGTAGTCCCAGAAGGTTCATGTGGATCAATAGTCGGTGATCAGATAGATGGAAAATGTGGGCGTGTCTGTCACACCAAAGCATGATTTCATATGCATCCCTGGAAGTGATCGACTGTCAGGCTCGCGTCTCCGGTGGCCCTAGCTCCCAATTAGTGCTGCAACTATCTTGGTCAAGCTTCAGGTCTTAAGGGATGTTGATGGCAGGGTCAAAACAGTGAGGGTGCTGCTAGATATCGAGTATGATATCGGACCGCCATCTCTGAAAGATTCTTTCAATCAATATGTGAGATGACAATTGTGCGAGGGCCTCAATGAATCATTCCGTAGCCACATACCGTGCCACAGCGGCACCTAGATAACACCGCAGAGGACGTCAGTGTCCCAAACGAGTATCTGCATCCAAAGCTTGAATTTCGTCACGATCCAAAGACAAAGCAGCATGCCATGACCGTAATGGCCAGCGTGAAATTGGGCTCGTAGATCCTCCCGCTCGGCAGTGGTGTAGTTTAACAGGTCCTTTCTAAAAGAGAGAGTTTCCGGAATACCTTCGGGTCAAAGCTAGCCCCCAGGCCCCACTTATTTCCTCCCTTCTAAGCTGCTAGTCTTGGCGTGACAGACAGCTTTGCAACCAACCTGCACGCGCAAAGCTGTACTTCGTCAGATAGCAAGTCCAACCCTGCGTGTCAACCATCCACAGCTCATCCGGAGTCCCCGCCCTTCATCTCAGTCTTGGATCCGTTGGCACCTTCGGTCATCTCATTCAACCTTTCGCCCACAATGGGTAAGTCTGACCCCATCCTGATCCCTCTCCCAATCTCTTTCCCCGACTCATCGCACATCTATCTCCACCCCTCCTCTCGTCTCTAGTCCTCTAGAGATTTATCTAGTCTTCGTTGAATGTCGCTGACTTATTCTCCTCGAGCAGACGACTCATATCGTCCCCGTGAAAGTGTAAGTCAAACCCTTCCCTCATGACATGTCCTCTGCCTCAGCCGCCGCCGCCGCAAGCCAATGCCTGCGGGAGTTATTCAAGAGCTGGTCGGAACAATATAGTGGGCTACTGGAACATGGAAACGCTTAGGGATAGCTTATCTGGAGCTCAAAGCCGGTCTCAGTTGGGCGACACAGAGCTCTTCTCGAGTCAACATGGATCCTCAACCTCACATTCCTGGAGCTCTCGTGGACGTGGACAACAAACTCGATTTTATCTCGAAGGGAGCTCCGATAAGGATAACGCGGACTGTTTGGGTGTATTTGAAGTGGTTGAAGATGCGTGTGGGCATCAGTCGGGCAGCCATGGCAAGTGCACCCTCAATTCAGAGGACACAATCGGACACACTCGATTATCTTATGTCGGACAAACACGGTACATATGGAATCACATGTGTATTGTCGACGCCATTCGTGCCACGTCACGAAAATTTCTGCAGACAGGCATCCACCTTAACAAATGCGCTCAATTCACTTTTGTCCTCATCCCACGAACAATCACATCGGATCAACACGTCGAACAACACCTGGTACGCATATACCTGCCACTGGACAACTTTGGACCTGTTCTGATAACTTATCGGCGAGGACGGGATGATGAGATCTGAGTCTTCATGGTATAGAGAGCTGACAAGCAGACAGCGCGACAGGTCTCGTTCACGCCGTCGCTCACGCAGTCCCCGTCGCAGTCGCCGTGACTACGACTCACGCTCGCGTTCTCGCGAAGACTACAGACGCTCCGAACGTCGTTCCCGCTCTCCTGCCAACGGCAACTCCGGTGTTTACTCCAATAACTACAGCTCAGGTCGCGGAGGTCCCCCACCACAGAGGTCATTCGAAGACCGCAGTGCGGCGAAAGAGCAGATGATGTCTTCCGTTCGCGACAACTCCCAGCAGGACCGCCGTGTCTATGTCGGCAACCTCTCATATGATGTCAAGTGGCACCATCTCAAAGATTTTATGCGTCAAGGTCAGTCATCCTAGTCCTACTTCCATATGCCAGACACTAACATCTATCACAGCCGGCGAAGTTCTCTTCGCCGACGTCTTGTTACTTCCGAATGGAATGTCGAAGGTGGGCACATGATCGGCTGGTTTACCTGGCTTTTTGGTTTTGTATTTTGATGGAATCTTGTCTGACGGATTGGACCTTGGTCCGGGTCATTATAGGGATGCGGGTAGGTCACGTCACTTCTGATCATCATATACATACTAATATCTTCTCCAGAATAGTGGAATACGCTACGAAAGACCAGGCTCAGAACGCCGTCAACACTCTCTCCAACCAGAATCTGATGGGCCGACTCATCTACGTGCGCGAAGTATGCCGACGATGGATCCGGTGGATGATGGACGTTATCTGATGATTTGTGTAGGATCGTGAGGCCGAGCCCCGCTTCAGTCAGTCAGGCGGTGGTGGCGGCCGTGGCGGCTTTGGTGGTGGCCCCGGTTTTGCTGGACCAGGCGGAGGTGGACCTGGCTTTGGCGGCGGAGGATATGGTGGGGGCGGTATGGGTGGTGGCATGGGAGGAGGCGGTGCTGGCCGTCAGGTCTTCGTCTCCAACGTTGGTCCACCCTTCCTACTTCCACGCCACTTGACTAACACTCTCTAGCTGCCCTACACTGTCGGATGGCAGGATCTCAAGGACCTCTTCCGTCAGGCTGGTACGTATTATCCGAACAGATGGACTGGCCCACAGCGGTACGATCCAAAATATCATACTGACTCTGTCAAAGCTCACGCTGGTTCCGTCATCCGCGCCGACATCCATATGGCTCCCGACGGTCGTCCTAAGGGCTCTGGTATCGTCGCCTTCGACAATCCTGATGACGCCCGCAACGCCATTCAGCAATTCAACGGCTACGACTGGAACGGTCGCGTTCTCGAAGTCCGCGAAGATCGTTTCGCCGGGTCTGGTGGGCCGGGAGGTGGATTTGGCGGTCGTGGCGGGTTCATGGGAGGCCGCGGCGCATACGGCGGAGGAGGGTTTGGAGGTCGTGGTGGATTTGGCGGCCGTGGTGGATTTGGAGGAGGATTTGGTGGTCGTGGCGGTTATCAGGGTGGAGGAGGTGGTGGTTACCAGGGCGGCGGGGGCGGATTTGGTGGCCCTCCAGGTGCCGGAGCCGATCAGCCTGCTGCTCAGCCAAATCCATTCACCGACTTTGCCACTTCTGGCGGCGAGCAGAGCCCTACCATCTACGTCCGCAACGTGAGTACTACTCTTCCCTTTCAGATACAAGCCTGACCATGAGGCAGCTTCCCTGGTCTACCAGCAACGAAGACCTTGTCGACCTCTTCACCACTATCGGAAAAGTCGAGCGTGCTGAGATTCAGTATGAGCCCAATGGTCGCTCCAAGGGTACCGGTGTCGTCGAGTTCGCGAGCCAGGGTGATGCAGAGACTTCTATCTGTATGTATATCGAAAGACTCTACGCGGATCACTTACTGACGATGCCCAGCCAAATTCTCCGGCTACATGTACGGAGGTCGTCCTCTCGGCTTGAGCTACGTCAAGTACCTCAACCAGCAGGGCGGTGGCGGCGATGCGATGGAGGCTGAGGCTACTGGTCTCACCCAGGATCAGATCATGTGATCGACTCCGACCATCAGCACAACTTCTTCCGACAAGTCTTTCTTTCGAGCCTCTTGCACAGAGAATGTGCACTGACATAGGCTTTTCACTGTCACACAACTAATAAAAGTTCCGGGTCAAGGCTGCATGAATGGGCTGGCAAGGGGATGCGATCAGCCAGTGGACGGATAGCCGGTGCACTCTTGCCTTGATACCATCATCTCCAACAAGAGAATGAATCTGAAACTGCTTTAAAATCTGATATATGGTTCTATGTGTCTATGCAATCGCAGGCTTTGCCTCGGGTATCGTCAAAACTCGCATGATCCATTCATACACCGCCCACTGTACCGCATTGACGATGAATGCTCTTGCACTGCATACGCCTAATCCCCTGAAGAAGACGCTGGCGCCCTCGTCTCTATATGCTTGTCGCGCAATCTGCACGGCTGATTGTCGTATCTGAGGTCTTCTCAGAATCGACGTTGCCTCCGTGACTGGTGAAGCTGGGTGAGATTGTAGTCCCTGAGTCTGCACTCTGGTCTTAATCACGTCTGGAAGAGTCAGTGACTGGCTGGGACTGAAAGCGGGCTTGCATTTACCTAATGGAAAGATTGATGCCCATGTCACTACACCTGCAATACCTCCACACAGCAGGACAGACATCCATTCTGGGTTGTCGCCATCCCTCGATTTCATGAAAGCTCGTTTGCTCATCTCGTACGACAAATAGCTGCGTCCATCAGCACATCATACCATGCAAGACAGGTCATGATACTCACTAAAAGCCATATCCCACCCCGTCCCTGACGCTGGTGATCCCTCCACCCCAGTACAGACCCCTGAATCCATCCCCACGCCAGATTTCTCTTGCAGCGTCCAAGCTGCTCACGTTCCGTTTGCTGACTTGTACGCGACACTTGATGAGCTCAGTCGGCGCGCTGACCACAAATGTTGCCAGGCCTGCCACCGCTCCTGCAACCCATGTCTTTGCCAAAGAATGTGGATTGAGAGGGTCCTCGTGCATCAAGTACATCGATCGATTATATGACATGAACAACAAAGCATTGAGAGCGCCATAGCCAAGTACGGGTGCTGCAGACCCCTTGACCAATTCCCCGAACCTGTATGCTGAAGGTGGTGGGGCAGAGAGAGCCGCAGGAGATGCTGCTGGTATTGAGGGTGACTGGCCAGCTTGAACTCGTGTCTTGATCAAATCCAGGGGATTGCCAATGATAATGCCAGCTGCTCCAGACAGGTAGCCTGCCCAGAAATCAGCACTCATTGCTAAGGGACGAGACGGGGCATGTAGCGATGTGGGGTGAAATTGAGATAGGGACGAGCGTGCACCAGCCACAGTGGCGCAGATCTGACCCCTCCTCGATCTTTCCGAGATCTGCCCTTGCTTCAGAGGCGATCTGGGACCTTGTGCGTCACTGCAGACAACCACACTCAACATCCTTTTCGCATCCATTCCTCACATCGTCTTACATTTCTTTGCTCGACATCTCACTCTTCGTTTGCTATGCATCAAGGCGTTTCTGTCTCTGTCAAATTGTATTCTTCGTTTCGCATTCTTTACGGCGTCCCACTGGGCTGGAAATGATTGCTATTCCGAACCAGGACCACTTAAACACTCGCCCTGTCACCAAATACACCCGATGAAGGCATAATATATTCAATAAGATGACTTCTGTATCCTCAGACAAGACTTGGGACTTCTCAGCGGCCTATTCCCTGCTTAAGACGCTGTCTGGCGATAACATACCGTATAAGCCCCTCACACCAACCAAACGTAACGATGAATCACAATCAGCGCATCCTCTAGGGGACGACTCTAAAGCTGACGCATCGCCCAATGACTCCACTAAATACACGAACCCCGCTGCTGGACTCGGAGACTTCAATCGAATCTGGCAGTACTTGGGCACGCCCCCACCCACAAAGGCAAATAATGCTACCGTCTCGCCTCAAACATCGCCCACGCTTAGGTATCAGTTACCGGTAAAGACGGAGTACACTAGTGATGGGGCTGCCTATACCATACCAGCGTCAGCAAAGAAGCTACAGTGGCGAGACGAGGTCAACGACGGCACATTGACAGATG
Organism: Elsinoe fawcettii; assembly: GCA_007556565.1. Classification (NCBI taxonomy): domain Eukaryota; kingdom Fungi; phylum Ascomycota; class Dothideomycetes; order Myriangiales; family Elsinoaceae; genus Elsinoe; species Elsinoe fawcettii. The sequence goes on along the minus strand of SWCR01000002.1, from coordinate 1,441,445 downwards.
TCGCCCCTGCCATGAGCGATGGCGAGCCAAGCAAATTGTCTAAGAAGCAAAGAAAGAAGCTCAATAGGAAGAAGAGGATGGAACATGCGGAAGAAGTGCGCAGAGCTGTTAGTGACATGGAGTCAGAGGCTGAAATGCCGGCTACTCCTCGGAACCCAGCTGCAAAAGCTAGTATACACAACATTCCCGTGCAGGCAACGCACAAGTATAAGTTACGTCAGAGGGACGAGAGTGGTCGTGTCCTCACACCCCAGTCATCTCCAGAGCAGCAAAAGAAGCCGAAGAAGCAGGACAGCGTAGTAGCTGTACCATTCTCGGATAAGACGAATCTGCCAAAGGGAGATGACGAGAAGGCAAAGGAGGATGCTTTGCGGGTTCAGGTTGCCGAGGCAGGGCGTAAAGTCCTGGCTCGGTATAACTCTGAGCCCCCAGAGCCTCAAGCACCTCCATTGCAGGAGAAGGTTGTCAAGAAGGAATGGCCAGTGTCGAATCCGTACGATCAGAAGGCTCTATCTTTCCTTCCGGCTTCCGTCCGACCACGCCCGTCTCCAGGACCTACCACCAATGGCTCCACAGGACCCATAAGTGATGGCTCTGTAGAATATTCTCAGATTCAGTCTACATCTCCACCGAAACAGCCAGCACAAACCTTCCACACCCCTTCCAAATCTCGCATCTCGATTCAACCCATCACCATCCGCCCACCAGAAGAGCGCCACTGGGCGCTCCTCCTCAAACTCCTGCAACACTTCTGGGAAGACAAACCGCACCTCGTCAAGCCCGCAACCCTCACCAACCACACGACCGACCCACTCGGGATTCACGTCTTCATCGACGCCTCCAACATCCTCATCGGCTTCCACGACGCCCTCAAACGCGCCCGCGGCATCCCCCTCCACATGCGCGTCCCCCGCGTGGACATCAGCTTCGACTCCCTCGCGCTCCTCCTCGAACGGCGCCGCCCCATCGCGAAACGTGTCCTCGCCGGCTCAACCCCCGAGATACCCGCGTTCGACATCGCGCGCAAAATCGGCTACGAGTGCAACATCCTGGATAAAGTGTTCAAAGCCCGCGAGTTGACCGAACGCCAGCGCTACTTCATGGCGCAGGACGCCTCCCGCCGACGAAGGAAGAGCAACGCCCGTAGCGGAGGCGAGAGCGAAGCAGACGTCGATTCGGGGTCTGCTAGTCTCTCTGACCCGGAAGACAAGCATGCTGATATCCCGACGCATGCGCCCGAGAAGTACGTCGAGCAAGGCGTGGATGAGATCTTGCACCTCAAGATGCTGGAGAGTATAGTTGACGCGGCGACGCCGACGACGATTGTCCTCGCGACGGGTGATGCGGCGAAGGCGGAGTATAGTGGGGGGTTCATGCGCATGGTGCAGCGGGCGTTGGAGAAGGGGTGGCGGGTGGAATTGGTGAGTTGGCGGCAGAATGTGAGCCAGTTGTACTTGAAAAAGGATTTCAGGCGGAAATGGGGGGAGAAATTCAGGGTTGTGGAGCTGGATGAGTGGGTGGAGGAGATGTTGGAGATGTAGCCCGGTATCTGTAGACAGGTGGTGCGTGGTATGGGCATGAGAAATGTATCACGATGTTTGTTACGACTATTAGGGGAGAAGTGGGTGTCTATGTGTCTTGTCATTGCCCGGCGCGGGCTGGTGTCTAGAGTACAGTGTTCCGATCATGGCCTTCTCCCTACCGTGATCCTCTGATGGGGCCACAGACAAGGCTTACACAATCGTCTCCAGCTTCCTAGCATACCCGAGCGCATTCTCAATCACTTGTCCGCTAGCAGCCAACACATCCTTTTCCGCGCTCTGACCTGCCGCTTCGTCCTGACTTGGGAAGTAGATCCTGCCTTCCTTCGCAACCCAGCCTCTTGATTGCGCGAATTGTATGACTGCTCCTTCACTATCGAGGAAAAGGAGATTCTTGGCGTTGCTGATGGGTAATGAAGGGTAAGCGCGCTCGCTGCAGGAGGCGATTTCGGCTCTGATGGTTGAGATGAGGACCTGCGGATTATCAGTATAGAATGTTGGGTCGCTCGGTGGTAAGGATAGTCACCTCTGTGAACACGCCGAATTCCTCCCCTGGCACCCGCTCGCCTTTCGTCTCTCCCCATACCCTATCGTAGCTGCCTTCCATCAAAGCCTGCTCCAACCGCATCGGATACGCGATGAACTCGTCGTCCTCTAGATTCCCCTTGCCTCCTTCTGCACTCTCTAGCCGCTCGATCTCGGTGTGGAAGCCGGCGTAGTCGCCTTGGCTTAACAGGAGGAGCAGATAGAGGCCTGTGACTTTACTCTGGTTGCCCTTTGCTGCAGGAGCAGACCCTGATCGTGTGGAGCGGGTGGAGACATTGGCGCCTGACCATCGCTCTGCAGGGAGGGAGTAGAAGGATTGTAGTTGTTGGAAATACCTTGTGAAGGCTTCGGGATCTTTGAGGCGGATGGATAGGAGGGCGCCGGTTTCGAGGACGTCGCGGGCAAGAGTCAGGTGGTTTGTGGGTGTCTGTTGGGTGGGTACAAGGGCGCCGAGCTTGAGAAGCGCGATCTTTGCGCGAGAGAGGAGTTGAGGAGCGGTCTGCAGCTGAGAGGGAGAGATGGATTGGAGCTGGCTGAGAAGGGTGGTGAGGTCGCGTTCAGCCATCGCGAAAGGTGATGAGGAGATGAGGTAAGTATGAGCTATGAGGCGACCAGGTCTAACAAAAGAGGATGAGAATTGAGAGGTGTGTGGCACAGATCGTGGTCGTGTGAGATGTTTCGTTGATGATGGTTTTCGTGAAGCTCTCTACTTCTGTCCTCAGAGCTCGTCGTTTGACTGCCGATGATGAGATCTTGGCTCGGAAGCACGAGTCATGTGCGCACCCTGGTGGCTGTCCCCCAGCTCTCTCTCCTCAAGGCAAGCCCGAATCCTCCAAGATCGCAAACCAGGATTGCACTCTCAATCTCCGGCAAGTAGTCTCTACTTGGTAGGAAGCTAATTGATACAGAGTCGTCATGTAGTCTTTTGAGCCCTAGCAACAGTCAAGTCTTGTATCTAATCGGATGACGATGCCGGGAAGTGTGTGCAGCGAGATGGCAGTACACACGACGCGCAAGTGTGCTATTGTCCTCTCATGTCGGATAACGATTTGCAAATAATCAAAAAAAAGCCAAAGCGCTTCCCGGCTTTGCTTTGAATGACCATAAACGGTATCGACCGATTGTATGGTTGAAAATGGGCTTGCGGGTTGGCGGCCATGTACCATAACGTTTTTAGTGCACACTCCCCAGCCTGGAGCTCTCTTCCACTTCTCGTCTTGCTTGGCGATCCATCAACCCTGGTTTCCGTCACGGCTTTCGCTTGTTCTTCGCACGCTCGTCACCTTCTCGCCGCCCCATTCTTCGATTGCTCTCTTCCCCAGTCAGGAGCATGAATCGAAAGCGTCTTGCATGACAACTCTTGACACATCCGACACGCGACGTCTTTTGCCGACCGAGGATGCGATAGAATTGGAAGGGAATTCCTTGTCTTTTTCCGCTAATTGCATCTTCTTGATCTTCGGTCCCGCAGCTCTGGGATCGTAGACGTCCAGTCATGGACATCAACAGTGTGTCACCACGCACAATCACCGACGCGCCACCCAAGCAGGAAGTTGATGATTTTCTGCGGCGGAAACGAAAGGTCCGTGAGCACAAGGCCTGCTATCCCTGCAGGCAGCGTAAAGTGAGGTGCGATCTGGGTCGGCCATGCAAGACATGCGTCGAACGCGAGCACCCGGAGCTGTGCGACTATCATCCACCTGCTAAGAGGCAAAACATTGGCGCGCCTCCACCTGCTGGTGTCATTCACGATGATGGCGGACAGAGCTATTCTGGTGGTGTTGGCACAATCACAATGTCACAGCTCGACTTTGCCCATCTCTGCAGGAAACTGGAATCGGTCGAGTCTACTATCGAAGAGCTTCGTCGAGAGCTCAGAAGCACCAATGGAATGAACAATCTGAAGACACCGAACCTTTCAGGACCTCCGACACCAATTGTAAATGGCAGAACACTCGACGGCAAGTCCGACTTGCCCATCAGCAGCTCAGCATTGCCTGCTTTCCACACTCGCAACGCCCTCACTGGACAGACGGTGCATCTTGGAGGCTCTTCGGTTCCAGCATTGGTCATGGCCTTGGGGCAAGGCAACCGTGATCAGCCTGATCTTCAAGATGTTCTCGGGAAATCCATCTTACCACTCTTTGGTCTCGACAATGAGACAGCTACTTACCCTTTCGTTGATCTCTGGGGCCTGGCAAATGGCTGGACAGCCAAAGCTGAGCAATTGGCCAAGACCATCCCCTCGGACAATCAGTGTATGAGCTTCTTCCACTATTATCGCGACCTCGGGCATGTCATCTTTGCGGGCGTAGCAGATATCGCTGGATTCGAGCAGGATATGACCTCTTTCCTCATGACGAGAGCTGGTTATGCAGAACTTGATCAAAGACATGATGGCAGTCTACCACCTGGAGTCACTGAACAGAGTCTGTACGACAAGGATCTAAATTGGATCGGGCTTCTCTTTGCAGTTCTAGCATCTGGATGTCAATGCTCAAATCTACCAAGAAAAGAGCGAGAACTGACATCTCAGGTTTATGGTAAGTCATGCGATCGTCGACGATCGAGCTCAAGCTAATCTTGCACAGTCTGCTGCAGTTTCGAATGTCTTCGCTTCACCAACTTCCTCTCAGTTCCTACCCTCGAGAGTGTCCAAGCTCTGCTCGTGCTCGGAAATGTCATCTCGAACAACATGAATGCCGGCACATCCTGGAATCTGATCGGTCTGACAGCACGATTAGCCCAGTCGCTCGGCCTTCATCAAGAATGTCCCACAGACATGCATCCAACCACGAAGGCCCTACGCAACAAGATCTGGTGGACTCTAATGTGGCAAGATTCACTGCTGTCCATCACCTACGACCGCGCCTCCTTCTCCGCCTTGGTTGATCACGCACCGATGGCTGATCCTCGCAACCACATCAACATCTCACCATTCCACAGTGCTATCCTCCGAATATCAAAGGTTGCCTTGGACGTCGTTCGCGACCGGACGAAAGCAATGTCCTCTCGAGAATTGTTCAATCGCATCACACGAAGTCGCGACGAGATTAACAACATGCTGCGCGACTGTGCAGAACACCTTCGAGACTCTCGCAAATGTCGGTCACTCCGCGAATCCATTGAGCATTGGTGTCTCTACTTGCACGTGTCCTACGTCATGTCCGAGCTCTGCAGGCCAGCAATATCACCCTCGACATCTGACCCAGAACTCGCACGTGCTTTCCGCCAAACCTGTCTCGACTCCCTCGTTAACACGGTCGAAGCCTGGCTCGGTCTGCAGAACATCACCTCATACGCCCGACAATCATGGGCATCCGTACATCGCGCCCTCTCCTCCGCTCTCCTCCTCGGCATCATGCGCGAACACGCCCACAACGACCGCTGCCGCAAACTCCTCGGCCGCTTCATCGGTTTGATGGGCGACATGACATCTGGCGTCAACCCAGCCGAACTCGCCGCGCCAATGACCCGAGCGATCGAAGCCCTTCGCAAACTGCGTATCCACGAGACGCCCGTCGAACCACACGCGGTGCCGAATTTCCCGCCCGGACACGCTCCTCCCAGCGCGTACCCGCACAGCCACACGCATCAGCTTTATCCTCAACAGCCGCAGAATCAGCCGCCTCCGAGATTCATCGAGGATATCGCATTGGGTAGCGGCCCGAGTCCGCGGACGGATACGAGCAGTCCGTCTGTCAGGCATGGCGAGCTGGGAGGGAGCAGTGGGAGTTGGCCTGGTAGTGCGGCTAGTAGGGTCGCTAGTGCGCATGGGAGCGGGGATGAGCAGAGTCCGTATAGTGTGTTGAACAGTATCTTGTGGGGAAATGGGAGGGTGCCTGGTGCTATTGGGTAGAAGAAGGGAGAGAGGGAGATGATGGACAAGAAGAATCAGACACGAAGACACTTGGTCTGAAGAATCAGGATTCAAGGCACTGTATTAGTAGAAGCATAAAGACTAGAGGGCGGATGTTTGAATCAGATACCTGCGCGTGGCACGGGCGGCTTGGTGTATTTACGACATATTTCTTCTCGGTAGTATTTGCCTCGCGGCACCAACGCAAAAATGCATGAGCGGCTTGGTTCCAGCAATCGAGTACTTGTCACGGGAACTTGCGTATCAAGGAAGTGGTTGATCATTATCTTGTGGTATCTGATCTTGACTAATGATTCCTCCCTTTCCCAACTACAACGCATCTAGGAGCTCTGGTCGAAGACGTAGGTAAGGTGGCAGCGACCGCAGTACTGGCGGTTGTGCATGGCAGCCATGAAGATGCCAGCTCCGCACTAAAAGTGTGTTAGCATAAATCCTAGCCCATGTCGCATGGGTTTGTCTTACAGTGTCGGCAGGGCACTCCCTCCTCAGACGCTCAATCTTGCCATCACCGTCGACCTTGTAGTACTTGAGGACGGCCAACTTGGTCTTCTTCCTCTTGTGCTTGATCTTCTTGGGGGTGGTGTACACCTTCTTCTTCCTCTTCTTGCCACCACCACGAAGGCGGAGGACGAGGTGAAGGGTGGATTCCTTCTGGATGTTGTAATCGGAAAGGGTACGGCCATCCTCGAGCTGCTTGCCGGCGAAGATCAAACGCTGTTGGTCAGGTGGGATTCCTTCCTTGTCTTTTGATGCAGGTCAGTATGCGCCGACGCCAACAGAGGCGATGAAATGGACTGACCTTGGATCTTGGATTTGACATTGTCGATGGTATCGGACGATTCCACCTCAAGGGTGATCGTCTTACCCGTGAGGGTCTTGACGAAAATCTGCATGATGGCGGCCTAGACAATGGCTTGTCTTCCTCAGTCGCGATGGGAGAAGAATTTAGAGGTGGAATATGCGGGACTGATTTTGAGAGTGGGTGGATGAGTAAGCGAGCTCGTCCTTCTCCTTGGCATTCCGATGCGGCTCAAGTCGGCGCTTTTAGAGTTTACCATCGCTGGCATTAGTCCCGGATTGCCGATTGCTAGGGCGACCATTCTGACGTCCGTGTGTTTGGATGTGAAGCTCACCTCGACCCAGATGGCCCCCGACTCATTTTCACACATACCTCTGCCATACATATCAGAACCTACAATTGATCAAGAATAACCTCGAACCGAGAGAGAACGAGTTCTACACCGCACAGGCAAATCGCCTGCTTGTAACACTACCAAACCTTCCACAGGCCGAGAGGCCAACCACAATTCCACTCGGAACTTCACATCAGTCGTTGACTGAGTGAACTTCACAAATCACACCGCCCGGCGGCCCCGGCTTGCGCTGCGTGAGGTACGTATGATAAGAGGAGGCTGGTCGACAATGGTATGGTATCTGACAATAGGATACAGTTTCGGACACACATCTAGGTATTGACTTACACTGGATCTCGACAAATCTTCCGGACTCTTTTCCCTGCACACATTATGCTGTCCAACAGCTCTTCTAGCTTACAACGACGACGACGCCTACAACGACGACAAAACTCGCTAGAAGCGCCTTTACTGGTTACACAAATTCCTGGATCCCAACAACGACCCTCACACCGACGAGGACAATCACTGGAACAACACCATTCGACACTGTCTCCCAGCTTTGGAAGACTTTCAACCCACGAACGGGACCAACCATCACCAAAGGACACTAACATAGGACAATTCCCACAGCATACAATGCAAGGAGCGCAGCAGCAGTGCACAGCCCAGCCGGGCTTTCAGCAACGACCCCCCCAGCAACAACAACAAATGGATCCAAGGATGCACCCTCACATGTTACACATGATGCAGGAGCAAGCGTCTCGACAAGGTATCGCACCACCAGAGCAAGCGATGAGAAATATTCAAGATCAGATCAAGTCGTTTTACGATCATTATCCTCAGTACTCTCCGCAAGGAGCCTCACCAAACCTCGATATCCAGAACACAGCAAGTCCGATGATGCAGGCGACGACGCCTGTACTCATGCAAGGATCGCCAGTCAATGGATTTCTCCCCTCACCACCTCCTACCCAGAAGAGCAGCGGCCGCTTCGTCCGTCATATGGATGCTGCACCGATGCCTGTCAACTTGGCCAATGTGCCCATGGTACATATCCAGCAACCACAGACACACGATATGCCACTCTTCGAGCAGTCTTTCGGCAGCGACTACTCATCATATCAATCGTCCATGGTCGACCCAATGTCACCGCACATGTCACCAGCCAAGCAGGCATCCCTCCGGGCCATGAGCATGCCAACTCTTTTCGAGGATGGTGGTATGATGTCGTCGCCGGAAATGATGGCTCAACAGCAGATGATGATGGCTGCACAAGAAGGCCGATTCTACTATCCTGACTCGCCAATCAGGATCCCAATGTCACCAAGAGAAGCCATGCTCGCCAGCCTCGAGGTAGATGCCAGCATCGAAGACACCGGAATAAGCGCAGAGGAAGTCGCAGCTTACATCTCCAACCAAGATGCAGCGGATAGCAAATGGACCTGCCTCTTCCCCGAATGTGGTAAGAAGTTTGGCCGCAAGGAGAACATCCGCTCGCACGTCCAAACACATCTTGGCGACCGTCAATTCAAGTGCAACCACTGCGGCAAGTGCTTCGTCCGGCAACACGACCTCAAGCGCCACGCCAAGATCCACTCCGGAGACAAGCCGCACAAGTGCCCATGCGGTAACGGCTTCGCTCGTCAGGACGCCTTGACCCGCCACCGCCAGCGCGGCGTCTGCACTGGTGCCCTTCCCGGCTTCGAGCGTCGTGAAGTCAAGCGCGGCCGACCACGCAAGAACCGTCCTGAACTCGGCGACCGCACAGACAAGGCATCAAAAGCCCGCGCCATGGACGCAAGACGCGGCTCCGACTCTGCCTCAGTAGGAGCCTATTCTCCCTCCTCATCCCACTCTTCACCCCATTCCTCGACCTCAGATCCATACACCCCACCCCACATGCCCGACTACGCCGATGAGGCCTTCTCGCTCGCCACCGCAGAAGGCGTCGAAGCATTCATCAAAGCCTACCAAGACACCCCACCAACGTCCCCAGCGACCAACGCCTCCCCCTCCGCCCGCAGCCAACATCCCACCATCGCCTCCCTCCCTGCATCCCCCAACGTCATCGCAGGAAGCAGCGACTTCGACTTCTCCGCCCCGCTGCACCTCGAACAACCCACCGCCATCTCCCCAGCTCAACTCACTAGCCCCCTCCTCTCCGCCATCGAGACCCCGGCGCTCTCCCGCCCCACGAGCCAAGGCAGGAGCCAGGCGGAGGTGAGCGAGGGGTACATCGAGGGCGGGTTCGACTGGGCGGCCATCGACGCGCAGCCGAGCCTGGTCAATGATCCATTTAGTCCGGTGGGCGTGGCTAGTCCTGCCGGTACGGACCTGTGGGGTGGCGAGGAGGATGTGTTTGGGATCGGGAAGGTCGGGGGGAGTCAGGAGTTGTTTGGGAAGGTCGGGGTGGTGGGGATGGGGATGATGGATGAGGTGATGGGGGAGGTGTGGGATGGGGAGATTAGTTGGTTGAGCTAGACCAATTGTTCCATCTCAGGACGAGGCGAACAGGAAGGATGAAGGGATAAGAGGGAGAGAGGGATTAGGGAAGAAAGAGAGAGAGGGAAGAGGTAATGAGGCGACGACTACGACTGATGACTTGACTTGACTCTTTTTGCTTGCGATGTTGTTCTTTTCTGATGCGATAGACCGATGACCTACGCTCTCTTGTCGACGACGACAAACGCTCACTTGTTCAGGGAACATGAGAGGGATGTGTATGGCGTTTTTGGCGTAAGAAGGATGTACATGCTTTTTGGACTTGGATTGGATACTAGCTATATACAGTCATTACCGATATGGACGTGCAGAAGGATGGCAAGGAGGGAAGAGGTAGATGGAGAGCAGAGGAGACGGTGAGAGGTGAGAGGAGATGGTGGAACAGGCAGGAGTACACTTCGTAAATAGTGCTGCTGTACACACAGTAGCTGCTGGTTCGGCTGTCTTCTGTGATGGGAGGCGCTGGACGTAGAGGAGAGACACTTAGGGATTTTGTGACAATTTACCGTGGTTTTACTGTGCAAGACACTGTGCCCTTTTGTTCGAGATATGGATAGCTGCCCTGGGTCTTCTGGAATGCCCAGGTATGAGATGTGACGGCCAGTCTACATAGAAGTCGAACGAGGAAATCACTGTGCGAGTACTGTATGACACACGACCTACACGCGGATCATACGCGTATAGTGGCCGAAGCGAATCCTGCGAGTCCTTCGTCTGTGGCTGGAGCGAAAAGAAACAATAAAAGGATGATGCCCTGATTTCTCGGAGACATCGGGAAGACGCGCGCTGACATCACGCTCCGACCCCCGAGCTTGAGGTCTGCACAAATTGCTCGCTGCCCGTTTTCTCTGGTTTGCTTCCGCGCCCTCCGATTGATGCACACAGCAAACGCCATGTTTTCATTTCTCCCAGGTGACGGCCGGCATGTCGGCGGAACTGGTTCAGCATCTGCTTCAATCAGCCCTGCTCGGGCAACGGTGAATGTGGTATGATGGCGGTGAGGTCAGGTTGCTGTAGAGTGAGACAGCGTCTCAAACATGTTCCTTCTGTTGTCTTTAGTCCAAGGTTTCCACGATGTGAGCACATGTCATGATGCCAACGGACGAGTCAAGCCACAAATCGAACAAACAGGCAGCACTGTGTTGAGAGCTGCTCGGTTTGATCGACATCTGACACAAAAATAGAGGGATTATCTTGGTTGCAGTAGCGCTTAGTCAAGAGGCTGTAGCGCCCAAAACAGCCACGAACCGGGAGCTACGAGCTGTGTTGGTATTTGGAGGTTGGTGCTGGTTTCCGCGGGTTGCCGCCTTGTCGATTGTTCTCGAGGTATTATACCATGAGCGAGGTGAAGAATGGTCTGAGGCAGAATTCAAGGAGATGAGCATCAAGATGCATGTCCCAACAACCTGAAGAAAAGACCCACAGAGACCAAATAGCCTCATTCATCACAAAAAATCTCATCGAATCTGCATGCATTTTTTGCTTTGGGCGCTCCCGAGTAAGATTAGCCTTGGCTCTTTTCATGCCGTCGCTGGCGAGAAAATCAGGCCGACTCCGTCATTATTCACCTCTGCTGAACTAAGAGTGTTCCCCGTTATACTTTGCCCGTTTCCTCTCGCAACTGTGTGCATAATTCCCACGTTCTTCTTGCTTCATCCCACGAATATCCTCCTGCAAGTCTTCCTCCCTCCAGCAAACATTGCGCGCCTCCTTCACCGTAGACAGGAGTTGGCCCCGAGGCCAATCTCCCCACCTTCCGACTCTCTGCAGCCTTGACACACACGACTCCTCGATTCCGTAGCAAACCGCCAGTCCCACACACACAAACATGCCGTCCTCACAATACTTTGCCCTCTCGCCCAACGAGGACTCGACGCAGCGATTCCTCACACGCGCAAAACTTCCTCTATCATGGCCTTCGATACCCACCATCGTACCTCACCGCTTCCGCCGAAAGTTCCGCTCCACGAGATCAAAGATACGCAGCCGCCAAAGTCCCACATCCTCCATCACATCTCTACAGACATCCTTCAACCCTGCAGACACGCTCAAGAGCCTCCGGACGCATCACTGGTCATATTATGACGCGCAATACCTCTTCCTCGCGGCAATCGGCATTCTCTCGCTATCCGTAATACAGCATCCAGGTCCGATGGTCAAATCCTTGATCGCGATTCTCTTAATGACCTCACTGGTGTTGCCTATCACGCGACAATTCTTCCTGCCATTTCTCCCAATTGCGACTTGGCTGGTTTTCTTCTATGCTAACCAGTAAGCATATTTACTATGCACTTCACAGAGACGAGGCTGACATTGTACTCAGGTACATCTCCGGCGAGTACCGACCTCCGATCTGGGTCCGAGTACTCCCTGCGCTCGAAAACATTCTGTACGGCGCAAACCTCAGCAACATCCTTTCTGCTCATAAGAACACCGTCTTCGATATTCTCGCATGGCTGCCATACGGCATGACCCACTTTGGCGCTCCATTCGTCTGCTCGATCCTTATCTTCTTCTTCGGTCCGCCGGGTAGCACGCCTGTCTGGGCAAGAGCATTTGGTTACATGAACCTGACTGGTGTCCTTATTCAATTTGTCTTTCCATGCGCTCCTCCGTGGTACGAGAACAAGTACGGTCTTGCGCCCGCCAACTACTCCATGCCTGGATCTCCCGCAGGTCTCGCAGCTATAGATAAACTTTTCGGCGTCGATCTCTACACTTCCAACTTCACTGCTTCTCCTGTCGTCTTCGGCGCTTTCCCATCCCTCCACTCTGGATGCGCAACCCTCGAAGCGCTCTTTCTAAGCTATTTCTTCCCCAAACTGCGACCTCTCTTCGTTGTCTACGCCCTCTGGCTTTGGTGGGCGACCATGTACCTTTCTCACCACTACGCAGTCGATCTCGCAGGTGGTGCACTCCTCTCCGCAGTCGCCTACTTGATTGCTCGATCCAAATATCTCCCCCGGCTGCAGCCCGGCAAGATGTTCCGCTGGGACTACGACTATGTCGAGTACGGCGAGACCAAGCGCGACCATGGTTACGCATATGGTCTCGCAGACTTTGACGACTTCAATCACCCCGACAGCGACGAGTGGACCATTGGCTCTTCCTCCTCCATCGCGTCTAGCAGCCGCAGCCCCTCCATTGGCGGCAGGAGCCCGACTGAAGACGGATCCTCGTGGGATGGCGATACTCTCGCCTCCCACTCGGACACGGAGTACAACAAGTCATGATCGAACTCTTTTACACATTTCTTCTCATCACATATTCAGCATTTTTTGGGAGCTACGCAGCACGACAGCATAGCACGGCGTTATTTTGGCGGGCAACAATGGGAAAGCATACAGCGCATTTCGCGACATGTCCCAGTGACATCTTGCGATTGTTAGGCTTTTGATTCTAGACTTTTCCTCGGATGGTCATCAGTGCGTTGACCTCTGGGATGTAATTCGGTGATAGATTTGATAGACTCGTCTGTCCGAGCGACGCTCGCTTGAGGTCAGGGAGAGATCGATTGAGAGGGAAGAGAAAGAGACAGACATTCGCTACAGGATTGGCAGGGAGATGAAGCATGAAGTGCATACGCTTGCATCGGGAAAAGGACTCTTTTCGCTACGGATCATGATACCCCAATTTTCGCTCGCTTAGACAGGGGATTTGGCGGCGGTTTGGGAGAGGGAGGGGAGAGATGTACTATACGCTCGCTTGACAAGGAGGAGTAGAGAATCAGAAGGAATAGTCAAATAGTGGTAATCTAATTGTTTGATCAAGGCTCCCTCTTGGGATCCCACAATACCTTCATTCAGACGTGCGGCTAGACATGTCCCATTTTTGCGCAGGCCTCGTGGGATGTGATCCTGGTTCTGCCAGCGAGGATCACTCCTTCACGCTATCGAGCAATTGCGGTCAGAAGAACCCTGATTCAACCTGGCGCTTTCGCTGACACGGCATAAAGTTCGAGGCTTGTCCGATCCTTTCCTAGCTGTGGATCTGCCGGAGTGGACCAAACTCTGATATCAACCTCAGCTTCTTCCAACTCTTGCATCCACAGGTACCTCGGATGGCTCGATTCTACTGCTGTACCGTCTCCTGAGCCATAAGCCACTACTAGGGGTTGGCATGTATGCCGATTGTTCTGGCGTACGGTGTCGATCAATCCTTTGTCACTTCTGCGAATACAACCAGTACAGCTGAATATCTGGAGATGTTGTCAGTGAACGCGAGTCAGCACGAGTCAGAAGAGAGTGTGCTCACGTCGCAACGGCCACAAAGAGCTCGCTTCTCTTGCAGTTGGTGAAAATGCCGACCAGGATGGCAAAAGTCGTGGTAAAGCAGCCGATCATGACCATACGCTCGGCTCTGGACAAATTATCCGCGAGCGTCAGGATAGCCGTTGCGCCGAATAAAAGTAAGGTGGCGAGGACGACGCTCACAACGGACGTGAAGCTACGGATGGAGCTGTCGGACGAGAACTCAACATCTGGCCATGGTACTGCTCTATTGTCCTTGGTCGCCGTCAGATCTGATCCACATGAGCTGCATTGATCACTGTGCCTTGAAGAACCCGCCGAAAAGACGGTGCATTCCCCTGGACAGCTTGTCATCTGCTTCTCCTGGCTTCATCAAGCATGCCAGCTCTTCTGCCTTTGGATAGTACTTCTTGCCTGCGCCTAAAGAGGGCTGGTGTTTCTCGTACCACTTCTTCGCGGTCGTATGGACAAGTTCTCGTGGGCTTGGGTACTGCATCATCTTGTCATGATTCTCAATGGCCTTGTCTGGTAGAATTAGCCATGCTCGCGACCCACACGAGCGAGACCCTACAATACCGATTCAGAAGCCCTTCTAGCTGCTTCATCTTCTTCATCTTCAGGTTCAACTTCGTATTACCAGGCTCATTGGCGGCCCGTACAAACGAACCCGAGTCCAAATTGGCCTGCCGGATCTTCATTTGCTCGCTTCGTGGCTTGCTCTCGAGCTCTAATCGTTCCTCATCGTCAATTTCGTCGATGCCATGCTGGCGTGACACCAGCTGATCTTGCAAATGGAGAATGTGTCGCGCGGATAATCGGTCAAATCTTCGTACCAAGACCAATTCGTCGCTCAATGTCATGGAGCGAGAGAATTCATCGAAGCCTTTCACACCACAATTTGCACCACTGGCACCACTGCTGGCTGTGACCGGTGTTGTCATTGCTATCGCCCAAAGTGGCGCAGCAAACAGAGCTGTTCTCGTACACGGCTACTTAGTGCAATTGGGTAGCATTTTTAGGCAGCGATGATCACCAGTCTCACGAGTTGCAAGAATTCAGGCAAAGTGCTAGCTGCATGATCCCCCCGCAGTTGCTGCAAGCCACGCATGCCAATCACATCATCGCCAGTCGCAGCTTATTGCGAGGCCACTCGCCCTCATCCGGCTGCTTCGTTTCTGCAGCGTCCAACCTTCTCCTTTTACTTCTCGCATTGCTGCTTCAAGAAGGTTCCCATACCAATCTCTGTCACTGCCTGCGCATTGTCGGTCTCGGTACGCCTTCACAGTGTACATGCGTGAGAAATCGCAAATGGTGTGGAATTTTAAGATCTCGGAACAGCCGCAAAGAGCGACAACTGAGGCCTGTGAAAGACCGACACGCGGACAGCATTCATGGATGAAGATAAGCCTGGCCGTCTGAGGTTGGGCGACGTCGTAATTAGCGTGCCAGGACATACAATGGCAGGCGTCCTGCAGTATGACCTGCAACGCCACTTGTTGGTGTACATGAATTCGCAACAACGAAAATTCGAAAAAAAGGTTCCTGATTACGTTGGTAATCGATATGTTGAAGCATGGCCGGACTCCGGATCAAGCATCAACACAATGAATCATGATTTCGCAGTGTCGCAAGGCTTCCATGTCTCACCTATCCAAGACGGCGATTGCAAACCGATACACAACCTGATCGGGGCGCCGGTCGTACCCATTGGCATGGTTCAAACCAAATGGGCGTTTCGAGGAGAAGCACACGCCAATCACGAGGCTCTCTTCTTCACGTTCCGTCATGGCCCCGATGTCCTGCTTGGAGATACGTTTCTCGACCTGTCCAGTACTATCATGCACCGGCCTCGCAGACTCATGGACGTACAGATTACGACTGGCATGGGCTATCCCGGGTCGGTTCTACGCGCTTTTCTCATGCGTAGCCCAGAGACTGATTATCTGTCTTATTTTGACGGCTACTTGGACGGAACCAAAACTAAAGCTCTTGCTGATAGTGGATGTGACCCGAATATACTTTCATTGGAGTACGCTCGTTCTCGCGGATTCGAGATCGACTACTCGCAAACCGCAGCCATGGAGCTCGCCGGTGGCATGATTGAACGAGCGGTCGGGACAGTCTATGCACACTGGCGATTCGAGGACGAACGAGCTGCTCGCAGTCACAAGCGGCGGCTCCTGGCATTCCATGTTCTATCTGGCAGTGTGTACGACGTCGTCTTCGGGAAAGACCTTGTCTTTGGTGAGGGCACTCACCGACTGCGCACAACTCGACCAAGCCTGGGCGGGGATATTGACAGCTCCGACCAATTTTCGAGCCACTCTTACAACCAGCTCCGCGAACCATTGTGGCAAATGTTCAAGGATAGGATGTACAATCTGTTTCGCTGGCGAGGACGGCGGCAAAATGGTAGTACCAGCGGCCAGACTACACAAGGTGACACAGATCTGGACAATGCAGAACTCGAGAGACGCATCAATGCAGGTCATGACATCGATTCGATGCTTCATGGACCAATAAAGGATGATGCGCAACGGAAGGAGAGAGCTTTACAAGACGATCGGGACGCTCGTGCTCGAGCTTCGATTGCTGTTAGAAACTCCTCATCCCACCGGCCTTTGACTTCATCACCAAGTATATCGAATCCATCGTTGTCGAATCCAAATTCCTCTACAGGTACGACACGGCCATAATGTCATGTTTTAGTGCATCAGTTCGGCGTCGATGGATGGAATCGTTAATGCAAGCTTAGCATAGCGATACGGCGTCAATGATAATGAGATGACATCCGTTGAGAACATCGAGTCGTCTTTCCTTGAACTTGCTATTGGCTTTGAGTTGGTAGACCTGCCTCGCCTGATTTGGAATATCTCCTCGGAGGCAACTCACTCACGCAAAAGGCATCTTTCCACGAGGCCAAAACAAGCTCGGTCCACTGTCACCTCGTATCCCACTTGCGATATGGCAAGCACAGCTCCAGACCACCGTTGCCCGCGTCCGTCTAGGTTCATGCACGTCTAGCGCCACAACGTCACCTCATTTTCGCTAGCATGGACACACGAGTTTCGAGCACCAATAAAGACTCGAGAGCTGCATGCACTACGCTTTGCCTTCTTTTTCCAGACGCAACTTCTTTGTTGTCCTTCGTTGTGGAGGTCGCACATGTGTCAGCTGTGTTAGCCTCCTCTAGGAGCTGAGCAGTGACGCTTGACTTTCCGTCCCCTCAGACGCATGCACCACGCCTCGATAGTGCTGCAGCATATTCTGCCTGTTTAACCACGAATGCGTCAAGTTGTCAATCAGCTCCTCAAGCGTACTGCATGAGGACTGTGAATGCCTCAGCCCCATGGCTGCAGGCGTGAAGCTGAAAATCCCTATCGTAACGTCGGACTGTTTCAGAATGCAGGCTCTGGCGATACACTATCTTGTATTTGCAGTGGTCTGGCTAAGTGCTAGGACTACAAAGCTGACCTTGCGACAAGAAAACAATTCGCGACCGTCTCGTCGTAGTCATTTCCAATGAACGCCATGCACTAAAACAACGATGAATTGTTCGACACTATCTCTGTCAAGACCTGTAATCTGTCTCAACTTGGTCGTGGTTGTGGAGCACCTTCCAGTGTGGAGACTTTGTTTGTCACTTCAGCAAAAACCACCAGGACTGCTGAGTATCTGGATCTCTGTTAGTCTGGAAGATGTCCAATGCTCAATGGATACGCACGTTGCTACAGCCACGAACAGCTCGCTTCTCTTGCAATTGGTGAAGACGCCGATCAGTGAGGCAAAGGTAGCTGTAAAGGCCCCGATGATTACCATCCTCTGCACTGATGTAACATCATTGGCGAAGGTCAGGAGGGCAGTAGCTCCAAAGAGCATCACGACTGCGATAAGTACACTGAAGAAGGAGGTGAGCCGTTGCGTCTTTTCTTCGTTGTAGAAAGGCACCTCCTCCCAGTTTGGTGGGAGCGGTCTCCGCTCACGGTACATCCATCCAAATGAAGCTTGAACAATTCTGGAAAGGAGATCCTCTTCGTGCGTGGCCTGGTATAGGCTGACGAGATCTTTGCGATCGCATAGAACATGGTCGTCCTTCACGAAGGGCAGATGTCTCGCGATCCATCTCCGCGCTGCTTTGGCGATGTGCTTTTGTGGTGGTGGTAGTCGCATGACTGCGCTATGAGACAATAAAGCTCTTTCTGGTACAAAGTCAGTCATGGTTCCGGCCCTTAAAGCGATAACTCACGATATCGATCCATGGCAACCTCTAGCTCTTCGACAGTCCTCATCTTGCGCTGTAAACGATCATTCTCCTTTGCGCCTTGCGCAAACATTGCCCAGTCTCGATTGGCCCCATCAATGCCTATGACTTCTAGGGGTGATGCTTTCCTGAGCATATCCCTCTCCTCCTTGTCAAATTTGGCGAGTCGCACTTCTAATTCTCGGACTTGTTCCATCAAATGAACGAGATTTCGTGAAGAAAGATTGTTGAAGCGGGGGAAGATCGCAAGTTCTGGCTCGAGTGCTGTGAAGTTGGCATATTCGCAATACCCACGAGGGTACCACCGCTCGGTCGCCATTGTCGCTTGATCGAGCTTTGACACTTTTTTCTATTTGGCCAAGCCCATGTCCCGAGATGTCCAGAGTATAAGAAGACTGCGAAGGCTGAGGCAAATGGTGCCTTGTCTACCCTGTGATGTAGTCATTTGCAGCTGAAACCTGAGGCAACTCTTGGCTGCATATCAGCTAGTGCTTTCGAGTCGACGCACGCCCATTGCCTTATTTCAGATCGACTGCGGGCTGCTCCGCCTTCTTGGATTCAAGTCGGGAGCGGCATGCTTTTCAGTGGCCATTACCAGCAGGAAGAGGTTCTATTCAGCTTGGCTTAATTTTTATACCACGCCGCCCCCATGTAAGAATCAGCAGAGACAGCACGTTGCCACTATTGACAAGGAAGCAGAGTCTTGTCCTCCTTTCCACTCACAGTTTGGTAGCGATCAACCTTACTTGTGTATCGCTTCTGATAGGCTGCCACGATGACTCGGAAACGATCTACAGAAGAGGCACAGGATCTTGGAAACACGAATGGTGGCCACCTAGGCGGGGGCAATGTTACGATGACTGATCCTCGCCCAAGCAAAGTTAGCAGGATGTCCGGGACGACCGATGGAGGCGACTCCGTCGGAAGTTCAATGCCCGAGTCCTCTTCTTCGTCCAGTCATACGGCAAGAGTAACACTTGCAGAACACGATACTCCAAGGACCGTACCCCAGCCCCCTGTGTATCAAGAGATGAGCCGATCGATTGAGGATCCATGTGAGGACACCTCGGTAAAGGCTTTCTCGTCAAATCACTTCTCAACGAGACACCTCGACGTCGACGGTCCGCGATCACCGACAGCCAGCAATGATGTCCTACCGGGTATCGCTAACTATCGACTTTCCCTTGGACCTGTACCCACGGGCGTTCCGCAGTCTCCTAGCTCGACCCTGACATGTCCTGGTCTTGCAGAACAAGCTGCCAGCGGTAGTGAAGAGGAGGATTATGGGACGTCTGAGCTATTAAGGGACCAGGCCGAGGACCCGTGGAACGAAAGACGTCAGAGCATCAATCCCGTGGGACACTCAATGTACAATCCGAACAGCTTGACTTCGATTCGTATACTGGAGGATCCGGAAATCTTCGTATCCTCGCCAACAATGCAGCCTGCCAGTCTTTCAGCGAATGTCGCCGGAGCAGGCCTAGATCAAATCGATTCGACAATGCTGCATTCGCGGACCAGAAGACAGATGGGACCTCGTCCTAAAGACTCACTCCAGGCACAGTGGGGGTCTGGCTCAGAGCACGCGCCGCAACAAGCAAGCAATTCAACTCCATCCACTCGAACTCAGCAAGACCGTCCGATGTCAAGAGCGTCGAGCTCGCCGCCATCTTTGCTGCATGCTGTGTTTGATTCATTCTCGAACAGTGGACGTAGCACTAGCTCGGTGAACACCCCATCGTTTGTGACGAGTCAAGACACACAAAGTAACACAAGTAAGATGTTGCCGTGTTGGGCTGCAGCAGATGTGCTAACTGGGCATTTAGACCTAACGAGACCGACGTCTGTCGCCGACGATACCGCCTCTTATCGAGTAAAATCCTCTGGGAAGCACTACCACACATGGCCGGTACATGGTCACGAATTCGAAGAGCTGATCCGCCAAAGTGATCCTATCATCGCGATCCGGACTAGACAACAGGTACAAGATGGCAGGACTGGTCCAGATGCTGAGGAAGCGTCCGTATTGATGCTTCTTGACGCCATGCCTGACATTGGCGGTCCAGGTAGTCAGGCGCTAGAGCCGCCTTCACGTCCGACCCCAGATCAAGAGCAGCAGCAACGTCGATGCGATTGTAACGTGGAGTATACGCTTGATCTACCTGGCACGCTAAATAATGTCCGAGTTCGCGCCATGCCTGACACGGCCTCGACTATCAATACCATGTCCAAGGAGTTCGCGGACCAAAATGAGCTCTTTATACGTCAGGTCGAGTCAGACACTGATGATGCAAACATCAAGACATTGACGGGTCGACTCATCCCTTGCGACGGTATAGTCGAGGCAACCTGGCGTTTCGACGAACCAGATTCATTGCCAATTCCCATGAAATTTCATGTCATCAGCGGTGGTCCACGGGAAGTCATCATCGGCTACAAAGCTCTCCTTCGATCTGGTACGCTCAACGATCACAAGCGTAGGATATGGAAGCGCAGATCCAAAACGCCGTATCGGTCATTTGGCGCCTACACTCAAGCTGACTCTGGAAGACATCTTCCCAAGATCCCGATTACCCTCAACGGCAAGGAGATCGAAGCGATAGCCGATACAGGCGCGGACGCAAACATCATGTCTGAGCGTTTCGTCCACGAAAACAGCTTGAGACATGAGATGAGCCCGACGGATCGATCCATCAAGCTTGCGGATGGTACGGAAGAGAAAAGCGAAGGTGTCATCCTTATTTCATGGTCCCGATGGTCTGATATGATGTTCTACGAGCTTAGTGATGGTCTCTCCGAGGATCTTTCTGAGCCTGAACCCGACGACAATGATCTACACGGTACAGACTTAGATCCTGACCACAGTTGTGAGGATGTTCCGCTTCAATTCCTCATTCTCAGGAACTGTATCGCAGGCATCGACGTCGTACTTGGCAGACAACTAGTGACTCGAGTCGGCATGTACAGGATGCGTCATCCCGCCTCCGCGGATCCACTGGGAGGCGAGCCATCAGAGCCTGAAGGCCCGAATACTAGAAGGAGAGAAACGTCCCCATTCACCAGCAGGATCTGGATTCCACCCACGCAGCGACTACCGCATGTCATCCAGAAGCTCTTGCGTATCCGGCAGCACACCGAAGACGCCAATGAGCATCAGGTATACCGCCCACTAACGCGCGAGCAGCAGCTCCAGGAATGGTGGGATCAAGAGCTAGAACGGCAGGTCGACTACAATGGACGATTACAGGATATGCCGGAAGGCCCAGAGAAGGAACGGCTGAGACTTGAGGATAGACTGGCGCGCGCAGACTTTACTACTCGGTACGACGGTCTCCGGAACAGCAACTGATGTGGGGCTTCTGTGCTGTGTACAGGCCACTGGTCGCCGCCGTCGGACAGAATTAACAGCTCTAAGGCGGTGACTTTTGGCCGAGGTTCCAATACGGAGTGTCCATAGGGTTTTGCACACCTGTCCGATTTTCTGAGTTCTAGATCATAGACTACCGCAAATCCCGGGCCATCTGTATAATGGTCAGGTATATACACCTTGTTTGCAGTGGCATATAGAGACTGGTAATTATGATCGTATTTCATGGTACGACCACACTCGTGGAGTCTTTTTATCATCCTCTCCTGCATTTCGTCGACCTCTGAAATTAGCTATAGAAGTCGCACGGAACGGAACGACTTCTGCGGTACCATGGGCTATGCTGATCCTGATGGTGGGCCCGACGGGTTCTGAAGCCTGTCATACCGCTTCAGCTTGCTCAGCTCTGCTTGCGAGCGTAGACGGCGAAGCAGAATGTTGTAAGCACAAGGCAAAGTAATGTGTCAACAAAAAGGTAAGTCATTCTTGAGTCTTCACCGTCTGTATTTCCCTCAAAAGCTTTCTTGTTCTCATTTGCACAGCAATACTACGTTCGCTTAAGCATGCCTTCCATATCGTTCAAGTCACTCGCTTCATTCTCACTGTCGCTCACACTCGTTGCCTCGATTCCGACGATCACTCCTCCCACGACCACTTACAAGATAGCCACGGTCACACCCAACCCGAAGACTTGCGGCTTCACGAACGCCGATGTTTCGCAACCATTTACTTGCCCAGGACCACAGACCTGTACTACCACATCCCGCTCCGCAGCCCAAGACGACGGAGCTCCAAGGCAACTATTTGGCTGCTGCACACCTAATCAACCGTGTTCTTTCAGTATAGTCACATGTAGAGACTATGTACCCTCCGCATGTCCGAACGGCGAAGGATGTGGGCCAGCGACCGCTCAGACGACAGTCTGGTGAGTCTGCGTGCTAACATGACTTCTGATGCTCTCTAATGCACAGAGATACTAAGACGATGAACAAGGATAGCACTAACCAATACTTGCAGCCCTTCAGCCTCTCCCTACTGCATAGACAATATCCTCGCCTGGCAAGGCACGACCTACAGCCGCCGCGCTTGCGCCACCACTCTGGGACCACGACAGACACCACTAGCAAGACAAGCATACGTGACGCTTTCTCCTTCCGCCTCCTTACCAACAGGGGTTAATAACGCTACTATCAGCGGCTTACCCATACAGCCAGCTGAGAAAGATCTGAGCAGAGGTGCCACGATAGGCATTGCCATTGGTGTCGGAATTGGAGTGAGCTTAGCGCTCGGGTGCTGTGTCGGATGGTGGAGAAGGCGGCATCCGAAGAGGTCTGATAGCTTTGCAAGAATACCTGAGAAGGATCCGGTGGAGGAGGATATTCAAGAGGTCGATCAGGGGACTGAGCAGACGATCGAGAGCTGGGTGGATGGTGTCACTGATGATGATGCCAGTGACGAGATTGGTACTGCGGATGTGACAAGTCTGAGGAGTAGTGTACCTGGCCAGTAGGAGAACTGTTCATAGACACCATCATCCTCCACTTGGACTCGTGATCGCCGCAGCTGGCGCTGTCGTCCCACCGGCATTGGTGACTTGCGCAAATACGACGAGTACTGCCGAGTACCTATCATCGTTAGCTATGCTTGGTCTGGCAGTGGGCACGTAATACACTTACGTAGCAACAGCGACAAATAACTCGGCTCTCTTCGCATTAGTGAAGATTCCAACGAGGATGGTGAAAGTAGCCGTGAACGCCCCGATAATCGCCATCTGCTCGACCTTACTTACACCGGTAGCAAATGTGAGCACAACAGTGGCTCCGAACAGGAGGAAGATGGCGAGGAAGACCCCTATGATAGTTGTCATGCGTTTGATGGCCAGCTCCGAATAGAATTTGATGTCAGGTCGGCCAGGAAACTGCTTCCTTTCTCTAAAGCAACATCCAAAGGTGTACTGCGCAGCTCTCGAGAGGAGATCGCGTTCTGGTCGGACCTTGTCGAGGCAGGCGAGATCATCACGAGATGCGAACATCTGAGAGCCAGCACCGAGAAATGGCTCGTAACGTTCTGTCCATTGCTTCAAGAGCTCGAATATCTGCTCACTTGGCGGAGGAAGCTGCATCACTTGGGCATGCGAGAGCAGTGCTTGTTCTGTACTCTTCAGTCCTATGTCTAATGACGGACCGAGTGACTAACGATACTCCTTAGTGAGCTGGCGCATCCGCATTACCAGAGCTAGCCTGTGACCGGTCTTTGCATCCGTCGCGCCAGCTTGATTGAAGAGACTCCAATTGCCGTTCCTACCTCGAGTTTCGAGCTCGCAGGCGACGTCTCCTTTCTTGACATCATTGATATCTTCAGCCTCACATGCCACGATCGAGGCCTCGAGAGCCTGTAGTTCATCTTGGTAGTACGTCAAGTTGCGAAGCGAACTTTGCTCGAATTTAGGGAATGTTGCAAGCTCGGGACTGAGAAGAAGAAGTCTTGGAAAGTCAATGTGTCCAAGGGTACATCTGTCCTGAGTTTTGACGGGTTCCATCGCCTATATTCGAAACATGAGGGAGAGGGGCACAGGGCAAGTTTGGGTAATATGAGCTCCTCAGCCGCCTTACATAGGTTCCAGGCGGGGGCGGACCGAGACGTGATGTGCTGTCAGTCATAGTCCGGGGCTGTGCTCGCCCGCCTGAAAGCAAGTTAACGTCACAACTTTGCGCCAGATACCTCGTTGACAATTTTCAAACACGATTCGACTGCGAGATTGCATTCATTGCATGGCTGCTTCAGCCATTACATGCAGGCACATCGGTGGCGAGTATCGGATCGTCACTACGCAAACCTCTGATGGGAGGACCACCGCGAGAGCAGGATTATGGCCGGAAGACGAAGGACTTCCGCGATTCGCTGCTGGGACGCACGAGTATCGACCTCGAGGAGCACTCGGCACGACGATTAGAATAGGTTTCGTGGCTGGTATCGGTAGTGGCCTTCCATCTACCACTAATAAAACGCGATTGAGCGACGTTGTAGTCTCCATATCTGAAGAGTGGACCAGAGACATTCTCCAGTATCATGTGGGTAACTTTGAGCCTCAAAAGTGTCAGACCAGTAACTACACTTCTTTGGAAGTGCCTGGGACCATCGCAGGACGGAGGGTGAACGCTCTTGCAGATACAGGGTCGAGTCTCAACACTATAGACGCAGATTTTGCCTCTTTGCTAGGTCTACGCATCCGTCCTTTCAACTCGGCTCCACGGGTTCGATCATGCACTGGGAAGAGACTCGTATGCTGTGGATACGTCGATGCAGGCTGGACCTTTCTGCGCGAGAATAATATCAAAGTCAAGACTCGATTCCATGTGATCAAGAGGTCACCTCACCGCTTGATTTTCGGCGCACCCTTTCTGAAGCAAACACAAACCTTACATGAGCATAGAGAGCGGATATTCGTCCGCTCTACTAAGAGGCCTAGAGCTGGCCCCATATGCGCATTTTTGCAACAGAGCGGCGACGCTGCTCTCCCACGTATCCGTATCCCCAGCGCCACTGGCGACCTCTTCGCACTTGCTGATACGGGCTGCGAGACCAACATCATGAGTCGGTCGTTTGCCCAGAGGCATAATTTTCAGATCGATACGTCTGCTGGACAACGTCGAATGCTTCGTCTTGCCAATGGCCAACTACAAAAGACCCTCGGTACAGTTCGATTACCCACCTCCTTCCTGGGTGACGACCTAGCCATGGCTTACGAGTCCGCACCTCATGAATTTAGTTCTTGGAACATGCAGGATCCCGAGAGTATCGATCTAGAAGGACTGTACCACGACGTAGAACGCGACCTCGACTTCTCTTTCCTTCGGTTCGACATACTTGATGTATGTACATATGATGTTGTACTTGGGGCACATGTCATATTCCGTGTAGGCCTTGATAAGCTAGTTTTCGATGAAGGTGAGCTGAAGCCCTCTCACTGAGACCAGAGAACTAAAGAGACAACAGAATCGGACACAGGATCAACGAGACATCATACTACCCAACGCTTTCATAGCCTTAATCCAATCGACATCTACAGACATGACACACTACTAGACAGATGGAAGCGAAAGTGGGGTCGAAAAGAGACCACAAACAACATTGCCGCTGCCCTTTCTCAGACACTGACTTCGTCTCAAGCACCCGATATAGAAACGCAAAAACAAGCAGAGCTTTGCCGCCGCACCGACCGTGCAGCTGAGATTGAGCGAATGCCTGGTGGCCCTGACAAAGACGCAGCGTTGGCCGAAGAGCGCCTAGTGCAGCGGCAGAATGCAATGGCTCTGTCACCCACGAGTCAAAGTCTGCCGCCAGCATTGGTGGCACCGCCTGGAACAAGCAGTATGGGTACTGCCACTTCTGCCCTATCCACAATGAGTGCTGGACCTGGAGCTGCCAGCGGCGGGACGATATCGTTGCAACCACTATCTCCAAATACTGGGTCTCCTCAGCAGACATCCAGACCTGCAGCAGCACCTCCGAGACCGCCATAGCAGTGAGTGTCTGATCTCGTCGCTTCGAACTCTGCGATCAGGCAGGTCTACGCAATACGAAGTGACGACTGTATGATAGATGAGAGACACGACGAGATACGCTATTCACGACGATACGACGGTACGGTCATGCGGCTACATGACATGAGAAAGCATGATTTTTAATGCTATGATGTTATAGATTCTTATTCAAAGCTCTCATTCATTTCAGACTACCTCACTGTTCGGCTGGATGCTTCCAATTTCTTCGATTCCATCCCTCGAATCTGTCAGGAGCAAAACAAACGAGAGACGTGGTACTTCTTATAAGCCTACCACAAGAGTGTCATGCCTATAATGACATCTAGCTACCACCGTCTCCTGCTTCCCCTTCCCAGTTCCATCCCTCAATACCCCAACCCCCTGGCCCTCTCCCTCCCAAGCACATCCTCCAAACTCACCAACTTGAAACTCGCTTCCGCGGCCGTTCCTCCTTCCACCAACTCATTCGCATCATCATGCGTCACAAACAGTCCTCTCGGGAACTCCCTTCCCAGCGGCCTCCCCACCACCGCTATCCCATCAGTATTACTCACCCCATCCACCCCCCTCCTCTCATCCCGCACCACCTTGAAAGTAAGCACATACTCATGCGGCGCCTCCCTCTGATAAACCTTATACGCACTAATCCCCTGACTACTCACGATCAAATACCCCCCCTTGCCCGTTCTCGCCGTCACCAGTGTAATCCCCTCCACATCAGCCATCAACCCGCTCGCGTCCCCTACCTTCGCGATCTGCACTCCCTCACTAGATCCATCTGGCTCGGCATCATACCGCCAAACCCCCGACGGCTCTTCGCCGAGAAAAATAACCCCAGCGTCATCGTCCGCGACGCACCCCTCGACCTGCCCGCCCGAACCAGCAGGGAAGTCCCGCACCAACTGCGTGGTCAGCGCACCGTCGGCAGAAGAGGAGAGCTCGAACTGGAGGTATCGCGCCTCTTTGTTATTCACGAAGAGGAAGTGTTTCCCTGATTTGGAGGAGCGGTAGACGCAGGAGCCGTAGGGCTCGTAGTCTGCGGGGAGGGGTTGGCGGCCGCCCGACACGGGTTTGAGGAGGCCGGTGGGGTCGATTTCGATGAGACTGGGGGTGTTAGTGGAGAGGAGGAGAGGGGGAGAGGGGGAAAGGGACGTACCAGAGGGAATTGTCGCCTCGGCATGCGGCGTAGGCGAGGTCGGCGGTGCGGTTGCCGAGGGTGATGTTGTAGATTATGTCGACGTTGTTGGGTTCGTCGGCTGGGAGGAGCTGCAGTAGCTTGCCTTGGAGATCGAAGAGGCCGAACCCTTCGCCTTCGCTGGATTTGGTTGTGGTGATGATACGGCTTTGGTCAGGAGTCGTTGGGTGGACCCAGATGGCTGGATCGTCGCCGTCGCCTCCGTTGGCTTCGGTTTCGTATTTTGCCTTGACGGCGACGAAGGAGCAGTCTGGTCCTGTCCAGCCGTCTCTGCATCTGCATACGTTGGGACCTTCGCAGCGACCATGGCCTGAGCAGTTGTTCAAGCATGTCTCGTCTGAGCAGTCACAGCCTTCGAAGCCGGCGAAACAAGAGCAGCCTGTGCGGACGTCGCCGAAACCACTGTTGGAGCAGCGATCTGGAATGGTTGTCTCGCATCGAGTGCATGGTTTATTCTTGGGACTGTATTTTGTGTTCTCCTGTATGCCGAGGGGTGACAGGACGTCCTGCAAAGAACCCACGGCTACACCAGTGTCGTCTGCGCCCTCGTAAGCGAGAGCGACGGCACCGGATGGAAAAGTAGTGGTGGAAGCCTGCAAGATAGAAAGTCCACCCTGGATAGACAGGTCTTCGATTCCGACCAGGTCAATGGTCCCCTTCTGCACGAGTGCGGAGTCGTAAACATCAATCACCTCATCATGGGCCACGAACAGATAGTCTGCTGCTGGAGAGCGATAGGTGGCAAGTCCTGCGACTGAGATGGATTCGCTCACGGTCCTAATCTGTGGTACCGTGGTAGTCTCTGCGGCCTGGAAGGCGTACAATGGCTGGTCCTCACCCGAGAAGAAGACCTGACCATCTGTGAAGACGGTACATGTCTCGCCTTCGATGGGAGAAGCAAAAGTTTGGACCTCGTCGCTGTCAGCTGCACTATGTCTCCGTCTACTAATACGATACTCACCTCAAGAACCTCCACATCATCGTCGTCCGCGCGTACCAAGAATTGAGTGACCATGCGCTTCCCGAAGAGGTAGACGTAGCTCTGAGCACTCTTCTGACTACGCCATACGCATGCCACGCTCCAGTCCCCAAGCTGGACCTTGTTGTTGCTCTTCACCTTCGACCCCGTCTTGGCATCGAAGAATCGGATGAGAGAGTCTGGTGCAGGGATATTGAAGACGACATCGCGACCGCCAATGTCGTGCACAGGGACAGCGATCTTGGAGCGGCCTGTCTTCTGCTGCGAGATCTGTTGAAAGGGGCCGGAGCTATTTGCTATCAAGCTGCGGAAGCCACCGTCTGCAGCACTACCGTCGTTGGCGACCAGTGCTGGCGGATTGGAATGGACAAAATTAGTATTGTCGGCCTCAAAGCTCGTGGCTGCTGGGTTGAGCGTGATGCTTGCAGCCTGAGCTGTGGCGACCGCCGCGCAGCCAATCACGGCCGACGCGACTAATGTACGAAGGCTCCTCATGTTGTTTCAAGAGTGATGACACAGGCCTAACGGACATTATTGATACTTATAGGATACGCTTACCTGTCCTACCTTCGCCGTGAACGCATTTAGTCACGCCTGATGAATTTGCTGGATGCTCACAAGCGAACTGCGGTCAAATCGGTCAGCACCAGTAAAGCCAGCACGTTGACGGACTAGGAGACGCCCTCCGGAGAAAGCCTCCACGCGAGCCTCCATCTGGTTGTTAGCTTCGACTACAGCGGAATGGTCGCTGCAGAGGGCAACTCAGATTTCAGTCGAAGATGAAGTACTCGCTGTTGAGTACCACGTGCATCGACCAGTAGAGAGACCTCGGGAGTTTTGGCTCTAGTCGTAGATTATTGACATGAAGGGAACTTCTTTTGGAGCAGTAGCGGCGGAGAGGGGGAAATGCCAAGGCGCTGAGATGGTGCGCCAAGAGATCCAGGCCAGGACGATTTTGTGCGCTGGTAAAGGCCTGCGTGCTCGAGAATAGCCAGAACCATGCAAGCAAGAGAGAGAACGGATTGACCTTGACTACTGTGCTGTTAATGTCACCGGAGCGGTTCCAACACCTTCAACCAAAAGATAGCTCGAAGAGGAACTATGATCGTGATGCTGACATGACGGAAGTATATCGTGCTAATCTACAATGCATTCTCATGACCACACCTGAGCATAGCTACTGTTCCTTTCCCCGTCCCACCGTCCTAAATCCCTATGTACTTCGCTTATTCATCAAAACACTAGAGTATGTCTCTTGGCCCCAACATTCCTGCGACTTACACAAACAGACTATTCCCGTCGTCGAGATTGTACTGCTTCAGTATATCCGCCAACTTCCTCGCCTCCTGAGCATAGTTGATTGGCGTGGCACTGAGCACCTGATATCGCACCCTGCCACACGTTAGCATCATTCTCACTCATGGTCGAGGTGAGATAATGTACCTTTGCTGGTCCTGGAACGTATCCATCTTAGCCCTGCACCTAAACATGAGACCCTTGCAATTGGCCTCCTGAAATAAATCCGTGACCTTCTTGTCATCTCCCTCCTCCCTCGCAGCTATTACCTCGTTCGCCGGTCTGCCCATAACCATTCTTCCCACATCGTCGAAACAGCTCAACCATAGCTGACCGGTGTGATCCGCTACGTTGAGAGACATGACATACCGCCACTCCGGACGGGGGTGAGAGATGTTGCACTTCTCGCAGCGCCACTCACCAGGATCGACTTCAATGACTTTCTTGTTGCAGTCTGGTGTCAGGCAGGCAGGGTAGGCGAAGGAGTCTTGCTTGACGAAGACGATGGTGGCTTTGAGATGGAAGTAGTCAGCTTCCTCGGACATGCCGAGGTTGTCGTCACGGATCTGGCCAATAGTCTTCGGGGCGTTCTTCGGGTTGGTCGCGGATGAGGTGTTACCGATGGTGTTGGCGTGCGTCTGCCATTGTTGGTCGCTGCCGGCAGCGTCGTACCAGCCTTTGACGATGTGAGCTTCGTCAACATCCGGATCTATGGTCATGCTGCCGGAGGACAAAAGGGAGAGACTACGACCGCCAAAGTCGGAGACCTTCACGCCCTTGAAGGCGATGACGGACTCCTCGGGAGCGTTGAAGCTTTGAGCAGTTGCACCCCAGATGGTGAGACGGATCGAATAGCCTGTGTTGTCGGCAATGGTGAGCTCACGCTTGGAGAACGGCTTGGATGTGGTCTTTGAAACGATTTCGGACACCTCGCCAACACTTTGAAGAATACCGACACAGTCGATCGTGGTATCCTTCTCCACACCCTCGAGATCGCCCAACTTCGTGAAGTTGTAGGTTACCTGTGGCACGCCTTCATTGTCCTCCGCTTTCTCAATCTGTGTGTCGCGCTCAAAGGTCAATTCGTAATCGTTGTTAACGTTTGAGAACTGCCTCTTCGCCAGGTTGATACGGCAAGGAGATGAGATGTAGTAGACAGAGCCTTCCTGGATCACGTCGTAGAATGTGTCGACGGAATCTGTAAAGCCAGTCGCACGAATCTCGCCAGTTGCATCAAGGAAGTTCGCGCTGAACAGCTTGCCTTGTCCATTCTTGTTATGCCACTCCTTGATAGGTCCCTTGTGCGTACACCTCGCCTTGATCGTCCATTTGTGGGTGTATGGCGATAGCGCCTCGATGGGATAGATGTTGCCGTGAGAGGCGCTAGCGCCGTTCGTCCGCGAAGGCAAAGAGCGCTGCTGTGTGGTCTGTTGCTGTTGTGGCTGAGGCTTGTTGCCATAGAAGTTGTTCCCTGAGATGTTGTCCGCCTGTGGCTTTGACTCTTCCTGGGTCTCCGACTTGATCATATCAAGCGCTACCGGCTGACCAATTTTTTCGCATTCACCGTACTCTTCCAAGACGTCGAGATCGAGGATGACGAGGATGCTGTGATATGTCAGATGTGCAAATAGGGTGGACGGATGAGGTACTTACGGCTTATCCTTGACCGAGTTGGCTTGGAAAGCCTTCAGTCTGCATAACGATCCCTTCTTCAATTTGCCCTCTGTCACGATGTAATTCGTCTCTGCTGGACGTTAGAGGTGTCCAGCGGGGACACATAGCCTACACTTACGTTGCGCGATCATGCTCTGGATAAAGTTGTGCGTGTCGTTAAAGACGACGCGGTACCTCTCGACACCATTCTGCTGATTCTGCATCGGCTTGATCTGTACGCACTGGACGATGGGGTTGGTGACTTCCTCGCCAGCGAAGACGCGGCGCAGGCAGCCGACGGAGAGCACTTCCATAGGATCAGCCATGATTCCCGGTGGTGTAAGTTGGAACTCGTCTGGATCACTGTCTGGCGGAAGAACAGGCTGTTGGATGCGAGATGTAGTTGTCACAGGTTCGCTGGATGCAGATGAAGCTTCTTGAGCTTGGTGGGGCGAATTGTTGCCTTCGCCGACGCGACGCGTCGCTAAATTGATTACGCGAGTCATGTCTGCGCTTGCTCGCGGTGATATTGATCCCAACTCGTCTATTCTGCTCTGATCGATAAAGTCTCCGATTGCTGCTGAACATCAAAAAGTCATCGGCTCTGTCAGTCGTGAGAGCAGCTACGACTCGAGGATGGGATTTTGTCTTGACAAGCAATAGCCAGCGAGTTAAGTGTGCCACGGAGATCCCTTCGCCGCTAGCTATTTGACAACTACCAGTTCAGAATCAGTTCAAAAGATGCGAATGTAGTGAGTATATCAATAATACATTCGTTGCCTCGATGTGCGTGTAGCATGTATTTGAAAGTGGTATCTTGCATTGTAATGACCGACATAGCCTGTCCCATAGGCAGCAACCCCCTCCTTCATGAACGAACTCGCCATCTGATTGGAAGGCAGTCCGCCACGTTCACGTCCCGCATCACAAAAGCTCCTGATCCAATACCCTGTCGTAGTAGCGAGTGGTTGTCACTCTTGCCGCCTGAAATAGTCCCTGGGATATCCAAAACGTTGATGTCATACAGCCGCCCAAACAATAAGAAATAGAAATGCTTTTGCCATCCCTTAGTGGAATGGATTCTGCTGGGTCTGGTTGCCACGACTGCCTGACCGACTGTTGGCAGACTCGGAGTCTGAGTTGACCTCTGCGGTAATGGTGGTCATGACGTTGATCTTGCCGTCGACCAGAGCTTGCTCCTCGTCTCCGCTTGGGCGAGCACCACCCAGGACGCCGGTGGTAAGCTCGTGATGGTATGTATCCTCCTCGTCGTTGCGGCTCATGATGTGAGTGGCATTGCGGGACTTCTCAGCAGCAGTGGATCGGCCGTAGTTGGCAGCCTTTGAGTTGGTGCCACTGCGAGTAGAGCCGAAGTTGGGGAAGACACGAATGACGAGAGCCTTAAGGGCAGGGGCGCTGGAGGTGATGATGGCGATGTTGGCCTCGACGATGGACCAAGCGGCGGGGGGAACGTTGTCGTAAGAGAAGTCGACAGACGACTTGGCTTGGTAGAGCAGGACGAGACGGACAACGGAGATGACGCAGACGCTGGACACTGGTCAGTGCTGGAGCTGGTAAATATACTCAAAAGTACTCACAAGGCACCGATCAAGAAGATACCGCCGAGAGCCATCTTCTGACGCTTGGGCATCTGGAGGTTGCTGAGCACTGGCAGAGGCGACAAGATGATCATCAAATCGGTAATGATGTTCATGTACGAGTTACCGAAAAAGATGGGCCACTGAGGCATGCACTTTCCGGGACCAGCAGGGTTCCAGAACTTGGACACAGGCCAGCAAATGAACACACAGCCTGGTGTCCGTGTTAGTCGACAGACTCTTGATAGGTTACAGGACGCTCGACTCACCCAAGAAAGTCCAGAGACCATAGATAGTCAAGATGACCAACATGACCTTGACGGAAATCTGGAACTTATCCGTGACGAAGATGCGCTTGTACTGGAACAGGATGGAGAACTTTGTGGCAGTGAGGGAGACATTGTAGATCCAAATGCAGACCCAGAACCACTTGAAGAAGTCGCCAATCATGTATGGTTGGAGCTCATAGACGTGGTGACCGAGACCATTCTTGTGCACTGGATGGGGTTAGCTAGGACGATACCAGCCTTCCACAACAAACATACTCATGATGTAGGTCACCATGGTCATCACAGAAGCGAGCCATGCCAGGACAATGAAGCCCTCCTCAATACCTGGTTGCTTGACAATGGCGAAGCGGGTGTAGAGACGTCCCATGACGGTGAGACCGGCCAGGGCGACCATCAGGCCGGCGACAGCGATAACACTGTCGCCCCTGTAGTTGAGCGCCGGATTCCATACTGGAGGAGGAGCGGTGGCTGCCATTGTGATCGGACTCGGTTGTGCTTGGAAGGTTGGCAGTCCAAGATATTCAGTCGAGTGGCGAGTGGAAGAAGTGGTCCGCGGAAGCGATCAAGTACTTATCAACTTGGTCTGGGGATCGGAAGGTTCCCTGAGTATTATGTGGTCATGCTGGTCGATTTCTTAAACGGCCGCGAGGTAAGAGCAACAGCCGTCAACGGCGGGCCAATACCGGTAGAACGCTAGAGTATGGAAAGCAATGGTACGCCGTGTCGTTGGACCCTTGGTATGGTTCTTGCGAACTCGTAAAGCTGTCTCAGTAGACCGTTGACCGTTGTGATGGAAGTGTATGGACGAAAAGAGTGTTTGAAAAGTGACGAGGATATGAGGTATATGGAGGAAGGAAATGCTGGGCTTGGGTAGTGGAGGGGGAGGAAAGGGGAGTGGCACCAAGGTTTGCATGGACCACCACACTACTTTGGAGGAGGACGGGTCAGCCAGAGTGACACATTCATTATTTAGACCAAGAGTCGAATAGTGCCTAAAAGCCTGGCCATGGTCGCGTACCTGTGCGGCGTCCGGCGCCGATAGTACGGGGGATCTTGTTACCGAGTCATTAATGAGATCCAAGGGAAAAGTGGACGGTACTGTAAAATCCTGGGATTCTCACTTGTCTCTCAGAGAAGGATGCTGGGCGTTCGCTTGACCCTGCATGGACATTGCTTGTCAAGCCACGGGGCAGAGTGCGTTTGCCGGGTACGTCTCAAGTGCCCTCTTGCTGCAGCTGTAAGGGAAGGAGCTAGACAACGCCTGGAGAACGGTCGAGGCAACACTGCAGGTCCAGGGGTGTCGGAACGGGACAAGTCGAGGTGTGCTAGCTTACAAGTCTACAGTTGCAACAGCCACGGCACAGAATATCCGATTGTGTTCGAGGTACCTGGGTCGAACAGATCATTTGTCGTTTGAATGGGAAGCGTCCATCAAGCCAGGAAATAGACAAGTGTGCCGCGAAATGTTGAGATTTCAAGATTGGCAAAACAGCCCAGTTCTGGGGAGATTTTGGACCGATTCGCTAGTTCACCCAAGCCGTCCACTTAAAATTGGATCTTGAGCAAACAAGCTTCGTGGGAATCTGTGTTGCCGGTGGTGCCGCTCCACACCGGATCTTCGCGCTTTGATACTTTCCATTGTCCATGGAATCCGTGGGCTCTTGTTCGCCGGTTACCTGCCGACAGATCTGTGCGTACCTGACCACATCCCGTGTCTTGCTATGGGTCCCGTCACATCAATCTAGGGCTGCTTCATCTGTCATCCTTCGTCGTCGCTGGCGTCTCCCTCGTCTGTCGTGGATGTTTGATATGTCTTTTTAGTCTTCTTCAGGCCCGTCAGCAAATCTTGACAAAATCCCCGCTGATCCTTGATGCCATAAGCGACATGCACTCGAGAGCCGTTGATACATTGGCCGACATATTAACGTCCACACCATTTGTCGGCCTTTTCTAACGCACCATCGTCGATTGAACTTTACAGAGCCGCCTCTGCTGCACGCTCGGGCTCAGTTCGGTCTTCATGCTTGTATTGTTTTCTCACAGACATTGCTGCTATGCCGCTTCATCCATGTCAAAACAACGGTTGATCATTGTTGTCTTGCCACGAACTGCTTTCTCTCGCTATCCGCCGAACGAAGAACAGCCACCTTGACGCCCAAAGAGGGACTGATCGTCGCAACCTCTTCCAAAGTAGTAATGACATGTGCTATGGTGCGATTCATATCTTCCGCTGGGGGCAACAGAGCTGCAAGTCCAGGCGAAAGTGTTGCTCCCATGACGAAAAGCGTTTCGGCAGCCATGTCGTTAGCATGCTTCCATGAGCAACGCAGATGACCAGTGTATCTACGAACTGTCAGCAAGTATACTCGTTTAGCCAGTCCATCACTAACAGGAGCGCGGGATTTTCTATCTGACGGACGGAAGCCTCTAGGCTTTGTTTGCAATACTCTCGAGTAACGTGGTCGAGTAGTAGACTTTCGTCTTGCATCACCTCAAGCACAACCGGTCGGAGAATTTGTGCCCTGCATGCAAAGAACCCATGACGCAGTTCACTCTGAACTATACTTGTCGTTGGTGCATCTTGCTGGAATCTCGTCGAATCTGGCAGGTGTTCGTACCAAAGGTTCAGTTGCTGATTGTATCCTTGTGCTAGTGGCAATAAACCGTCCACGACAACCGCTGGCCGTATCCTTGAATTTTGCACCCGTTGCGAAAGACGTTGCAAACCAATGAGGGGAGACAGGAAAGACAGTCCATTTTCCATCCCCAGCTCAATGTCTCGTGAGTATCCGGATGGGAGACCGACCGTTTGGTGAGAAATACCCTCTGTCGACGGTTGCAGATGCAGAGCCGAGGCGACGTCCGTTCTGAGCTGTTCGACGTTCCAGTATAGCCTCTTTAGAGTTTCCAGTTCTGCCGGTGCGAGCTCATCACGCAGTGATAGTTCCGTTTGAAGCTTCGACGCTGCAAGGTTCAAAGTGTACCACGACTCCAAAGGACGAAATACTGCGAGAAGAAACGCCGAACCGAAGAATAAGCATTGCACAGCCGAGGCTCCCGTCGAAGCTGCCATTTCGGGCAGCGAGTTCCATGCCTGAGCAAACAGCTGATATCCCAGAGTGTCCTCTAGCTTTGCCGCGTAAAGTTTGTTCCCAGTGACCGCGGCCCAGCCGAGTGCGGCGATGAGAAGGACGGTGGAAGTTTCCAGTCCTTTGGCAAAGCCATTCAACGAAGCCGTGGCATATACTGCTTGCCATGTCTCTGGGTTGATGATCGCATGGTACGGATGTAGTATCTGGAAATAAGCGTCGACATGTGACGTGATGTCGTTGAGATCAAGATCTGATCTGTCCAGGAACGACAATTTCGGCCTTTTACTTTCTGATGCCAGTCCTGCTAGAGTCGAGAGTGGAGTCTGTATCAATTGGCGAAATGAAGGATTCTGGGTCAATTCCACAAAAAGTGTACTTGTTCCAGGCTTACCACTCTGGTAGGACTGATCGTCAGGAACACCAGTACCATCTTGGCGGCCAGCCGTGATCGTATATCTATGCATGGTTGGATCAATGGGAGGACTATCGGATAGTCCATCCGGCGGATAAGCCCTAGCCGAGTGCCCATTGGTGTGAGAGCCATGGTGCGTGTTTTGAAGTAGTCCTTCAATTCGTTGCAAGTGTTCGAGGATCAACTTATCGCCTGCGTCGAGCTTCTGGCCAGGCTCACGATAGACGCACTCTGCTCCCAGCTCCGTACAGAGTCTGCATTTTGCTGACTACTTTTAGCCTGATTGACGTACGACTCCAGCAGATACTCACGCTTAGCACCATCACAACGAGTTTTGCGCCCTCGACAAATCTCGCACTACGGACATCAATACATGTAACCAAAGCAAAGGCTCGACTACTCACTGCTATCATGGCTCGCCTCCTGGGATAATCTGTTGCATCTGATTGTTGCTGCTGCCTCATGTCCGGGGGGTAGTCGTTTTGCATAGGTCGCTGTTGCATGACTTGTTGATAGTCCTGTTGTTGTGGCATATTAGCCGTCGTATGAGCAGGCTGAGACGCATGTTGTTGTAGATCTGGATGCAGAGGTATGTCCGAATTGCTTGTCCCGTTGCCGCGCTGTCGTTTGCGCGGACGCGCCGCCTCGGTCAACTGGTTGAGGTTATGATTGTCATCCATGATCAAGATGCGACGGGAACGACTCGTCGGACTGCTCGGAGTATTGGCTTCCTGTTCAGCGACAAAGTGTCAGGGGATAGGCAATGACATGTCGAGCAAGGTAAGTTCCTATTTAGCCGTGACCACGCGAGCAATCTAGAGGCCTGTAGGTCGCGTCGCTGCAGAACAGCCGTAGGGGTTGTCAGCTCCTCCAAAGAGCAATCGCATGGGTCTGGCGAGTCTGCTGCCACGAGTTGTGAGGGAAGGAAAGAAAGTGTCACGTTTGAGCACCTGTATTTGTTCGCGCGCTGCCAGAGATGTGAAAGCGTGCGCGACCTGGTGGAGATGCTTACGGAATTTTCGGCCCGCTTCCGGTTTAGCGGACCCACAAAAAAGTTCGGAGCAGGAATCGAGCGTCAGTTTGGAGGAGGCTTTTCTTCTTTTCTGCATTTAAGCACTCCAGCCATGTCGAAACGAAGCAGAGACGAGGTCGAACGACCAGAAGATGCCACAAAGCGAGAAAAGAAGGAAAAGAAGCACAAGCGGAGAAAGACCGAGGAACAGCTCCCTACACCTGCAGACACAAATGGCACCACTACCCCCGCAGAAGCCCTCCAATCTGGAGACGATGAGGCAGCAAAGAAAGCAGCTAAAGCAGCTCGCAAGGCTGAGAAGCGAGCACTGAAGGAGGCGAAGCGAGCTCAAAAATCCAACGATGACTCTGCCACCGCACCTGCTACTGGAGCATCTGCGCCACCGATTGGTCAGACCGCTGATGTGGGAAGCGAGGGATATCATGAGTCCAGCACACTGGCAGCACTACCGCAGACGCAAGTAGATGCGTTCCTCAGCAAGAGTCAGATCACAGTACTTGACGAAGCAAAGTCGAATCCAGTATTACGACCGATCATCACTTTCGATCATTTGTCCCTTGGTAATACTGGTCTCAAAGCACTATTCTCAGGCTTCAAGAATCCTACCCCGATTCAGGCAGCGTCATGGCCATATCTGCTTTCCGGAAGAGATGCCATTGGTGTTGCAGAGACGGGATCAGGCAAGACCATGGCGTTTGGCCTACCTTGTGTGCAGCACGTTTCCAAGAAGAGTTCTGGAAAGAAAGGGGACGCCATCAGAGCATGTATTGTCTCGCCAACTCGAGAGCTGGCACTGCAAATACATGAGCAGATGGAGAAGCTTGCAGCACCGTTTGGCTTGAAGGCAACCGTCGTGTACGGTGGTGTGAACAAAGACGCACAACGGGAGACGCTTCGTGGAGCGAGCATTGTAGTCGCCACACCCGGTCGTCTTAACGACTACATCGAAGAAGGCTCCATCAGTCTCAAGAAGGTCACCTACTTGGTCCTCGACGAGGCCGACCGTATGCTTGACAAGGGCTTCGAGCCCGAGATCCGAAAAATTGCGACGGATGCTTCTGGGAAGAATCGGCAAACACTCATGTTCACGGCGACATGGCCACCGGCGGTAAGAGAGCTCGCCGCCACCTTTATGAAGGATCCTATTCGGATCATGATCGGAGACAATGCCACTGGCGAACTGAGAGCCAACGTCAGGGTTGGGCAGCAGATTGAAGTCATGGATCCAATGGCGAAGAATGCTCGTCTTCTGGAGATCCTCAAGAAACATAGTGGATCGAAAGGTGCACAGGCTGACCGAGCTTTGATATTCTGCTTGTACAAGAAAGAAGCGGCCAGGGTGGAGGATTTCGTACGGTCTCGCGGGTACAAGGTCACGGGCATCCACGGCGATCTCAGCCAGCAGAAGAGGACGGAGAGCCTCGAAGCGTTCAAGCAAGGCAAAGTCCGCTTCCTGGTTGCTACAGATGTAGCTGCCAGAGGTCTGGATATTCCTGCTGTGGAGCTTGTCATTAACTATACATTCCCGCTCACTGCTGATGATTACGTGCATCGTATTGGCAGGTGAGATACTCATGCTCACATTCTCCAGAACCAAAATCTCTAACTCATATACAGGACTGGCCGCGCCGGGCGAACAGGCGAGTCCATCACATTCTTCACCGAGCACGAGAAGCCACTCGCAGGTGCGTTGGTGAATGTGCTCAAGGCAGCAAACCAGCCAGTACCTGATGACTTGCTCAAGTTTGGAACAACAGTGAAGAAGAAGGCACATGATGTATACGGCGCATTTTACAGGGATCCAGGAGAGATGAAGAAGGCGACAAAGATTACATTTGATTAGACCTCACCTTGGACAGACGATTGAGCACAGTAGTAAATTATGATCGTACTCTATGAGTCTGACTCAACTATGATGAATTCTGAAATGGTGGCCAGTGGTGGTGAAGCTCCGAAGTCGCCGAGGTCGCCGACCTTGATCCTGTCTCCGCTTGCTTCTGGATATATGATGGTGCCCTCGCCAGCACACAACACCCAGCAGTGACAGAAACTCCTTCGTCCACATTTCACTATTTCGTAATACACCACAAGTCCGCGTCTCGCCTTCTCTGAATCTTCGCCAAGATGTGCAAGCCCGCTACGTGTTCAACTTGCAGTAAGTACTGTGCCGCAATCAACGCCACCGGACGGCCGCATCGTTGGTCTGGCAGTGCCCTTGATATTATTCATCCCGGCAGACGTGAGATATCAGACTGACTGCTTTCAGGCAAGAAGACATGGTGGGGATGCGGTAGCCACATCCCGATGGTTATGGACAATGTACCCAAGGACCAGTGGTGCTCCTGTGATCCCAAGGTCGAGAAGGAGGGGACAGAGTACCCTCCAATGGGGAAGTTGTGAGGATTATAGAGGCGGAAGAGGAGGCTGATTGTTGCAGGGACGTTCATGGGTGGTATCAAAGCTACCTTTGGGTGGTAGGAAAGTCATGGGCGGCAATGAGCCAAGGAGCAGGGCATCTCCCTGTCAAGCGATCTGTCGCATAAGCTGCATGGGGAAATTCGTGCTGTAGCGGGAGGCTTGCATGGCTAGATTTATATCTGACTATATATGAGCTCCGAAAGAATAATTTCCAGCACCCTAATGGCTTTGACACCTCCCACTCCCACCCCTAACCGCTCAGCGTAAGGGAAGCAACACCATTTGACAACAGCATTGAGTTGATTTGCGGAACGTTGTATGTTGACTTATGTATCATGCACCTACAATTTAATGACAGCCCCATCGGCCACAATATTGATGCTTCTAAGACACTATTTGTTGCCGAGACCAAGTACACAGCAGAGAGGTCGGGGAGGCTGGATCTTGCATCCTACAGGACTTTTGCGCTACTGCAGGTTGAGAGCTTCTCCAGCAGTCACAACAACGACCGACTACATGCCTCCAGGAGACAGTATCGTCTAATAGCGGATTTCAGCACTCAGATGAGAAGAAAGATTGATCACCATATCGATCCATGGATGACTTGAGGACAAGATGGTCATGCTCGCACTAAGCGGCGGCTCTGAAAATCTCACGTCATCGTGCCTGAGCATCCTGACCTCGGCCAGCTCTCGTCTTGCTCTTTTTCGCAAAAACAACACGGGCAGCCACATCAAGCCACTGGGGTTTTACTGCGCCATTGCGTCGTGTCGATCCGGCATGACATCCATGGTGGTTCTGTGGCATACTTTGACCCAATCATGCCGCGAGAGGTCTATCCCTGTCCATGCTCGCGTTTTCCAATTCTGTCAAGCTACCCATGGTTCTTCAGCCATGCGCACATGAGATGCTCGATCAACGGGTCGTGAAGGGCTGTTGCAAGCGAAGGACAAGAAGCTAGGTGTGAGAAGATCAGGATCAAGATCTTTGATGCTCCTGTCATCCTCTCTTCTCAAAAAGTTTTCACCTCATCTATTTTGCTGACCACCCGAACACGAGAACCACACATCCACAGCTTCACGGCTCCGCATCACCGCGAGCACCTTTGGCTCTTCGCGAACTTCAAGCCATTCTCACGGAGATGAGGTAGCTGGCTCAGAGCAACCCGAGCATCAAATACACTATACTTAATGTCTACTTCTAATCACCCCTGCAACCACTGAAACACTTCCGCCAGCATCATGCCCTCCTCACCAAACATACCCACGACCGTTCACCCTTTCTCATTCGAAGCCCTCATCATGCAGAGCGAGGATCAGATCCGCACTTGGTCAGGATTCTCGCGAGACACGCTCTTGCGCAAGCAAAGCACAAGTTCACAGGCTTCCAGAAGGACGACCGACTCCGGCTTCACGAGTGATCACTCGACAAACGAGCCTGACGCTCACTATGCTGCACGACAGCAGCCTCCACCAATTCCTGCTCGAGCACCAGGACACTCTTTCCATACGCCGAAGCAATCTCTTCGTAAGCGTCGCTCACCAAGAGTTCACTCTTTGCGCGAGCTCAGAGCAAAAGAGTCCGAGGCACAGCTCCGATCAGTCTACGAGACGCAAACACTTGCCTACCTCAACGACGACATTCAACCATATCGCAGATATGATGAGGGTCGTACAAAGTGGTCATTCACTGAATCAACCAGCGAGGAGGATATCAAGGAGGAAGCCGAAGAAGACGAGCAATTCTTCATGGCGCCAGAGAAGTGATGGTGTGGTAGTCTAAGGGGGTAAAGGGACGACCAGTTTTGTTGGAAAGCAGAGAGTGGTGACGATCATACGCTCTGTAGATGAAGTGGCTGGCTGGAACCTTATGAGATACGAAATCAAAGGATTCATGACTACGGACATTTGGCTGACAAGCAGCAAATGGCGTCGAAGGTGTAAGACAGCTCAAGGAGCTGCAGGAGCTCATCAATTCAGGAGTCGGCATTCAAGGAAGTTGGTGGGGGTTCACTCGAGCAAAATTGCCCCGCTAGTTGATCTGCCCCGCCATGACGAAAGGTCATCCACAGTCGATACTAATCAATTCGTCTTCTTTTCTGTGTCAGCACCATTGTCTTTGATCGCTTCTATTATCACGACCTTTATCCTGATACCAGATACTCACTCCCGATCGCCCGCCAGTAGTTCTACCAATTGCTCCACAACAGCCATGGCGACCATGCGTGCAGTCGGTACAGCTTACCAATCCCCTCTCTTGTGAAGTACTAACACCACTCAGCCATCAAAGACGGCAAAGGCCCCGCCACCGCCCTCCACATCGCCGAGATCCCCCGCCCGAAGCCCACCGCATCGCAAGCCCTCGTCCGCGTCCGCGCCTTCGGCCTGAACCGCATGGACCTCCTCCAGCGCGAAGGCAAATACCCCCTGCCCCCACAAGCCCCCGCTACCCTCGGCGTCGAGTTCAGTGGTGTCATCGTGTCCACCGCGTCGGGCGCCGAACGCGGCTTCAAAGTCGGCGACGAGGTCTTCGGCCTGGCATACGGCGGTGCTTACGCAGAGTACATCGCCGTGTCATCGCACATGCTCGTGCACAAGCCCAAGGAGCTGTCGTGGGAGGAATGCGCTGGTATACCCGAGACGTGGATCACGGCGCTGCAAGCCATGTACTTGATCGGCGAATTTGACACGGGGAAGAGCATACTCTGGCATGCTGGGGCGAGTAGCGTGAGTATT
The DNA here is from genome assembly GCA_007556565.1 of Elsinoe fawcettii. NCBI lineage: Eukaryota > Fungi > Ascomycota > Dothideomycetes > Myriangiales > Elsinoaceae > Elsinoe > Elsinoe fawcettii. The sequence continues at coordinate 1,398,717 of SWCR01000002.1, read as the reverse complement.
GCCGGGATGCAGCTGAGTAAAGCCGGTGGGGCGGGGAAGGTGTTTGCGACGGCGAGGCAGGATGAGAAGGTGCAGTGGATCGAGAAGACGTTGGGAGCGGATAAGGCGTGGAATACGGAGAAGGAGGATTGGGGGACGCAGGTTTTGGAGGCGACGGGTGGGAAGGGGGTGGATGTCATTGTGGATTATGTTGGGGGCAGCTACTTCGCGGACAATCTCAAGGCTGCAGCGAGGGATGGGAGAATTGTGAATCTGGCGACGCTGGGAGGAGGAAAGGTCACAGGGGATGCGGATATTGGGATGTTTGTGAGGAAGAGGCTGCGGTTCGAGGGGAGCAGCTTGAGGAGTAGAGACGAGGACTATCAGGGTAAGCTGAGGGATAGACTGGTCGATATTGCGTTGGACAGGTTCAAGAGTGGAGAGTTTACAAGTCATGTGGAGAAGGTGTTCGATTGGAACCAGGTGGTGGAAGCGCATCAATTGATGGAAAGCAACAAGACAAAGGGCAAGCTGATCTGTACGATCAAGTGGGAGGATGAGAGCAAGATATAGAAGTGGTAGGTATATATCAATGACATGAATTGAAACTATCAAAGACAATTTCTGGATAAAGAGCTCGCATGAAGCTAGAGTCAACCTGCCGAGGTGGTCCAAGCTCCCGAATTGTCGTTGCTCTGGCGGTTTGTTTACCACCAAAATAGTGCGCCGATCCTAAACTCCGGCTCACCTCTACCAAGAACACCCTCTGCCTAGAGCAATTTCTGCTATCACAGCTTTGATACCTACCGTTACAGAAACGACACCACGTTCACTCGGGCGCATTAAATCTCATTCGAGCTCGTACACGAATACACGACGCCAGACAATGCCTTCATAGTCCACAACCTCGCTTTGTGTACATTCCTCAGAGGAACCCATTCCTCGATAAATCATGCCTTCAGTCGACAGGGAAGCTTCTCGCGATAGCGACTCGCGGCATCGCCCTTCGTTTTCAGAGTCTGGCCGTCTGTCAGTGCCCATGTGAGTACTTCCTATCCTTGCGCTACACGATGTGGTCATGAGAGACGATGGGGCTGACTAGAGCTCTTTCCAAATTCAGGTGGGACAGCGCAGACCCAGACAGATGTCCTCCACCACTACCGATCCCTCCTGGATCTCCCTCTCTCCAGACAAAGTCAAGTGCTTCCGCCGGCATCCAAGCAGCCGCAAACAAACTCCACGAACGAGCGCGCGAAAGTCTCGGCGCAGCATACCTCGCCAACTCCTCACCATCTTCCTCACCCGAAAAGTCGCTCATCAAGGGCGCAGCACACAGACGCATGCAGTCGGCTCATGCTTCAAATGGCAAGGACCTCAAATCTTACCTTGACGGTATGCGATCAGGATCGCCAGAGCGCACGCCAGGAGCGGCCGCGGATTACTACTCTTCCTCGAGCAGTCGGCCGGACACACCTACCAGGAGCGCGCCGAAACCGATACTGGGAGAAAACACACCACCGTCAGCGACAATGCGGGCACTACAATCTTTTGTCGTCAAAGACGACTCTGCATTGTCGGATATGACCAACGGCAGGGCTGCGAAGACGGATCCTGAAGTGTCAGCACAACTACTCAAACTCACCACAATAGCGACAAATCTGCAAAATGAGATGTCGGCGCTCAGCAGAAGGAGCAAGGATAACGCAGTTGATCTGCTTAGTCTGAAAGAGGCGGCCACAAAACGGGATGAAGACATCAAGAAGAACCTGAAGGATCTGATGACCAGTCCGAACTTATACGGTCCCTCTTCTCCAAGTCTGGGGCGGACTGGTCATTTCGGCCTGGGTCTACTCGACAGCAAGGCCTACGGATCGCCCCCTCCCATGCCACGCGCGACAAGCCACAACTCGCTCATCGAAGCTGGCAGCCCTTCACCATACTCCGTCGAAGGCGCTGCCAGTGTCGCCATGCTGGAGAAGATCATTCGGGAAATGGTCACGAAAGAAGGTCAAGAGCGACTTCTCTCCACTCTCTCCGAGCTCATGGACAAATCCAGCAAAATGTCCGGGGACGCCATGACGAAAGTCAACGATCTAGCAGACTTTATCAAGGACAAGCAGCGCAATCAAGCACTCAACGCCAACAGCGCCAACGCCCTCGTCCGCTCCACATCTCCAGCAGAGATCCCACCAGATCTCAAGACTCTCCTAGGCAAGATCAAAGACAGCGTCACCTCCAACGGCGGCATGACCGCTGAGATCAAGGCCTTGATCCGCGAATTGAGGGGCGAGATCCTCGGCATGGGCCGCGAGCTCGGCCGCCAACTAGACCAAGTCTCCACCAACGCGACATCACCGCGATCCAGCGAGGACTCTGCAAAGGAAATGCAGCGTGTCGTGAACCAGTCCGTCCAAGACCTGCGCGATCACATGGAGCACCTGATCCAGGAGTCCACGCGACAATCGTCCGCTCTGGTCCAAGCGCGCGGCGAGAGCAGCAGCGAAGAGGTCTACGCCGTAGTCAAGCACGCGCTCGCAGAACACCCGCCCGCCACTGCGTCTCCGGACTTTGACAAGGAGGAGATCCTGACCGCCGTGCGCACGGCCTGCGAGAACTTCAAGCCCGAGATCGAGCTCCAGCAATACGGTCTCGAGCGCGAGGAGATCCTCGAGGTGCTCAAGGAGGGACTCGCGGAGTACCGCACCGATAGCGGGGACGCGGTGGCCAAGCAAGAGGTCTTTGACGCCATGCAGGAGGCGCTCAAGTCCGTGCAGCTCCCGAGTCCTCTGCTCGATACGCATGCCATCAAGGCGGATATGTTGGCTAGTATAAGGGAGTGTCTCGAGGAGTTTCGCGCTAATCCTGAGGCCGCGAATCCGCTCGATGATGGCGCAACAAGGGAGTTGATCAATGATGCGATTCGCACGGGATTGGAGGAGCACTCGGACAAGACACAGCGGGTGATGGAGATCAGTCGTGACGATCTGTTCGATGCGGTCAAGGCTGGTCTGGACGGGTCGAGTATTCCCTTTGGAGGGTTTGGGGAGCAAGTCCTCCAGCAACTTCACGAGCTGGTGGATGGGATGAAGGTCGAGTTCAAGCAGTATTCCGCTGCCAATGGCAGGGATACGGAGCAGGTTCTGGATGCTGTAAAGGACGGTCTGGAGGTGTTGAGGGGCCAGATCGAGGTCTATGTCGATCGCGCCCAGGATGTGACGGGTAAAGACGAGATTATCGAAGTCTTCAGGACTGGACTGGATAATCTGAGGCTGGACGTCCAGGGGATGGTGGCGGATGGACCGTCCCAGGATAAGAGCGGGCTGATGGAGTACATCAAGAGCGAGTTCGAGCATCTCCATGCCGCCATCGGAGACGAGCCGCTGGACCGAAGCAGGGATCTCATGGGCGACAAGTCGGATATCCTTGCTGCTATTGAAGGGATGAGATCCGAGGTGGGCACCAGGGGTCTTGGTTCCGACATTGGCGGCGACTCACTGGACAGTGTGAAGGAGGAAATCGCACATCTTCGCGACACTCTTGCTCCTCTGCTCATCAAGGTCGGAGCCGCGGCGGACAAGGACGAAATGCTCGCCACAATCAAGGAGGCCATCGCCGAGCTCCCGTCCCAGCCAGGCGGCATCAACACCGAAGTCCTCGAAGCCATCCGAGGAGAATTCGAGAACTTGCAATCGACCGTCTCGCGCTCCAGCAGCAACAGAGCCGATATGGAAGAGATGCTCGACACGATTCGACTCGGCTTGGACGATCTCCGCTCGCACGTCGACAAGAAGACGGAGAACCCGGAGAAGCACATCCTGAACGGCGAGATCCTGGACGCGCTGAATGAGGGTCTGGATAATCTTCGCTCGGATGTGAACAAGAATCTGGAGAAGCCGGTCGATATGACTGTCACTTACGAGATTCTTGACACGCTCAAGGAAGGTCTCGCTGGTTTGCGAGCGGACATGGATAAATTGTCTGTTCGTGGCAGGGGAGCTTCGCCTGTTGGAGACGCCATTGTTCTTGCAGACTCGTCTGTCTCCCGGGACATGCCTGAAGGGGCTGCCGCTGCTGCTACCACACCTGCAGAGGGTCTCAAGAGGGATGATCTGGAGAAGGTCGAGGTTTTACTTGCTCAGCTCCAGATCAAGGTCGAGGCTATGGACAAGAACATTCAGGATATGCCTGCGCCTATGCCGGCTGAGGCTGCAGGCGAGGGGATGTCCAGGGAGCAGCTGGCTGGTCTCGAAGACATGATCAAAGATGTGCAGACTGCTGTCGCCGACGTCGCTGCGAGAGAGAGAGCAGAGGTCGAGAATGCTGCCACCAAAGCCGATACCGACGCCATCGAGACGCTGCTTCGCAACACCAAGTCTCAGATCGACGAGCTGCAGATCCCTGGCGTCGACGCCCTGGCGACCAAGGAGCAGACTGATGCTGTCGAGGCAGTCGCCCGTGTCGCCAAGGACGCGATCGACGCTCTCGCGACCAAGGTCGAAGAGAACATCGCTACCAAAGCCGACGTCGCGGTTGTCGAAGTGCTCGCTTCTGACGTCAAGGCTGCCCTCGATGAGCTCAAGGAGAAGACAGCCGGCTTGTCAGAAGAGGAAGAGGCCAAGCGTCTTGTCAAGTCTGACATTGACGTTCTCGGCGTCATCTGCACTGAGATCAAGGACAAGGTTTCTGACATGACTCTGCCGGATGTTGAGACCCTCCCTGACAAAGCCGACGTCGAGCAACTCCAAGGTCTTATCAATGATCTCCGTGAAGGTCAGGAGAAATTCCGTGAACAGTATGACAAGGACATTGGCGTCACTGCTCAAGCGTTCGATGATCGCCGGAAGGATACCGAGGAGATTGTCGGGTCCGTGACTGCCATCAAGAGTCTGCTCGAAGAGTTCTCACAGCAAGCTACTGATCGGGAGGAGAAGGATGATGGTATCTTTGACGAGCTAAAGGATAGTCTTGCTGCGGTTGCCGAGAAGGTCGAGATAAATCCCACCATTGCAGAGGATGTCAAGGCGCTTGTCGAGACTGTCAAGACGGAGTTTGAAAAAGCGACCGCCTCGCTCGACGCCATCAAGACTGACCACGGCGAACAACTCACCTCGCATGCTGAGAAGAGCACGGAACACAAGGACGCCATCATCGCTGATCTTTCCGCCAAGATTGACCTCCGCATGGACGAGCTTGTCACCAAGTACATCGAAGCTCAAACGTCTGGCGAAGAGAAGGCAGCTGCTCAAGAAGAGCTAGTCAAATCCACCAAGGAGCTGGCTGACGAGCTGAAGTTGAGCATCGACACGCTCGGTACAGCATTGACTGCTTCCACCGTCGGTCTGAACGAGTCGACCGAGAAGTTGAGCCAAGAGAGCAAGACCGTGTTCAACAAAGTCGACGACGTCTTCAACAAGCTGGATGAAACCCAGACTGGACTCAAAGGCGAACACGCCGCGACCAGAGATGAAGTCAACAAGGTCAACGAAGGTGTCACCGGTCTCAGAGACGAGTGGGCCGAGAACAATCCCAAGGTCCTCATTGGTCTGCAGGAGCTCAAGGCACTGGTTGAGGCTCACTACGACCACTCCAAGACTGTCGCTGGCGAACACACAGAAGCCCTCCGCGGCATAGGGGAGAAGCACGAGTCCAAAGCGGGAGAAATGCTGAGCGCCTTCTCCGCTGCCAGAGCACTGCCTGACTCGGAGGACGTGTCCGTCAAAGTCGACGAGGTAGCTCTCCACGAGAAGTTGGATCAGCTGCTCTCCCGGTCCGCGGAGGTGGCGCCGGACGCGACCATGCATGAGAAGCTGGACAAGCTCGCCGACTCGGTGCCAGGCAACAACGCCGAGCTACTGGAGAAGATCCACGCCTTCATGACCACGTCCGAGGGTGAAGGCGCCAAGACGGGACAGCTGGAGAGGCTCGACGCAATTCATGCCCAGATGATGGCTACAGCTGCCGAAGTCACTGCTTTCGTGGCGAGTCAGACACAGCGGATCAGCGATGAGCACGAGACGAGGGAGCAGGAGGCGGAGGAGCTGAGCAAGGCGATCGCCCAGCGCGAGACGAGGAAAGAGGATCTGGACGCTGATATCGATGTCCTGACTGCTGAGCGCAATGAACTGCGTGACGAGGTCGCGCGGTTCAGGGATGAGAAGGAAGCGTTGGGCAGGGAAAAGGCCAAACTCGCTGCCGATGTGCACGCTCTTCACGCCGCGCTGGTGATCCGCAAGGAGGAGCTGGCGGCCATGGAGATGCGCGCTGATAAGCTCGAGAGGAGAGTGCTGGAGGGTCTAATGGACCAGAGCCGCGCGGCGATGCTGAGATCGACAGTCGCTGCTTCTGCTGCTGGAAGGACCAAGACGCCCAAGACGAGTCCGAGGAAGAAGCCGATGCGGGACCTCCGTGTCGTGAGCGGTCAGAGCGAGGCCAGCACCGTCACTGCGCCCATTAGTGTGGTCAGCTCGATCGCGCCTAGTCTCGCGAGCAGTATTTCCACCGCGGCACATGCCGTAGTAAGGCAGAAGCCTGCTCGGCCTAGTATGGCGAGGAACGAGCGCGGATTGGCTGGCACAGGAGCGGAGAGGAGGATTATGAGTCTCAGTCAGATCAGCCATAATGCTGGAGGGGGTAGTGCTAGGCAGAGTCTGGTTGGTCCGCCGGTTGTCAGTGCGCCGAGACAGGGTCTTGAGTCGCTCAAGCGCAGTCAGAGTGTCAGGACTAGTGGACTTGGTGTCGGGAGGAAGAGTAGTTGGTCTGCTGGCGGCGCTGGGATCGCGAAGAGAGGCTTCACACCGTTGGGGTTGAGTGTCATAGGTGACGAGGAAGGTGATAAGGAGAACGATTTCGAGGCGTCGGAAATGGATACCGAGAGCAGGAGGACGAGCGTCAGTCGTGGTCAGAGCTATGCACCCAGCGAGACTGGGAGTGTGGTCACTGGTGATGACAAGTCCAGGTACAGCGAGAGCTTTGTGGAGTTTTCCGATGCTGGTAGTAGGAGGACCAGTGGGCAGACTGTCACTGAGAGCGAGCTGTCCCGGACCGAGACGATCGATGATGGTAGGAAGAGCGTCGATTCGGCTATGGCGAGCTTGATTGCTGCGGAGGTCAGGGAGCGGATTGCGGACGGAGAACTTGATGACGATGCTCGCACAGAGACTGACATCGGGGTTGTGAGCAATGTCGGGATTGTGGACGACGATGGTGTGGCAGAGGCTGCCATTGTGCTAGCTAGCCCGGTGGACGGTGAAGCTGTGGAGGAGCAGCTGGTTCTGCAGACTGGTGTGGACAGCATGGACTTCGCGGACAAGGAGAAGGACAGTCATCATGTTGGACATGGATTCACCACTCCGGCTGATAGCGGGCTGGGAAGCGATCTGCCAACCGCTGCTCTGGGTCGTGATGAGTTTGGTGGCTATTTCCCGCATGCTCAGGCTGGAAGCGTGGCGGCGGAGTAGGTCTTCGAGATGGGAGATTGATGAAGGAATGGCTTGGTTGACTTCGCGGAATTGTATACTATCCTTGACACCGCTGGTACGCATGATGTAGATGCCCAAAATTACTCGTTCTTATTTCAAACTGTCCTATACGGCATTGTGTCGATACAACTGTCGTAAGACTTCCCCATCATTCCAAAGTGTGCAGTGCGCCCAGAGATAGAAGTGAGGCCCAAAGGCGTTCTTGATGGGTGAAGTCGTGGGTGACAGAAAATTTGACTTCACGTCATCCTTCTGATTTCAGCATAATTTTTTCCATCACAACCCAAGGACAGCATATCTCCTCGTCCAAGCGCGACCGGTTAGAGTGAATGACCCATCGATATCTTTAAAGATGTTTTGATGATAATATTGGGTATTTGCACCAGGATACGTTTTCAAGTTCGCGTCAAACATGCCAGGAGACAGATCTTTCCAAGTCACCACTCTGCTGCTCAGCGGCCAGTATCCCTGATCACAACCCATTTTCATACTTTCTACCGGTCACTATCTCGTACAATGGCCACATCAGTCAACGGAAATACCACTAGTGATACCGAACCGCACACTATGGAGACCCGGGTAGTGCCCATCTCGTCCGAGAAGGTGGGCGAATACTTGGACGGCTCGAACAGTAAAGCGTCTCTCCCTCTCGAGAACTGGTCTCTCGAGCTTTACGACACGGCCGATGCTCGACGTCTTGAACAGGCTGCGCGCCTATTGCGCCACTCTTCTATTCCTGTTGCATTTCCAACAGAGACCGTCTATGGTTTAGGGGCCGATGCTACCCGCTCAGAAGCCGTCCAGGGCATCTACAAGGCGAAGCAGAGGCCTTCGGACAATCCCCTCATCGTCCACGTTGCGAGTCTGCAGCAACTGCGATGTCTCATGCTCGGCTCTCGCTCAGCCACAAATCCTTCGCTCTACGAACCTGTGACGGACCCAATACCGGAGATCTATCATCCGCTGATACAGAGATTCTGGCCTGGACCTCTTACAATACTTCTACCTGTGCCAGAGAACTCGCCGCTAGCACCCGAGACGACGGCCGGTCTAACGACATTCGGCGCACGTATGCCCCGGAACCTGCTTGCATTAGCACTGATCAAGCTAGCCGATCGACCAATCGCAGGACCATCGGCCAATGCATCCACAAAGCCATCACCGACTGCTGCCGAGCATGTCTACCATGATCTGCAAGGGAGAATAGAAATGATCGTGGATGGAGGTCTTTGCGATGTCGGAGTCGAGAGCACAGTGGTTGACGGACTCGTAAGTCCACCGGTCATTCTCAGACCTGGCGGTGTCAGTATAGGTCAGATTCGAGCAGTGACCGGCTGGGAGAAGGTGACGGTGGCGTATGAGGACAAGGCACTTGTAGATGGGAAGAAGGAAGGGCCCAGGGCGCCGGGCATGAAGTACAGACACTATAGCCCGAAGGCTCGAGTGGTTCTCTTTGAAAGCGGCAAGGAAATTACGCGGGAGGATTTAACCACTCACGCAGGTCAGAGAAGGAGAGTTGGTCTTGTGAGGACAAGGAAGTGGGAATCACTTGAAAGTCTGACCAAGATGATGAATGGTCATGCCGCTGCGGAAGCGAATCAGACTGTCGCAGCGGAGACTAATGGTCCAGAGGACAACCCACAAGCATCTGCGCCTAGTATGGACTCACCACTGGTCCAAATGCTTGCAGAACAATCGCAGTATCAGATCAGGCAGATCAAGGAGATTGAGCTGTCAACGGATGACGGGACAATCACAGTGCTGGACATACACATTGGACCGGAGACGACATCGATCGCTCGTGGCTTGTTCTCATCCTTGAGAGATTTGGACAAGAAGGATCTCGATGCTATCATCGTCGAAGGCATAGACGACAGTGATGGAGATGACGTTTCAGCGGCAGTAATGAACAGGCTCCGAAAGGCCGCCGAGGTGAACGTATCATGACCGCATTCATGTAATATAGATTTCTGCTTCATACTAGAATCATTTCTCATTATCACCAATCTCTTGATACATCGATGGCACAATCCATCAGTACTTCACTTCGCCCGTCCCTGGCTCTCGCAACATTGCCAGATTCAAGAATGGTTCGTTTATTCCATCAAACTTGCTGGCATCCCAGTCCAGGTAACCCCTCGAGACGAAGCCAGACTGCTCATAAAGCCTTCTTCCCGCCGGACTTGCTTCGAGATATATAGGCACGTCTAGCTCGTCGGCCTTTTTGAGCCCCCATCTCATCATGACCTTTCCAATCCCCTTTCGTTGGTGATCCGGATGCGTGCAAATGGATTTCAAATACAAGTACGGCATTCCCGCGATGTTGTCAAGCTTCCCCTTGAACTGCGCTACACGAAAGATGTCGAAGCGATCATGATTCACATCTGGAATATGTCGTTCGCTCTGCCTTTCCTTGGCCGCTTCCTCCTCCTCTGCCTTCATCGTCTTCGCAGACTTTGCTTCTGGGACGAGTTGCCATCGTATTGTGCCAACGACAGGGTTGCCGGGAAGTGATGTATCCCTTACGATGTGAAAGAAGAAGTTCTCAGTTTGGCATCCCTTGAGATGTGTTTCTCTATTCCAGGCGGTGATGCCTGGTGTGATGCCATTGGGATAGAAGATGTCGAGGAAACCCTGGCTCTGATTCCCTGAGGGATGACTGAAAGTCAAGTTCGTAACCTCTATCCATTCGTCCAGGTTGGAAGGGGTGACATCCTCTAGTACGAGATTGGGTGGTGCTGGATCTGTGGGTGCCATTGTGTCCTGGAATGGAGTGATAAAAGGAAATAAATGGGAAAGAATCCAGAAATTGGGAAGCGACTGTCACCTACGCCCTGTATTGCAATCGCTCCATCAGAAGCTGACTCATTGTCGAGCGGTGTTTCTTCGAAGCAGGGCGGCGTTGGATCTCTGTCACTGTCGGGGTTTATTTTGGCGAGCCCCGACGCTAAGCCTTTTTCGGTTGAAAGTGGTTTCTCTGCAAACGCGTGCTTGACGCGACTTTTCTGTCCATCGTCCCCAAGCTACTTTACATCAGGTGCCATCCTATCCCGACTTCGACACCATATTGATCACAACTACATTGCACCTCCAGATCGCCACTCTATAACGCTGGGACTTGGGAAATTTTCAAACAAATACGCCAGAACTAGGCCGCCAGGTTCGCCGGTATGGCTTCCCGACCAGAGCTCAAGGTCGATGACGAGAATGGCTTCATCAAATTTTTTCGAAACATCAGCAAAGATTCGGACACAATACGCATATTCAACCGGAGTGACTACTATACAGCACATGGTGATGATGCCACATTCATTGCTCGCACAGTCTACAAGACCACCTCGGTACTCAGGCAACTAGGCCGTGAACCAGGACTACCATCAGTCACATTATCAGTTACCGTCTTTAGGAGTTTCCTGCGAGAAGCACTCTTCCGACTTGGCAAGCGGGTCGAGATCTATGAGACTGGTGGCAGGAATACCTGGAAAGTGGCAAAGACGGCATCGCCTGGTAATCTGCAGGACATCGAGGACGAGCTCGGTGGCGCTGTAGATGCTGCACCGATCATCCTGGCCGTCAAGGTGTCAGCGCGGGCTAGCGAAGCCAGAAATGTCGGCGTGTGTTTTGCAGACGCGAGTGTCAGGGAATTGGGCGTCAGTGAATTTGTCGACAATGACATCTACTCGAACTTCGAGTCGCTCCTTATTCAACTTGGCGTAAGGGAAGTCCTGATTCAGAATGACGGCAAAGCGAAGGATCCGGAGCTGTCCAAACTTCGTTCGATAGCCGACAACTGTGGTTGCGCCATTTCAGAACGAGCTCAGAGCGACTTCAGCAACAAAGATGTCGAGCAGGACCTGTCGAGGATACTACGAGATGAGCGAGCAGCTGGCATGCTCCCTCAGACCGACTTGAAGCTTGCTATGAGCTCAGCTGCGGCGCTGATCAAGTACCTGGGAGTCATGTCTGATCCATCGAATTTCGGTCAATACCAGCTCTATCAGCACGACTTGTCACAATATATGAAGCTTGATGCGGCGGCTCTGAAGGCACTCAATCTGATGCCTGGACCCAAGGACGGCTCAAAGACCATGAATTTATACGGCTTACTTAACCACTGCAAGACTCCAGTCGGCAGTAGACTGCTTGCGCAGTGGCTGAAGCAGCCGCTGATGAGCTTGGAGGAGATTGAGCGTCGTCAGCTCCTGGTCGAGGCTTTCGTTAACGACACTGAGCTTCGACAGACTATGCAAGAAGAGCACCTGCGATCAATACCAGACCTCTACCGCTTAGCGAAGAAGTTTCAGCGGAAGAAGGCTGATCTCGAGGATGTCGTCCGGGCTTACCAAGTGGCTATTCGCTTGCCGGAGTTCCTCGGTACGCTTGAAGGCGTGACAGAGGAGCCATACAAGGAAGCGCTCGACACAGAATATACATCCAAGATTCGCCAGTACAGCGTATCGTTCGCACGTCTGCAAGAGATGGTGGAAACCACAATCGACCTCGATGCTTTAGACAATCACGAATTCATCATCAAGTCAGAGTTCGATGACAGCCTTCGTGTCATTCGTAAGAAGCTTGACAAGTTGCGGTCTGACATGTCGAAAGAGCACAGTCGGGTTGGGAACGACCTCGATGTGGACACTGAGAAGAAGCTCTTCTTGGAACAGCACAAGGTTCATGGCTGGTGTTTCCGCTTGACTCGCAATGAAGCTGGAGCCATTCGCAACAAGAAGCAGTACCAAGAGTGCTCGACACAGAAGAACGGCGTCTTCTTCACGACGTCACATCTACTATCTCTCCGCCGGGAGTTCGACCAGCTTTCGGAAACTTACAATCGCACACAATCTGGTCTCGTCCATGAAGTGGTATCAGTCGCCGCAACATTCTGCCCTGTCTTCGAGAGGCTTGCAGCGGTGCTCTCTCACCTAGACGTTATTGTTGCGTTTGCCCATGTCTCGGTTCACGCTCCGACACCATATGTTCGACCTAAGATGCATCCTCGTGGCACTGGAAACACAGTACTCACCGAAGCACGACATCCTTGCATGGAAATGCAAGACGACGTGTCATTCATCACCAACGATGTCTCACTCGTTCGCGGCTCGAGCGAATTCCTGATCATCACCGGCCCCAACATGGGTGGTAAATCAACCTATATCCGCCAAATCGGCGTCATCGCCCTGCTTGCTCAAATCGGCTGCTTTGTCCCTTGCACAACTGCCGAGCTCGCACTCTTCGACTGCATCCTAGCCCGCGTTGGCGCTTCGGACTCACAACTCAAGGGCGTTTCAACCTTCATGGCCGAGATGCTCGAAACCTCCAACATTCTCAAATCCGCCACCCGCGAGTCGCTGATCATCATCGACGAGCTCGGCCGCGGTACCAGCACCTACGACGGTTTCGGCCTTGCTTGGGCCATCTCAGAGCACATCGTCCGCGAGATCGGCGCAGTAGGCCTCTTCGCTACACATTTCCACGAGCTGACGGCACTGAACCAGACGTACCCACAGGTGCAGAATTTGCACGTCGTGGCGCACGTAGAGGATGCACCTACTCCTGCCGTCGAGGAAGACGAAATGGACGTCGACAGTGAGGCCGGCGTCAGCAAGAAGGGCAAGAAGAACCGTCAAGTCACGCTGCTGTACAAAGTCGAGCCGGGGGTGAGCGATCAGAGTTTCGGCATTCACGTCGCGGAGCTGGTCAGGTTTCCGGACAAGGTGGTGAGGATGGCGAAGAGGAAAGCGGATGAGCTGGAGGACTTTGCTGGGCGGACTGGGGAGGATGGGAAGAAGTTGAGTGATGAGGAGGTGGAGGGGAGTAAGAGGGCGCTGAAGAGGGTGTTGAAGGAGTGGAAGGCCAAGGTAGAAAGAGAGGGCCTGACGGGGGATGCGAAAGGTCAGAGGGAGTGTATGCGGGAATTGGTGCTGGGGGATGCGGAGCTAAAAGGGACAAGGTTCTTGGGAGAATTGATGGCGCTGTAGCTGGGGCTTCAGAGGCATTACTGCTGGAAGGCGTTCGGGTGCTGCGCCGATACGGGCAGTCTTGTATAGCATAGCATATGATCAGGTGTATCTTACCTTTGCTCCATCACGGACGTTCAGATGACAAAGCTCAGCTCTGGCATGAACATGAACCAGCACATCTTACCAATGCTCTCCGCGCGTTTACCGAGGTTATGCTTACAGGTCTAGATACCAGAACGACCGTTCCGAAAAAGTACGCGGTGGTAATTTGTACGAATCACGTGCATGTGTTGTCGACCTGCATAACCATCACATCTCGTCCTTGACTCCTTGACCTTGTGATGCACTGCATAGACAAGGCCGGAGGGGCCTCTAGATGAAGTCGCCGGTGGGATCTGCCCAACTGCCGCTCAAGGGCACATCTCTGTCGATCACTTGGCCCTGTCACTCCATCCCCTGTGTTTCATATATACAATTCTTCATTTGCGAGGATCAGCCGGCCAAGGCATCACCAAAGCTTGACAGGCGAGCTTCTTCTTGTGATCTCGACAAGGTTCAGGAATACATCTGTACCCCAGTGGATCACTGTGACCTTGACGTCAAGATCGTGGAGAAGCAACATGTTTGACTTCAACGTCTCCTCATCAGTTGTCCTCGAGACCAACACAGACTCTGACCGACTGTGCGGCCAGGCTCGTAATGGCTGTGTTTCAGCATCTCCGCCTCTCGTAAGGAAGTCCAAAACACTCGCTTCGAGGTGATCACCATTCAGTGTTACAGCATGACCAACATGTGCGACTGGTCAAGCTGTTCGGAGTAGGTGAATCTCTTTCTGTGAGAGCCAAATCTACATATCCACAATCTGCAAACTCTCTATAAAGAAGCAATCTCCATCTCCTTGTCTCGCTCTCCCACCATTAGCATCCCCATACTCATCATCATCACAATGCTGTCCTCATCTCCCATCCTCCTGGCAGCTCTAGCCACCCTCACCCTCTCCAAACCCCTCCCTGCCAAATCATGCTGCGAAGACATCACCCCTCTCGCCGCCACAACCATTATCCCCACCACCGCCTTCAACTCCAAGTCCACTCTCGAGCAATACTTCTCCTACAACTACCCCTGGGGCCCGACACACAACGGCGCAGCCCGCATGACCCCCGCCAACGCCATCGCCTCCTCCGGCACGCTCACCATCACCGCCAAATCCAAAGCCCCCGAATCCGCCAAGCCAAGCATCAAATACGACTCGGGCGCCGTGTACGCCAAACAAGCCATCGCCATGACCAAAGGCGGCAGCGTCGACTTCGCCGCGACCTTCATCGCCCCCGTCGCGAAAGGAACCTGGCCCGCCTTCTGGCTCACCGCGACCAAGGGCTGGCCGCCGGAGATCGACATCGCCGAGTGGAAAGGGAGCGGGAAGATCAGTTTCAACACGTTCAATACTTCGAGTCAGGTCAGTGCTAGGGATGTGGCGTATCCGAACCCGGGGCAGCAGCATACGGTCCGGGGGGAGTTGAGGGATATTAACGGGAAGGATGTCGGGTTTACGTTTTATATGGATGGGAAACAGGTCGTGAGGCAGGTTGGGAAGGGGTATGTGGGGCAGAGTATGTGGTTGATTATCAACTTGCAGATGGAGGGGAGTAGTGGAAGTCCGGGCCCGAAGGGGAATACGGTGTATAAGATTTCGAATTTGAGTGTGGTCAGGAATAGCTAGATGATCAATGGAGGGATAGCTAGTCGCTGTCTGAGTCTGCGGGTCCTGTGCTGGTTGGAACGTGCTGTTGCTGGAGATTGATTACCACGCCTTCGCACACGGATCTGATCTTGTCCTTATGTCGCTTCTTCTCTGGGACGTCGCTCTCCATCAGGACTTCTTTCACCCACATGGCGAATGCTAGCCTCAGATCTTCGACCTCTGCTGCCTTGCTGAGGATATTGGTCGGGTCTCCGCCCTTGCCCTTGTCCAATATAAGGACCGTGAGCATGACCTCGAGGAACAGACCAGTCTTTGGCTTCAGGTATGCAAAATCCAGCTTCTTCAAGACCGTGATGGGAATCATCTCAGCTTTGAGCAAGACAGCAAACAGTTTCGCCAGTCCTACCACTTCCCTGGTCTCTAGTGCTCCTTCGCCTTCTTCCTCTTCTTCATCGTCCACGTCCTCGCCCGTCCGCTTGAAGAGGTCCCATAGGGCAAACTGAAACCCCATGCGTATTTCTCGCTTGCTCGAACAAAGTTCCTTGGCGACGTAGGCGTAGTACGGGTTGTACTCCTCTTCTGCGCTGACGCAGCGTACTACCACTCTTGGTATCTCAGCTAGCTGTCGATTTTTCAATCCTAGCTTGTTGACCCGCGTCACGGCGTCACGATAGTCGATCGCTGACATTATTGCTGCGAAGACGGAGCGGCGGACATCAGTGTTCATACCCAGGTTGCGTGCGAGGACCAGAAGGTCAGTAGTGCCTTCGTGTTTGGTGTTCTCCCTCGGTATACTACCACTGTTTCCTGGTAGGTCCTCGGTTGACGCAGTAGTGTCGTCTTCTGCGCCCACCTTGGCTGGATCTCGCCATGATGCGCCTACCAGCCACCATTTGCCCTTCTTGTCGGCATCTCGTATGTCAGCGAGCGTGACACGGAGTGCTTCCCCACCTCTGTTGCCCGCCCGACCTTTGACGGTGCCGAGGAGCTTCTTCATCCGGGTGATCATCTCTGCTCGGGTCGCACTGGCTCCGAGGCCACTCTTGAGCTTATTGTTCTTAAGGTCGGTGATGGTCTCGATCATGAAAGATTGGCGGACGGACATGTCAGCTTTGTTGATGCTGCTGGTCTTCAAAGAAACCAAAGCTACTACGTCTTTGAGGGCGGAGGGGTCATCGGAGCGCAGCTGAGGTCCACATGTGCGGATGATGCGTAGTAGTAGCTCGGTCGAAGACTCTGAAAAGATATTGATGTAGTGTCGCATCAGGTCGTAGATGATTGTAGAGGAGATGACGGAGAAGGTGTACAAGGTCGCAAGAAGGGAGACGAGGTTGACCTGCTTCTTGTTGGAGGATTCTAGATCTGCGGTCGTAGAAGATTCGTCCAGTGCCTGCACGATACGTTCGAGAAGTTGAGCTCCAAAGTCAACCCCAATGATCCGATAAAGTCCAGCAATGAAGCCACCATGGAGTGTGATGAAGGTATCTGACAGACTGTCGCTGTCGGCTACAAGAGCCAGCAAGGTATTGATGAGTCCTTCGGTAACATGTCCGCGTGGGTTGTCCTGGTAGAGAGCTTCTACAGACGATAAAATTGAGAGCATATTGGACTCTGACAACCGGTTGACTAGACCTTGAATCTTACGATGAAGGCGAACGACAGACTCGTCCTGAGTGGCTGTAGCTGCTCGAAGGGAAGGTGGTAGGTACTTGCCCGCCGGTGCTATACTACCAGAAACCGGCGCACGATATGGATTCTCCCTAGCTGGTAACGTCACTTTCGAGGAAGATCGGTCGCTAGGCACATCGTTGACGCTTCCGTCGTCATCGTCATCTTGGCTCATACTGTCGAAAGCGTCGTCGACTTGACTGTCCGAGCCGCTTTCCAATAGTTCCTCCTCCTCCCCATCATCTGAGAAGCCTTCGAACTCGTCCTCTTGCCTACCAGGCTCCGCCTCGAGCTTTCTCCTCTTCTGCTTAAGCCAGTCTTCGTCGGCGTCCAGCTTCCGCTTTCCGCCAGACATTTCGCCACTCGCAGCTTCATCGATTTCACCAAGCAAGTCATCCAGTCCATCCTCCAGGACCGCCTTTCCTTTTTTCTTCTTGATACCAAGCTTGCGCTCCAGAGCAGCAATCTCTGCATCTTCCTGCTCCAGTCTTGCTCGAGAAGTCTTTGACATCTTTGGCGGTTTCGATACGGCCGGGAGTGGCGAATCTATAGATCTAGCGCCATCACTTAACTCGTCTTCCCACACATCGTCAATTGATCCCAGTCCTGAGTCATCATCGGATCCTGCGATATTCTCATCCTCATCGCTGATGTCGTCCTTGTCGTCCAGATTTGGACGAGGTGCACTATTCGTCGGTCTGATCGCTTTCAAATGCGATTTTGGAGCGACCTGCTTGCGCTGACGTGCTTTGGTAGTCTGGTGCTTCTTATTCGCTTTCTTCTTGTTCTGTCTTTCTTGTTTGCGCAGCGCTTTTCGCGAGGAGCCTCGAGATTTGCTTGCGGTAGTACTACCACCAATCTGCTGCAACAGAGCTTTTGGCAGCTTAGGTCCAGTGCCTTCGGTTCGCGACATGATAAATTCGCCGCCTATCTTCTCTGGGAGGCAAGATGAATTTTTTGGGTTCGTCACCACGCCAGATGTACCGCCGCTGGTACTGCACGCAGATACTACACCTACCAATCAAGTATGCTCATCGCCTCTGGTCATGTTTAGGTGGCAAGGTTTGTGATACTACCAGTTTATCACAAAATTTCATATGCCATGGAAAGAAGTTTCGGCTGAACCTGCCGTGCTCGGCTGGCCCCACTCTGGGTCTACCTGAACCGCTTGCCCTTCTTTTGGCCCTTATACAGTCAAAACTCTCGTCCAACTTCATATCAGAAACTTTGCAGCCTTGTCGATGACAACATGAGATGGATCAATGGATTCGGTGAGGACTGTCCCGATTGCTTTGATATACTGCGCACACGCACGAAAGTCAAGTACTAGTCCGGACTGCAGAAGGTTTTAGACTGTCACCAGGAGAGGATACGAAAGTATCACACATGCGAACGTGCAGTCGTCAAGTACGATCGGCGCCTCAATCTTGATACGTTTGGATGACTAGAGCTCCGGTGCAGAGCCTGTATATCGCGTCGAATGGCACGAATGCATAGCTGGGGGCCAGCACAACAGAGTTTGTGGGGTCATGCCCGATCAGAAGTGGAGGTCCTGCTCACGCTCCTTAAAGTTTCTCCGAGCTTCTGGGATGGTCACAACGATGTTTGGGTGAAGGCTTGTACGGTCGACCACCGTCCGTGCAACGTGCAAGCTGCTCGTCGACCTCGCTTGCCTGTCTCCGCTCCACTCCTGACGCTGACAGGTCCAGAACGCGTCGACCTCTGCACTCTCAGCATCTTTGAAATGACCAGGGCCGGTGGGCGGTGATATCCTCGGTGGGTCAGACACCGAGGTCATCTCCCCTAGCGCGACCAGGAACAATGACTAGCGCGTGGCCAAGCTTGCCAAGCTGCAGGTCCCCGCCATTCCCGCTGCCAATCCTCTGCAAGCTCAATGCACCGTCGAGCATCTAGCTCGAATGGAGATGCTGCATCCGCCCGAGGCAGTACGAAAGAAGAGACTTGCACGAGCAGGATGTGGTCAAGGTTGTGACTTTGAGTCTTGTGACCATCCTGTCTCCGGAGGGTCACTGGTGATATTATCACGCTGCAGACAAGCCTCACCGCCAAGTCACCACAAACTTGTCCCTGAAACGCGTAGATTGTCCCCCAAGGCGGACAAGTTTACTCCGCCGTAGCGATGTTTCATCATTTTGTCCTTCAATGAAATGCGAGTAATGGCGGTAGCTGAGAAAATGTATTTTTGTGATATGGTACATATACACAGGTTGGTCACTTTCAGAATCAGATCATTCACACCTTACATTCCTTTCCTCCGCAAACATGGTTCAATTCTCTGGTCTCGCAGCAGTGCTGGCACTCGCCTCTTTCGCCTCGGCCCAGTGCGGTGCAGGCACACCCAACGCCAGGGTCACTGGCTCCAGCGGAAACTACCAGGCCGTTCGAGGTTCCACCAATCTTTACTCGGGCGCTGACTACCGTGCTGCCATCCAGGCTGCTGTTGATGGTATCTCCTCTGGCCAGCGTGTCTCCGTCATTGCTTCTGGATCTATTGGAGCCAGCACCATCACCATCGGCTCCGGCAAGACCTTTGAGGGCTGCGGTACCATCAACGTTGCTGGTCGTTCTGGCCGTGGTGCCATTGAGTCCCTCAACACCCAAAATGTCAACATCCCTTACCTCACCATGACTGGTAACCCCTACTTTGGCATGCGCTTCTACGGTACTAGCGGCCTCAACCTTGGCCAGATCACCATGAACCTTTCCGGTGGCATGGGTATCCGCTTCGAGCGCGACAACGCCGCCAACTCCAACGTCCGCATGGGCACCATCCGCGTTACCGGTGCTGGTAGCCACGCAGTCGAGACTTGGAACATTGCCGGCCTCACCATTGGCTCCGTTATCGCCCGCAACGTCGGCGAGTGCGGTCTGCTTCTGCAAAAGGTCACCGACGTCAAGGTCGGCCTCGTCGATGGCCAGAATGTCGCTGCTGGCACTGGCTACGCTACCCTCCGTTTCGCCAACAACGCCGGACAAAAGGGCAGCAGCTACGCCACCAACATTGTTGTCGACAAGGTCATCTCCCGCGGTGGTGGACGTGGTATCTTCTGTGTCTCCCAGTCCGGTGGTATTGATATCCTCAACGCCGACTTGGCCCAGAACGGAGGCAACTCCATCCTCATCGAGAACTGCTACGGTCTCCGCATCCGTGGCGGTACTGTCAACGGTGGTGGTGAGGTCCGCATCGCCGCCAGGACTGAGTTCCCCAACACCCGTGACACCAACATCGCCCTTCGTGTTGACGGTACCACCGTCCGTGAGAGCCCCTGCGCCGACAACTCTGTCTGGAGCTTGACCGGCAACGGCGGCAGGACCATCTGCTAGATGGACCGAGTTATGGGGTGAGCTGGGATACTAGTGGACTCTCGTCTGAGTGTTCGATTCTGTACATACTTTCAAACAATTCAGAGTTGTATTCACCTTCTGTTCCTAATATGACGCTGTAAATTCTACGTGGGCCATCTGGACATATGATCATACTCGATGACTGGCGGCCTCGCCGTGGCCCTATGTCATCGTGTGTCCATCTCGACTTGTCAATGAAGTCCACGTGGGGCATCATGTACTCACTGTGTGATCGTGATACTTGCACCTCACCATACGCGTCGCACACAACTGACGTCCATGGAAAAAATGTGCAGCCCGCGGCAGAGGAGAATGAGAAATCACCTTGATGCACGCGTTCGAAATGGGAAATCTGTAGCATGCCCTGGTCCGGTTTAGCGTCTTTGCCAGGTCTGGGCGGATCAGCTCATTCGTCCAATATATCCGAGCCTTTCATACTTCTTCACCCTCATCACAACCTTTTGCGCTCGACAAGCTTGGCTTTTGAGAGAGCTGTGATGAATGGGCGTCAAGCGACAAGCCCTATGGCTACGGTAAAGGAAGAGTCATGCACACTGGTCCGCTATGGCATGTGTAAGACGACACCGGATAACGCAGGTGGTGCAGGTGCAAGGTGGTAGTATAAGTATCGAGGCAGAAGCAATCAGTCTGTGGTATGCGATCGTCCCAGCCTTCACTTTTCAATTGCTATCATGCATAAGTTTCTTACATTTCTTGCATTTGCTGGCACATCCTTAGCTACGCCCTTGATCGGCCGGCAAGCAGCCTGCGACCAAACTTTCTCCTCTCTTACAGCACTTAGCAACGTCAGGAATACTATTCCGGCGGAATGCCTTCAAACGTACATACTCAGTATTCTATCAGAGACATACACCACCTCGGTTCGCACCTATCAGCAGATCCTCTCGAGCACTTTCCCTTCTATCTACGAGGTCTACCTCTCTTCCCTACAGGCCCATGTACCCGCAAGAATAGCGGAATACCTCTCTGACTACAATGCTACCCAAATAGTATGCACCTGGACTTCTCCTACCAGTGAACAAATTCGGGTACCCTGCCCAACGACTAGCACCGTCGCTCACTTCAACACCACAACCTGGACAACTCCCAACGAGTCCCTCTTCTTGTCCACTATCTACGAATCCTATGGCATCCCCTCGCAATGGCTTACAAGGTCCGACCTGACCTTCGCCTCCTCGTCACCACCTAATACACCCTTCTGTCCGCCTGTAGGTGGAGACTGCTCCGTCACATGGCTGTCCTATCCTCAGTCCTCAGCAAACATCAGCCTCCCATCCCCTCTGCCCATCATACTCGCCGCACTGGAGCAGCATAAAGCTTTCTCGTCTCTCCTCTCTTCTATTGCTCAGCAAGTGCGAGAAGGCACCTGTTCCGGCTCACCAGCCAATGTCTCCTCTGCTTTTGCTCTGCCAACTCTTATGCTCTCCTCAGCAGTGGCAGACCTCGAGCGTATCAGCAACATCACATCCTCCGATCCCAACAGCGAAGGAGCCGCACCGTCCTTCGCCCGACGTCGCACAGTCCTCGAAGGTATGGCAAAGGCAATTCTGCTCACCGTCCCTTTACTCTCTCGGTCTGAGGCAGTAACCGCCCTGACGGGCCTGGATAGTGTAGTCAGAATGGTACTACCGCTGAGTCAGACGTGGTGGAGCGGATGGCAAGTGCTCGGAGAGGGTCGTGGAGGAGGTACACAGAGAAAGATGGCGCTGCTGAGAGAGGGGAATGTGGATGGTGCTGCTGCTGCGGTCGCGGGAACGGAGGCTTGGGAGGCGCGGGGCGTAAGGTCGCTGTTGGAGGTGGAGCAGAGGGGGGCCGTGGATCTTTTGGGTGTGTTCTGGTAGTTTCATGTCGGTCGTGTTTGGTCGGAGGAGAAATCCCCACACCAGGATGAGAGCAATCGACATCCTGGGGCCTAGTTTGTCTGTCCGTATCAACGCTCTCAACGACTGACGACGGTTCGACGATGGAAGGTATCAGTGACTACCAGCATGGCAACGTATTATATAAGGGAAAACTTCAGATGCATTCAATGCCTATCCATGCTTACCTGCCTATCTAGGTAGACAGATACTACCACCCAGACAAAATACTACCACTCGAACAATCAAGGACAACATGCACGCATGGTAGGACACCAACTCTTCCCGCGTACCTCACAAGCCTTGTGGTGTCCCTCCCACGCCTCCTCCAAAATCCGCTGCGCCTGCTCCTTTGCATGCTTAACATGCGCCCTAGCATCCTTGATCAAGTTCCCCTTCCACTCGTTCAGCGTTTTCTGATCCCCATCCAAAATCTTCTTGAAAAGCTTTCTTCTCTTCCTCTCATGCTTTCCCACATGCCAAGTACTAACATCGTCACTCGAATCCCTCCCCTGATCCTCATACATCGTCTCCATAATCGGTCCCTTGTGGGTATACCTCATCCACTCGGCCCTCCGATCCCAATCACAAACCACCTTATGCGGATTAATCGTCCTCCACCCACAAAAGTCCCCCGTCTTGGCACAGGCATGGTGGCCCGAACACCCATTCTCCACGGACTCGACCCAGTCAAATTGCTGCATATTCTCGTCTATGTCCCAATGCGTGATGTTCGACACACAAACCTGATTGTTCGCGTCGCACGTCCCGAAGTGTTTGTACGGCACCGCTTTGATGATGATATCAGCCAGCACCACGGGCGCAGTCAACCACATCACGCCACCTATGACCTCGCTGATCGCCAGCCCCACCGAGCCCGCGAGAAACGTCACCGCGCGCGCGATCACACCGGAGGTGGCCCATTCCACAGTGTTGGCGATCTCGGAGGCCGTCTCGGCGGTCAATTCCGCCGACACGGCAGCTGCTCGTGGGGCCCAATTTGCGAAGGCGTCTCCTACCGCACTTCCGAGCTCTATGACAACGCCTTCGTCGGCTGGCGTGAGGTCGAAACTGGACACGGAGCTGGAGGCGACGATGCGTTCCAGGTCCGAGAGGGCGCTGGAGATGGAGCCCAAGCCTTCCGAGGAGGAGAGGGAGAGGTGCGAGGAGAGTTGCGAGGGCCAGCCGTTGACGCGGACGTCGATGCTGGCGAGCTCGGAGGGGCTGGGGGCGAGGCTCGGGTCGGAGCTGCGGATGGTGTGGTTGAAGCGGCGAAGGGGTGGGTCGGGGAGGGGCATGCCGTAGGTGCTGCTTAGGAAGAGGATGAGGGCGTGGAGGAGATTCATGATGGTGAAGAGGTGTGGGATGTGTTGGGGTTAGTAGAAGTGGTTGATGAGAGTTGGCTCTCTTGGCCAGAGCTTGGTAAGGTAGAAGTGTCGAGATATTGAGACATCGAAGTGGTGATAAGAGAGATTGTGGTAGGTCCTTGGTACAACCCTTGTTGTCCTTTTCCCCTGAGCCCCTCCGTTGTCGATGGAGACTGGGCTTGGGTGTCTGTGGAAGACTTGATGATAAGGATGGGCGGTAAGAGAGAATGCTGGCCGCCCTTTATACCTACGGCCATTTAGCTTCACAATTCACTACCAACGTTAATTTGCAAGTCTTCATCGAGCGTTCACAAGTGTCTGTAATTGTTTGTTGAGTTTCATTCTCCATGAAATAAACATGTTTGGAGAATGAATTTCAACCAGGAGGGCGAACTTGCTTCTTTGGCTTACAAACCTTGGTCGTCAACCCACATATTGGACTTTGGCGATTGACGGCAAGCTGGATATGGAGGTAGCATGAATAGTACATCGTGGAGAATGCGACAACTGACCAGGACCGTGATTCAATGCAATGCCATTCATGATCATAATCTCTTCTGTCCCCACCCTTCCTCCACCATATCCAATTTCTGCTGCCATCCTCATGCCTGCGTCTTCTCCACCTCCTCGCCTTCCTCCTCATCAATATCCACCCCCTCATACAACCCGGCTTTGCTCCCTTTCCTCCCCGCACCCGGATCCAGCTTCTGAAAGAAGTCCGGCGGTATTGTCGGGATATATCTCCTCGCTCGCTCTCGATTGACACCGCCGAAGCCCGCACCATACGTCACAAGCATATCAGTCGAAGTAGGCAGGTGGAATGGTAGCAAGGAGCCGGCGTTCAGTAATGTCTCTGGACTTTCATCTTCGAGTTTCTCGGTGCCGATGGCGGGACTGCTTTGTTTCGGAGCGAGAGCTGCACCATTCACCGCAGCTGCTGCTGCAGTGCCGTTGACATTGTTCGCCGGCGTGGTCGGGGTCGGTGGGAGGGAAGTGCGCTCTATTTCTTCACGTTTGCGCTGGGCGTTGAGACCCTTCTTCTTCTCGCTAACGTATTTGAGAGTCTGTTTCGGGAGTGTCTTCTCTCCTACTTCGGCGCGGTAGTGCTTCACTGCATGGAGGAGCTGTTTACTGGTGAGAGTGGGGAGTTGTTGGAGAGTGATGTCTATGGCTTCGTGGTCTGTTCCGAGGGAGGAGAAGCATTGCAGCCATTGTAGGAGTTGTACAACCGGGGCAAGATGGCGTCGAGCTGCATCGACAGTATTTTCACCCGTCGCTGTCATGGATCCACCTTCATAGTGTTCGGGATTACGATTGTTGTTGCGTGCCCAGTCTTCGAGTGTGGAAATGTTCATGCGTATTTGCATCGCTTTTGTCCTCGCCAGGAATCGCTTGTTCGACATGATGCGATTGAATATCTCAGCTGCCAGCCAATAGAGGAGCTGTGATAGTGCTTGCGAAGTGATTACTGAGTGGACGTCGTATAGATCCAGCACAAACAACGTCGATGATAGTAACGATGTGATATTACGAGGCGATATTTGTGCTCTCCGTCGCGGTGATGGTGCTCGTGTCCGCTTTTCGAGAGGCTCCGGTGCTTCCACTTTGGTCTTCTTCCGTAAGAAGGACCATTCGTTCTGGAAGTGGATGTCTTCAAATCCAGGAATGGTCTCGTGCTCAAGTATTGCGGCATCCAGTACTTTGTCCATCCGTCGTTCAGCATCTCGTAAGATCAGAATGTAGATCTCGTGTATTTGCTCCGCCATTTGTGCTTGGAATTGAGGTGTGACCTCCGAGAGTCCAACATCCTTCTTCAAGTAATACAACAACAAGGTCGTGTTCGACATCCAGAAAGCAAGCATTGTCATATCCCATTGATGCCGGTCCACCACGGAGTATATCTTTTCTTGTGCAGCTGTCAGCCAGCCAGTCAATAGCTCTTTATTCGCATGGTAGTGCGCATATCTAGCGCCCAGAAAGACAATGTTGGCAGGTATAGGTTTCTGAGAAGGAGATCGTTGTGGTGTCATATCCGTGATGATTATGTTCAGTATCCGATTGATGTCGTTCTCCTGGAAGACAAACATCTGGTCATTCAAGCATCGATCCCAGACAAATTCCGGCCCTTCCGCGGTATTATCTGGCGACTCTGGCTGTTCATCGAGCCCGAGATTTCCTAGGTCGACCTCAAGATTCCTGGCGCTCTCCATCATCATGCGGCGCTTCATCTCGTTCTCAGCCAGCTCTTCTTCGAATCGATCCGATGATAATCCAGCATTATAGAAGTCGTCCGTAGCGACACCAGCGCTGCCGATCCTATAACCAGCATCATGCAAGTATTCCAACATCTCACTGTCCGGCGGCACGAAGTCCAGCGCAGTCCTGCCGGTTGATGATGTGATCTCCGTCGACGCTCCGTGATCCAGCAGAATCTTTGCGATATCCTTGTGTCTGTTCGTCATGGCCCACATGAGTGCAGTCCACTGATTCTTGTCCTGCTGATCCACCACCGCTCCGGCGTCCAGCAATGCCTGTACAACATCCTTGTGTCCGAAGCAGCTCGCATATACCAGCGGAGGTGTCCCTTCCGAATCTACAGCGTTGACATCCACGTACTTTGCTGCCTTCCCCAAGACCAGCCGGCTCACTCTGCTGTCATCGCCATTACTCGCTGCCATGAACAAGAAGTCCTGCAGCATCTGCTTCCTCTCCTGCTCCGACAGATCCTCGTCTTGTAATACTCCATCTTCTGCGGACTCCGCGTTGTCATCCTCATCGTTCATCCGCGCCTGCACCGCGAGCATCTGTGCTAATCGGGCATCATTCTCAGCCAGCTCTTGTGAGGTCCTCGCATCGTCGTCTGGTTCGTTCAAGGAGAGGTTGAAGTTGTTCGATCGACCAAGCGTGGGCGCAAGGAACTGTGATTGGCCCTGCCAACCATCGTAGAATTCGGTCTCTCCTCCATACTCGTAGGTCGGGTTCTGCCTGCGGTCATCGAGGGACCGGGGAAGGTCGGCAGGGAGGTCGCGTGGTCTCGCCCATGTCTCCTCTTCTTCTTCGTCTTCCTCTTCTGGTGGTCCAGCTCTCTCAGGTGAGGTCTGTGGAGGTGCATGCTCGTTTAGAGCCATCGTCTAACAAGCAGTGATCAGTTGTGAGTGGGAGGGCGGGGTCGTCATCGTCATTGCATGTCCGGCGGTGATGGAGAGAATAGCAGTTCTGAGGATATGTAAGGCGGCAATTGTGTTGACTGGAGGTAAACAGCAGGACTGTGAGAAGCTGAGTGGTTCAAAGCAGATTTCAGAGGAAGAAAGGGTAGACGTTGACAAGTAAGGCTGGTGTTGATGTCGTGTGGGCCCACAGCTTCAAAGGTCCAGCTTTCGGTCTCGGCGAAGAAGTTTGGACTTTGTCCACCTTGCATAATCGCACTACCTCTTAACTCTGTATACCGGTGAATCAGTCATCTGGTACATCAGGATCCGATCATACATAACATGTATCGACGTCCAGTTGGCACATGTACGACGGTTGTATGGACACACACACACTATGAATGGAGCGCGGCAGCATCATCAATATTCATCAAGCACTTTGGTATAGATGAGTTCTAAAATCTCATGATTTCTATCGGCATGTGTTGTTCGCGCAAGCAAGCAAGGGGTGACTATGGCCACCTTGTAACATATTCTGGGTATCCAGTCACCGCCACAGAGGACATCCTCTAGCACTTCGATCCGAGAGTCTTCACGAGCAGTGGGGGCCCTGGTTCCAAGCTCACCTCGTCCTCAACATCGACCAGGTCCCACCAGCCACCATGTATCGCACTCTCTCCGTCCGTTAGTGCTTCCACTCCATTTCGACCCCGGTCGATCCAAACCCCGCCTCTGGACCAGCCTTCCTCTGCTCCTTCGAAATACCAGAAGGATACTTCCAGGCCCACGCCGCCGTGACCGACCACATTAGTAGCGCGTCGAAGATGTACAGCGGCCATTCGGTGCTCAAGAGGTATCCGTCGTTGCCCTGAGCGTACTCGATCAACCTAAACACGGATCTGACCATGATCAAGCTGCTGACGATGTAAAGCATGAGCATGATCTGCCTCCAGGGTACTTCGACGTTGAAGGCCGCTGCAGGTGGAAGCCTGTTGACTCTCTTATGCCAGATACCAGCCGTGATACAGAAGAATCCGAAGATGAGGACCTGAATCACCAAACCAGCCATAATGATGTTGCTCCCCATCTTCATACTATTCTCCTTGTTCATAACCATGACACCCGCGCCGCTAGCTTGGACCATGAAGGAGAAGACGTCGCCAATGACGAAAATGAGGGTCATGCGCCGCACCGGGACGATGGAGAGCGAGGCGCCATCAATGGTGATGATGACTCGGGCCAGGACCATATAAATACTGGCAGCGAAGAGGGCAGGAGCGAGGAGAATGAGAGTCGATTGCATGATGAAGGGTGGAAGGTCGCCGGTGCGGCTATGTGCAAGTGCGCGGCCCACATAGCCCACTATCTGGACTGGTAGTGGTCAGTAAAAATGTTCCTGAAAGCGTAGTGATGGGCGGTGAGTGCTTACAAAGTACGCCGACCAGGAAGGGAATGCAAAACCAGGTACGGGTCTTGATCAGGCGGAACGAGAGATAGAGGAAGGAGAGTGTGAAAGCAATGATGAAAATGACCGCCGCCGGGACCGAGGGAATGTAGTGCCAGAGATAGTAGCCATTGTGTGATTCGAGGACTGCCATGACGAGAAGTGAGTCGGCTACTGCCTTCGACACTTGCAAGTGTTCTCGAAGAAGTGGGAGATGAGCTCTGAAGTTGATGTACTTGCTGTCGAGAGGAGATGTGGTGTGTGCAGATGAGCAGGAAGGTGCAAAGGCGACTAGATATACCTACTATTTTCATACTGGAACGTTCACGACAGATGGTTGAGGTGCAAACAACGTTCGCTTGGATGCCTTACGTAGGTAAGATGCGCAGTAGGAACTTGCGGGATCTCGAGCTTACGATTGGTCTGAGTTCGTATAAGCGAATATAAGCTTCTTCGAGATGTGATCCAGGATAGTGGACGTTGCGGCTCGTCGGCCGGGATGGAAACGTGACGGACCCATATTCGTACTCGTGTCCAATCAATGGCCACAGATCCCGCGATATCATTGTTTGCCGAGCCGCTTCGTCCTGTGAAAGAAGAGGTCAACGCAAATGAGGAAACAACTTGCCCGTCCGAGAAGAATATTATCTTGCTGCCTGTTGCGAAATCCAACTTGGATCGCGCGTCTCCTCTTGATGTTTTACATCAGTCTACTGATAGCTGTTTCCGACTCTTCATGGTAGGCTTGGCGACACCGAAAGACCCGCTTCAGCAGGCGCGTGGGGTGCGCACTGTACCGACTCGATATGGTCACAATGCCTTTGTGGCTGAGGTGGATCTAATCCGATGCGCTTTTCTAGCATTTGAGCTAGCAAATGAAGAATGAGGTGTGAACCGTCGCGATGTCGAGGGTTCGGCTCTTTTCAGGGTTGTTGATGAGTGCTGCACATCTCAAAAAATAAAGGCACAGGGAAGGTACGCGCCCTACTGCAGAGCTGCCAGTATTCTTCAAGGGTCAAAGCAATTGTCCCTGGCCAGATCGTTATTTGGGCTCGCTGCCATGAACTGTACCACGAATGTGACCCGCGACAAGACCGCTCTGCGACAACCAGCCACAAAAGTCGCCGAGATATGGTCGTGGAATAGTGGCATGGTTGAAGTCGATTTGAACATGACAAAGAAGGACATTCAAGGAGTCTCCGTTTCAACGAAATGATTTCATCGAAATGACGTCCCTGATGGAGAGTGCTGGATCTTTGCAGGCTTGACCTCCACGCCTTGTTTGTGTAATAAACGCTTGGTTGGCTTGATTGGCTTGATCGGTTAAGGCTTCACGACCGTAGGATGGAACAATTGAGCGGGAACGACGTCCAGATCGAAAGACACAACAATGGTGGTCCAGAATGCTTCTGCCTGGAGGAACATATCGGAATATAAATCAGCATTGCTGAGCCTCGCTGCTTCGTCGTACGCCAGGTGTGCAAAATATGCGGATGCTCAGGGATGTAAACGAGTATAGCATCGAAATTGTCTATGATTAATTGCTGCCTGAGGGTCAATTTGGTCCTTGGTTCGGATCAAGCATGTCGACCAAGCATTCGTGACCAAGCTTCAATCTAGGGCAGGAAGATCAATTATGGTCAGGGTGATGACAGGAGAGCGGAAGGACGAAATAGGCTTTCTCTGGCCAAATGACTTTGTGCAGCCCCGGCTGAGATCTATCCGACGACGGATTTCTCCGAAAGGGAGCTTGTCCTGCTCAACAGGGCTCACAGCCAAAGTCGAAACGGTCTCGCCGGCTCTGTCGCGAGGTTTCTCCAGATCGACAAGCTTTGTCAGAGAACATGGCTGGACCTTGCCCTGCAGGTTGAATAAGAATGAGCCTGCATTTGGTCTGTCGATCTCGATATCAAGATGGATGTGGCTCGTGCTGGCCATGCACAATTTTTGGCTTTCGGTTATGCATACCTTGCGAATGGTGACTGGAGCACTATACCCGACTTTGATCTTCGAACGTTCGGTTGTAGGGAGATCGATATGAAGCTGTAGAATATGGTCGCCTAAGCCCATGCGTAGTCAGGTATACAGCATGAATGGCAGTCTTGTCAAAGACGCGTGGCTGCTGTGGCAGATGAACATGTTGGTGTGTGGAGCTCAGGTACTAGCGCCGGCACTTTTGCTGGAGGTATGGTCATGTAATCGGCGGCGCAGTAGGACGACGTAACGAGCTAAAGATGTGATGTTCCAGGCAGAACCAGAATGTGCATCAAATTTGGTACGAACCGCTCGGGCGGATGGTGGCGGCACATGATGCCAAGCCGCTCCCAGAACCCCGAATTGGCCGTTACATCGACACCACTACCTCATCCTCCATTTTGGATCATTCCTCCATGACATATATTCACACCTTTCCATTGCATATGTCTCAGGATCACAGAATGCATCGATGCCACGAAAACCTCACAAGAAGTCCCGCTTTGGGTGCGCAAACTGCAAGAAGCGTCACCAAAAGGTGTGTTTCCCCCTG
Source organism: Elsinoe fawcettii (assembly GCA_007556565.1). Classification (NCBI taxonomy): domain Eukaryota; kingdom Fungi; phylum Ascomycota; class Dothideomycetes; order Myriangiales; family Elsinoaceae; genus Elsinoe; species Elsinoe fawcettii. Next base: position 1,368,194 of record SWCR01000002.1, on the reverse strand, counting down.
ATCCACCTCATATTGTGCCCCTGCACGCCTGCGACTTGAACATCATCACAATGATTTCGATGCTGACTACGTGGTCTAGTGTGATGAGACTCGACCACAATGTGTAAATTGCCGCACTGCAGGAACAGAGTGCTCTTACCTTCTGCCGAACAGCGTCGGCAGGAGGTCCAACACAGCGATTGCTCCGAGCTCAGCAGAGACGTCGGAAAACAACACGCCGGTTTCTCAGACGAATTCTCCAGCAGTACCAACACCTTCGGTATCATTCGCAGTTCCACAAGCGCCACTGACAGACATAAACTTGACTCATCTTACACTTTTTCATCGATATCTCCAGAATTCGACACAGGTCTTCGGCCTCGGCTTTGAACATCCCGAGGAAAGCCATAGATTGATGCTAAAACATGCACTCAGAAGCCGCTACCTGATGAGCTTGATCCTGGCTGTGACTTCTCTAAGACAGGCTATCGATGAGCCGGCACGACATGTCGAGCTTTACCAGCAGTCTATGGAACTTCTGGACGGCGGCTTGCGAGAGCTTTACAAAGCGACCGAGCATATCAACGAGGGTAATATCGCTCCTATCTTCCTTTCTTCAAGCATAACTGGAATCTACATGCTTTGTGATACCTTCATTGTGAAGCACGACGAAACCCCGGACGTCTTCCTCGATCGGATCATCAATACCATGAAGGTCACCCGTGGAGCCAGAGCTATTATGGATAATGGCCACTGGATGTTGCTTGCAAATTCTGAAATCAGACCAATGCTCGGCTTTGATTTACAAGACATCGTCAAACCGGAAAACGACGAGGAACATGCACGTTTCAGCACATTATTCGAGCTCGTCCAAGTGTCAGATCTCCCCGAAGACGAGAAAGCTGCTTGTGATGCAGCCATACAGCAACTTCTCCGGAGTTATGGCTCACGCTCGGCGATACCTCATCTCAGGCGAGCTTCCCGGTTTCTCCGCGGCCGTGCATGGCCAGTAACCACGAGCCCACTATACATGGACATGTTGGCTCGACGCGTGTCAGAAGCACTTGTGATCATGGCGCATTGGTCGGTACTTTTGCACCAGATCTCCGATGTTTGGGCCATCGGGGACGCTTCGAATTTGCTGATGAATGCTGTATCAGCGGCACTCAGCCCTGAATGGGACAGCTGGCTTGTCTGGCCGCGAGAATTCATCTCCACGCCAAGGATCAATTCCACTGTCACGACGCCTCTATGATTCTTTTACGATACCCAATGCATATACATTTTCTTCAGATTGATCTCCATCAGAGAACGCTAGCAGCGTAACTCGCCTGCCCCGATCTGAGCATGGTTGAGCTATTACCGCATCTCAATGAATAGTGAATCCACCGCTCGTGGTAAAGCCACCGTCAATTCTGACGTCGCCTCCGTTCACCATACCACTCTCGTCCCTACAGAGAAATTCAATCACCCCGGCCACTTCTTCCGGCGTCACGAATCTACCGGCTGGTATTCGTGCCAGGTGACCATCTCGCTGCTTTCCCTCGCTCCAAGCCTTCTTTCCCAATGCTGTCAGCGCGACAGTCGGACTGACCGTATTTGCCGTCACGCCCTCTCTCCCCCATTCATTCGCCTGACATCTCGTTAAGCCGTTGAGTCCAGCCTTGGAAGCGCAGTAAGCACCGTGACCATCGAGAGCAAGATGCGATGCTTGGCTGGAGATTGACACAATCCTCCCCGGTGGCGCAGCGCTGCCCTGCTCTTTAGCTGCTAATTTGCGAGACTTGTACAAGCGGTACCAGGCATTCGAAACAAGGAGCGGCCCCAGGAGATTCGGTAGGATATTCTTCCTCGCCTCTTCCAGCGATGTCTCCTCTAATGGCTGCACGGACACATATCCTGCCGCATTGATCAGAATGCTTGGGAAAGCAGCATGAGAGCCCCTTTCTGAATCACGTCCAATGCTGGCAAAAGTTGACTCGATCGATTCGTCCGATGTGATATCACATTCATAGGTGCGGACGTCGGGCGGCGAAGTGGATCCGAAGGCAGTGGTCAATGCCTCATCTCGTCGAGGTGCCTCAAAGGGTGCGTACAGGAGAGCTACTCGAGCGGAATGGCGGCGCAGTGCGAGAGCTGTGGCGGAACCGAGACCACCTGCGAGTATCAGCAAACAGGGACAGAACGAAATTAGTACTTCGAGACTAACCGAGACCACCGGCAATGATCGCTAGACGACCACTGAAAGCCATCGATGATTATCCCACCAGCAATTGCAAGAAACTACATTTCACGAATTGCTCATCTCCCACATCTCTCCCCAGCAGTCCTGAAACAATGCGGGGCCGACAGTGCGGGGTCGGATTCAACCAAGCACGACGTCATGCGCCAATGTCTGCGGAGGACGGCGCTTTATCCTCTCCGACTTTCCTCCGCGACATGCTTGTCAATCTCTCTCAACCAAGATCCTCGTTGCCGTTGTGGTTTGCTACGTGGTTGTCCCAGAGTATGGCAGCTTATGTCGTCCAAGTCAAGCCAAAGTTCACTATCGGCTCCACTACATTACTTGCGATCTGCTCGTGATAGGGTGACGGAGAATCCGGAAACCCCGGTGACAATGCGTAATCAAGGTGATGGCGTATGGTTATGCCCATTGGCTCAGTGCATACATTGTCGAAGCATTGGCATTGCCAGTGAGACGATTGCCAAGGTATATGCGGTGATGTACATATATATACTCTGTGCTGTGGAGCCGATTCTTGAAGTGGAAGTATTTCAAATTTTTCGTCAATTTGCTAAGCTAATCCCTATACCTTGAGAATACCGAATTGGCAGCCATGATCTCGACGATGCTTGCCAGTCCACTGGCGCTTGTGTTGTCTGCTGTTGCTGCCCTCTTCCTCTCTACTCTCTGGACATGGACGAAGTATCCGAAGACGCCAGGACCTTTCCTGGCGCAATTTACGAAATATTGGTATACCAAGAAAGTCATTGATGGAAGATGGGAGCAAGAGGATATAGAGCTGCATCGCAAATATGGTAGGAAGGTGATCCGAGAGTTGGACATGGCTGACTGGATATAGGCAAACTTGTTCGAGTTGCACCAAAGATGTACTCCTTCGACGATCCAGAATCTGTCAAGACTGTTTACGCTGCCGGCACAAAGCATATCAAATCAGACTGGTATAGGGCCTTTACTGACGATCCGAATGATCGGGCAAGCTTGTTCTCCTTGACCGACCCATCGCTCCATGCTCGAGCCAGGAAAGAGTTTGCTACTCTATACTCCATGTCGACTTTGGTCTCATACGAGCCATACGTGAATAATTGCATCTCTGTCTTCACCCAGCGGCTGAGACAGATCGGTAATGAGAAGAAAACCATCGATCTTTGCCGATGGCTGCAGTATTATGCATTTGATGTTATTGGAGAGATCACCGTGAGACGTCTTGACCCACTCTTATTGTATGATGACTGACATCAGCAGTTCTCTCATCGTTTTGGATTCATGGAATCCGGCTCAGACGTCAACGGCATCATTGCTGGAATAGAAACCAGCTTGATTCAATCAAACATTGGTGGTCTTCACCACTGGCTACTGCCATTCCTCTTCGGTCTCATCCCTGGTGGCATGAGTCGCTTCGTAAAATTCCTCGAACAACACATTGCGACTCGATTCGCGACCTTGGATGACGAAGAGAAACGTACTTCGCTCTCTTCTGATCCGAACGGGCCAATGGACTTCCTTACCAAATTGATCCCCATCAGCCAAAAGGACGAAAATTCTCGAGGCCTGCTACGCTCAGCCTGTGCCTCAAATGTCTTTGCTGGGTCCGATACTACTGGTATCACACTATCCGCTATCGCATTCAATATCTTCTCCATACCGGAAGTCCTCGGCAGACTTCGAGCTGAAATCGACAGTGCCACCAAGGACGGCAGGGCGAGCGATCCGATCACTTTCAAGGAGAGTCAAGAGCTACCGTACTTTCAAGCTGTCATCAAAGAGTCTATGCGTCTGCATCCTGCCACTGGATTGCCGCTTTGGCGTGTTGCGCCCGTTGGAGGAGCAGATATCGCAGGCACACATTTCCCTGCCGGCAGTATCGTTGGAGCCAACACTTGGGTAGCACACCGCAACAAGGATGTCTTCGGCGAAGATGCAGATGAGTTCAGACCTGAGAGATGGATGGAACAGGACAAGGAGAGACTGGCGCAGATGGAGCGATACTTCTTTCCATTTGGTCTGGGCAGCAGAACGTGTATCGGCAAGAATATCAGTCTGCTAGAGATGGGGAAGGTGGTGCCGCAGCTGGTGAGACGATTCGACTTTGAGATCGTGGATGAGAGGCTTAAGCAAGAGGGAAGACTGGAGAGCAGGAATTGGTGGTTCGTCAAGCAGAAAGGATTCATGGTCAACGTCAAGGAGAGGACCAATTAGGACATGCCGACCGACAGAGGCTCAGTGCGGATGTACTTCGGCGATATGGTGGACCTTATGGAGCCGCACCGGTCATGTCCGAAGACACAGATGGGGATCGACCCCGTGGAGCTGGAGCCAGCCGTCATGTTGAGGCACGCGAGCAATATAGACCACGTGGAATTCATCTACTGTTGAACACCTAACGAGCATGGATCGGAAGGATGAAGGGGCTGTGCAACGTGCAGATAATATTTCGTGCCGTTTTTCTGCAGAATGTTTAGCAGAAGATGCAGAAATTGAAGTACAATCCAGGACTAGCGACACGGAATGAAGCAACCGAAGCATCTTGGCTGCAGGACTTGGCAAAGGCTTCGGTGGAGCTTGCAGGGCTTTGCAGAGCTTGCTTCCGACCTCTCCCTTCAATTTGTGCCCTCGCCTGAAGGTTTACCCGCTCTAGAAGGCTTCTGATACGCTACCACGGCTGTGAGAACGTCTGCTTTTCCGTTGCGGTATGTGCTTTTCCGTATCCTCGTTTCTGCTGTGCATGCCTCTCTCTACTTTGCGAAGGCCTAATCGTGGGCTCTCTAAACATCCAGGCACGAGAATAGTGACCTGAACGAGGAGAAAGCTCAGCATCATCCTTCGACAGAGCTTGCAGTTTCTGCAGACGATCGCGGATCATTCCAGCATCGCATGCAGCAAGTCAGAGCTTTTCTTTAATGTCGCATCCCGGAAATGCATCCTTCACCTCCGGCTCCGCCAAGTCGCGACTCCAAAGCTTGCTCGAGCTTATCCTTTCTGAGTATGGTTCTCCGTCATGCGCTCAAGCCATAACTGTCCATGATTGGCATGATTATCTGGAACAACCTCGTTGGCCCGACCATTTCGTACCTTTCTCGTTGACTCCAGATGCAACGCTAGCCCTTTCTCCGCCCTCCGCAGGATGACACCGCGGGGTCTGATGTTCGCGAAATGTCGGGAGATTGACAGCTTAGGGCATGAGCATGGAACATAAAGGTGCCATGTCGCCCACTTGTAGGTCTTTTATTACGCCAGCCTGTTGCTCAGCTCTCTCTTTCTACCCTTCAAAACTGGTGCTCCTCCTACACTGAGCACGACGACAAGAGCAGACAGCAATCATGGCAGGAGGCAAGAAGCCCGTCAACATCTTCAAGCTTAACCGCGGCGACGACCCCAAGGAGGTCCTCAACTGGCGACTATGGTTCGCCGTCTTCAGCTTCGGTATCATGGGTGCCGCCCGTGGTATCGATGAAGGTCTCATTTCCGGCACCTTCAACACTAAGAGCTTCCAGAAAGAGCTCGGCTTTGACCAACTGGACGAGGTCACATACGCCAACATCAAAGGCAATGTCTCCGCCATGGTACAAATCGGTTCCGTCGCCGGTGCCCTCCTCGCCTTTCTTGTCGCCGACCGCATCGGTCGTCTCTGGGCCACCCGCCAGCTCTGCATCCTCTGGATCCTCGGCATCATCATTTTCCTCACCAACAACGGCAGCCTCGGCCAAGTCTACGCAGGTCGCTTCATAGCCGGCGTAGGCATCGGCGAAACCACCGTCATCGCCCCCGTGTACATCTCCGAGATTGCCCCTAAATCCGTCCGCGGTCTCTGCACCTGCGTCTTCTCCGGCGCCGTCTACATCGGTATCATGCTCGCCTACTTCGCCTCCTGGGGCGCCTCCCTCCACCTCAACCTCGACAGCGCTCAATCCTGGATCATCCCGACGACCATGCACATCATGTTCGCAGGCATCATCTTGATCCTCAGCATCTTCAACTACGAATCCCCTCGCTACCTCATCAAAAAGGGCGCCGACGAACACGCCATCACCAACCTCGCCCGCCTCCGCAACCTCCCCGCCGACCACCCCCACGTAGTCAGCGAGATCTACGAAATCAAGCTCCAGCTCGCCGAAGAAAAAGAAGCCACCCTCGGACAAGGCCCCCTCGGCGTGCTCCGCGAAATGTTCACCATGCCCAACAACCTCTACCGCATCTACCTGGGCATCTTCTCGCAGCTCCTCTCGCAATGGTCCGGCGCCGGGTCCATCACGCTCTACGCACCGGACATGTTCGCCCTGCTCGGCACCAAAGGGCAAAACGAAAAGCTCTTCGCGACCTGCATCTTCGGCGTCGTCAAGTTCGTAGCGAGCATCATGTGCGCCCTGTTCCTCGTGGACGTCATCGGTAGGAAGCGCGCGTTGGTCATCGGCATCTCCCTCCAGGCCATCAGCATGGTGTACATCGCTGGTTTCCTGACCGCGGTCCCGGACATCGACGAGGACACCGTCTTCACTGCCGCGCAGAAACACGCCTCCGTCGGCGCCATCGTCATGATCTACGTCAGCGGCTTCGGCTGGGCCATGGGCTGGAACAGCATGCAGTACCTCCTCAACGCGGAGATCTATCCGCTACGCATCAGAGCGATCTGCAGCTCTATGGTCATGTGTTTCCATTTCGTCAACCAGTATGGGAACAGCAGGGCGGTGCCGCCTATGTTGCTGAGCAAGGACAGCGGCGGGCTGAGTCCGAGTGGGACGTTCTGGTTCTTTGCGGCGATTACCGTGGTCGGTGGGGTGTGGGTGTGGTTGCAGATCCCTGAGACGGCGGGGAGGAGTTTGGAGGCTATGGATGCGCTGTTCAAGTTGCCTTGGTATAAGATCGGGTTGTATGGGCAGAAGGAGGCGGAGATTCATGATCAGTTCGCTGCTGAGAGGGCATTGGAGGAGAAGCAGAGGTCGGTGCAGGTCGAGGATGTGGAGGTGAGGGAGAAGGCATAGTCAGATGATGGAGCTAGTGGAGGAGAGATGTAACGATCTGTATGATTCATACCATTCTACTGCATTTATCGAGTAGCCGATCAGTACAGTACCTTTGACGACCATTCACCTAGAAAGCAGTGCAGTACGACCATAAGCGAGGATAACTGAGTCGTCGGGGTCTTCCTCGTGGCATCCGCACGATTCAATACTTTGCTTGTCCACGCAGTAGAAGTCGAGCTCTGTCTCAGAGTGAGCGAAACGGCATTTCTTCTACTGGTCTTTTTGAAACGACTAAAGCGAAGCATTGTGTTGGCCGCCATGGTAGGAGTCGAGCTTTGCAAGGAAGTGGGAAATGGATGCTTATATTCCATAGGCATCATATCGAGTGTGATATTTGCTGGGCCTGGTCGGTGTTCTTAACTAGTCGCCTCAAGCACTTCTATGATCTTGTGCCATCGTGGGCATTCGTGCCAATACGGTCGGTATCTTGCACGTGCTGCAAGTCGGCGAACGACTCTCTTGAGGCTTTCGGAATCAGTGTATCTTTCGATCGACCGGACAGACTCAATGTTGATAATACATCAAAGGTAGACCTGCTGGTAAAGTCGTAATATTACAGGTCTCTATACCAAACTACTGTACCCCCTCACGCCTCTTCCCCCTCCCCTATCACCAGCATCCACCATCTGTGCCACCGCACCTTTCACCCCGTACCTTCTTCGCTCATACCACTTCCTCCCCTCATCAACCCAGAACACCGTACTCGCTAGCACCACCAATCCTACCAAATCTCTCGCGCTCAAGGCCTCGGTCTGGAAGACCCTCTGCAAAGGTGGGAAATAAACCACCAGCATTTGCCCCAATATACTGCTTCCTATAGCGAAATTGAACATCTTGTTGGCGCCTTTGCCGAAGAGTCGTAGTGTTCCATTTAGCACTGACTTGGATGCAGAGCGGCATGTCAAGGCATTAAACATGTCGAAGAGCACAAAGGCGGTGAAGGTCAGGGTTGTGTCGCGCGGGCTGACGCTCCGGGCGGCCATATCGGCTGCGCTGAGATTAGACCAGTAAGTGTAGAGCGTGCCGAGCATGATGATGGTCGATGATTGAAGAACGCGTCGGAGCAGGGCACGGGTGAGTACGCGAGCATGACGAGGACGTGGTGGGAGCGAGAGCAGATGTTTGTCTACAGGCTCGACGCCGAGAGACTGGGCTGGTGGACCGTCCATGAGGATGTCTAGGAGCATTGTCAGTAAATAGATAATGCAGTGGGCGTGAAGGGGTCTTACTGATCCAGAGAATCTGCATGGCATTGAGCGGATTCTTCAGACCAAAGGCGCTGCTGAGCATGACCAGTCCCAAAGCAGCTGCGGAGGTGCTAAGTTGGAAAGTGAGGAAGTTCTGAATGTTGTAGAAGATACCTTTGCCTTCTTCGATAGCGTTCAGAATGGTAGAGAAGTCGTCGTCGGTGAGGATCATGTCGGCAGCCTCTTTTGCTACATCAGTGCCTAGCTTACCCATGCTGATGCCGATATCAGCCTTTTTGAGTGCTGGTGCATCATTGACACCATCTCCAGTCATGGCAACCACATCGCCGCGAGCCTGAAGTGCTTTGACAATCTTCATCTTGTGCTCTGGTGAGGTCCGAGCAAAGATCTGAGTCCGTACCATTGCTTGCTCTAGATCTTGGATAGACATGCGGTCCAGCTCATCTCCGCGCAAGACTGGGTTGCCGAGCGCCGAGTTCATGTTTATGGGCATACCCAACTTCTTCGCGATGGCCACTGCTGTCGTCTCGGCATCTCCTGTGATCATAATGACCTTGACGCCACCCGCCATTAATCTTCGAATAGATCGCTCGATGCCTTTTCGTGGTGGATCATTCATACCCACTAGCCCAGCAAAGCACAGGCCTTGATAGAGGTGCTCGTTGTCCTGTGTTTGTGGCGAGTTCAGATTCAGCGGAGATGGGGTATTCCGACCACTTCGTGCAGGGACTTTGAGGTTGCGGGAAGATGAAATGATGGGTCCACTGGCAAGACCAAGTACTCGGAGACCTTCCTGAGCCATCGCCTCTGCTGCTGCGATCGCTTCTTTCTTCCTCTGCTCGTCGAGTACAACTTCTGAGCCCTGACCATCAATGTAGGTATCACACCGCTTCAAAACCTGCTCCAGTGCTCCTTTGATATATGCCAGGTCTGGGCAGTGAGGATCTGCCGCATTTGGTACAACACAACCCATCCACTTTCGCTCAGAACTGAATGGCGTCTCATTCTTGCGCTCTCCCAAGTGATTCCGCAGGTCGTCCTCGCCAAAAGCATCAATCAGGTCCAGCAATGCCACATCTGTTGGTTGCCCTGTCCATCTACTTTTGGCATTCGAGACATCCTTACCCGCTGTAGAAGACAAAATCGCCGCAGACGCTGCCGTCGCATGCGAGGTTGATGTCGAGGACAACCGACCATTGTTGACTATATTTCCAATGCGCAGAATTGTCCTAGTCGCAGAGTCGGCAGATACCGTGGCATGCACCTTGACGATATCCACAGCGTCCTCGTTCCCGAAGTGCCACATCTTTGTGACGGTCATGTGGTTAGTCGTTAAAGTGCCAGTCTTGTCGCTGCAGATGACGTTCACAGATCCTAGAGTCTCCACACTGGGCAGCCGTCGAACGATCGCGTGCCTCTTAGACATACGCAGCACTCCCAGCGCAAGTGTTACAGTGACGATGATAGGGAGGCCTTCGGGTATAGCAGCAACGGCTAAGGAAACACCAATCTGAAAGAGCTCGAGAAAAGGGTATCCACGCCATAAGCCGATGAGCATGATGAAAGCAATAACGCCAAAAGACATGTAGCTGAGTTCCTTTCCAAGCCGGTCCATCGAAAGCTGTAGTGGAGTCCGGGGACTCTCAATTTGTTGTAACGAAGCTGAAATAGCACCAAATTCTGTATTTGCTCCGGTGCCAACCACAATCCCCTGTCCATATCCAGATCTAACCAGTGTCCCCATGAAAGCGATATTAGTCTGATCGTTGAGTCGAAGATCCGCGCCGACCGTGCCAGAAGCTGGGGAAGAGTATAGAGGTACATTGGGAGAAGGAGGTACGGTACTCCCGGCGGAGGACCTACCATCTCTGTCAAGCGCCTCCACCTGCTTGTGTACAGGCTCGTTTTCGCCGGTCAAGTTTGATTCGTCAATCGTCAAGTCCGCACACTGCGTAATGCGGATATCTGCTGGAATGCGGTCACCCGTCGCAAAGAGCACAAGATCGCCAGGTACGAGTTGTGTTGCTGATATAGCTTTGGCGGCTCTTTTAGAGGCCACCGTCGGGGTCGTAGGCACAGGTGATGCAGGTTTGTTCTCAGTGTTGCCGTTTGCTTGAGGTGGTGCAGATTGTGCTTCGGTGCTACGAATAACATTGGCACCATGCGGTACCAGCTGATTGAGAGCTTCCAGAGATTTCTCGGACCTATACTCTTGCACAAATGCCACTGTCACCACGATCGTGACAGCAATGGCAATACTGACAGCGTCTTCGAAGTTGCCCATGAAAGCAGATATGGCTGCCGAGGCCAGTAGAAGCAGAATGAGAGTTTCCTTGAACTGCTTGACGAATCGCAGCCATAACGGCTCTGGCTCCTCGGAAGGAAGTTCGTTCGGTCCTTGATCTAACCATCGCGCCTGCGCTTCGCCGGGATGAAGCCCTCCAATGAGGGATGTTTGTATCCTTGCTGCCGACTCTTCAGGACTGAGACTCGAATACAGGGGTGTTATCGATTGCTGGACACTGCGTCAGTGACATGTCATCCATTCCCTCTCCTCATCCACCTTACCAGTGTGCTCGCCCGCCGGGGCTTCTTGGGTTGGCCATTGAGGTCCTCTAGCTCGAGGGCTGGCCCTCGCGATTCTTTATAGTCGGACGACTCGTTGTAGAGTGGTAGACCTGGTGTCGATGATCTTGACATCTACAGATTGGTGTTCTTGAGATTGATATACAAGGGTGGAATAGTACAGGCTGTCCCGGGCGACAGCTTCAAAGGCTATTTTAGGACATGGAGAATTATCTTCGAGGGGTTCTTTGGCTGGGGAATGTCGCTAGATGCCGAAGCTAGTGCAATCGCCGGGGTATAGAATTTCAAAAGAAGTTACTGAGTAGATCACAGATACTGTAAGTAAGGAATACAACAACTCCTGCCCTGAAGGACGATCTTCTGGTAGCTTGACGTGTCGTTTGCGGAGGATGGACATTTCCCAATTCGGAAGGGGTCCTGCCAAGAAATTGTGCCTGCCGAAGGCCGTCATGATCTTGTCTCCAGCCACCAGCTTCAAACTCGGCCACTCTCTTCATTCCACCTCGTCTCATCCATATACCGCCACATTAGAGCTAATCTTTCAAAATCAAGTCGAGCTGTCGTCCTCGGCCAGGCGACAGCGATTATTCACATTTGGATATTGTCATCGACCATTCAGACATCCTTTTGACGCGCCGCGCAAAACACTCCGACGCGTCACAGTATCAACAAATCGACACGGAACTCTGTACTCATAACTTCAAGCTCTCACGATAATTTCAATGAGGAATACCTGAGTCGCCAACATCACACTATCATCCTTGGATAACCATGTTTTATTCGGAGACTCTGCTGCAGAAGACCGGCCCGCTGGCCAAGGTCTGGCTTGCCGCCAACGTCGAACGCAAGCTCACCAAAGGCGATTGTCTCAAAACCAACATCTCAAAGGACGTGCGCAACATCGTGAACGAGGATCAGGCGCCTCTTGCGCTTCGACTCACCAGTCAGCTGCTTCTTGGTGTAGTCAGGATCTACAGTCGCAAAGCGCGCTATCTCTTGGATGACTGCAATGAAGCCTTGATCAAGATCAAGTTGGTAGGCATTGTGCTCTAAGTTACGTGTATCTCAGGCTAACCTTGCTAGGCTTTCCGACCCGGTAATGTTGATCTCCCTTCGGCACAGTCACATATCGCAAATCCCGCTGCAATCAATCTTCCCGATACCCTCACCGAATTAGACCTTCTTGCATCCGCTCCAGATTTGGATGAACTACTCTTTGGATCGACGGCCGGTGCTGCACTCGGCGATCAGACTGAATTTGACTGGGGCACCAGCCAGATCCTGCCACAAAGTGTAGAGGAAAGCCAGAGCGCGTCGCAAGCAATGCCCCTAGAGGACCTAGATCTCGGAATCGACCTCGGACTGGATGAGACTGCACCAAGTATCGAAGTGGGACGTCGTCAAGAGACTCCCAGACGTGACAATACACTCTACGAGGATGACCTTGGTCTAGACCTTGGTTTAGGGGACACCACGATCGAGCCCGTGATCAGAGACGATCAGCCTCTTCCCGAAGATGATTTCACAATGCCTGAATTCGGTCTAGGCAAGCGCGACGAGACGCCCCGTGCCACGGAACGACGCCAACGTGACTCCGAATCTCCCTTGTCCGACATTGGTGAGCAGCAGGCTGCCGACCTAGAGCGCACATTCCAACTCGAGCAGGAGTATCAAGAGGAAGAGCATGACGAGACACAAGTGCAAGCCGCACAGCGCGCAAAGCGTCGCAAGGTCCTTCAGAACGACACATCCACCGAGCTTGGCAACACTCAGATCAAACAACAGCAGGAGGACCGCAGCAAGATCCTCAAGCAGCCTTCCTTTCTACCCCGTGATCCACTCCTCCTCTCCTTGCTAAACCTACAGAAATCAGGCGGATTGGTTTCGTCTCTTCTCGGCGATGGTATGCTGCGAGGCTGGGCTCCTGAGCTCCGTGGCATCATGTCTATCGAAGTCATTCGCCGGTCAGGTGATCTGAAGCGCAAGCGCGGGATCGCTGCGCCAGCGTCACCACCTGCAGAGCAAGGTTTAACGCCACCACCTGTCGAAGATATGCCTCTCGACGAGCAGCCCGTGCAGGAAGAACAACAGATCAGCTTTGACGATGACGGATTTGCGCTTCCTCAAAGCCCCGGGGGACCAGGATTTGACGAGACCACCATCGCTCCTGTCCCTCCAGCAGAATCTGGACCAGTTAGCCTTGCCACCAAGCACACCGTCCATATGCTTCGAGAACGCTTCAGCACATCTGGTGATCCCAATGAGGCCCCTTCGCCCGGCACAAGAAAGAACCAGTCTGTTCTGTTCACAGATCTCTGCCCGGAGAGAAGAACGACGAAGCAAGATGCGACCAAGCTATTCTTCGAGACGCTTGTCCTTGCCACGAAGGACGCTATCAAAGTTGAGCAGAAGGCCGAAGACGGCGTTGGTGCTCCCTTCAGGATTCGCGCGAAGCGTGGCCTGTGGGGTCAATGGGCAGAGATGGGTGTCAGCCAGACTCAGGAGGATGAAGCACAGCAGGCGGATGCTGAAGGTATGGAGGTCGATGACGAATAAATGAGGCCGGAGTAGTCATCAGCAACAGCTTCTCGGATCATTTCGATTCTGGACTAGGGAGCCTCCAAAAAGGTAGCGTGGCGTTCTATGGTGGATGGGTGTCGTGTTTGATTAGGATTCTGATATCCCACGACATCTAGCGGGTGTTGAATACCCCTTCCAGATAATGACTTGAATGAAAGTACCATTGGATCAATCTTGTTGTGCCCATGTCGCGTGCATGCTGTTGATATCGGAGCAATTCCGTCGATATCAATGCAACCATGATCTCCTTCCTAAAGCTTATCAGCCTGCCGCACATCCATGCAGATCTCCACCCGCGTCACGTCGCATCCCTTGTCTGTCTCCAACGACTATTCCACGCCGTCGTTTCTTCCTATCCATCTGAATTCGTACTTGGCATCGACTCCAAGCACTAACTTCGCCGTCATCCGGGCTTCCCCTCACTTGGCTTTTGGTGCTTGGGAATCTTCTTTGCAACGTCAGTGGATCCTACTATCTTTGGCTATCTTTACCCTGTCCACGTTTCTCCGAATCTTTGATAGTAGATCTTTGTAATCCTTCAGTGTGATGGCGTGTGGAGATCCAATCGTAAAATGTAGGTCATTCGCTTGCATGTCCTCTTTCTCGCTTTCCACGGTTGTGTCCTGATACCACCTTTTCCTTCAACCACTTGCCCATCATGTCCGTCGCTAGTGCTGGCAATGGCGCGAGTACAGATCATAAGAGCGACATAGAAAAAGCTGGTGATATGAGGGCACCGAGTCCAGAAGAGGGAGACATGGCGGAAAAGTCGACCATTGGGTCCGATGACGAGGACGAGGCCATGAAAGCCATGCGAGCGTACGGAGGAGAGCCTATCGAGATTGATGCTGCTACAAACAAGCGATTGCTCAGAATTATTGACTGGCACTTGATGCCGGTAAGCAAGATTGCTGCACCACGACAATTCTGCCGCTAACTTCCCACCAGATAATGTGTGTAGTCTACGGCATGAATTATCTCGACAAGACCACGATAAGTTATGCATCTATCATGGGCTTACAGGAAGATCTGCGACTAAAGGGGGATAATTACCAGTGGTTGGGATCGCTGTTCTACTTTGGCTACCTTGCATGGGAATACCCAACATCACGACTCCTCCAACACCTACCACTCGGCAAGTACAGCGCATTAAACATTATCATCTGGGGAACGATTCTCGCCTGCTTTTCTGCAGTTAGCAACTTTGCTGGCGCCGTGGTAGTTCGCCTTTTCCTTGGCGCTTTCGAGGCGGCCGTCACCCCTGGCTTCGCCCTTCTCACTTCACAATGGTATACGAAGCACGAGCAAGGTCTACGCACTGGTATCTGGTTCGGATTCAATGGCTGGGCTCAGATAGCTGGCGGCGTAGTGGCCTATGGCATCGCTAAAGGCACCAGGGAGAACGGATCAAGTATCGACCCATGGAAGATCGTCTTCCTCCTCTGGGGACTGGTCACGATCTGTCTAGGCTGCATATTCCTCTGGGTCATCCCAGACAGCCAGCTCAACGCCCGCTGGCTCTCCAAAGAAGACCGCATCCTCGCCATCGAGCGCGTCCGGGTCAACCAGCAAGGAATCGGCAACAAGCACTTCAAACGGCACCAACTCAAAGAAGCCCTGACCGACCCTTTAACATGGGGCTACGTCTTCTACGCTCTCGTCGCCAACATCCCCAACGGTACCTCTCCCCTTCTCCCCTCCTCTGTCCCCCACTGACCCTCTCCAGGCGGCATCTCCAACTTCTTCTCCCAACTCATCCGCTCCTTCGGCTTCACGTCCGAAGAATCCCTCCTGTACGGCACGCCCGGGGGCGCCGTCGAAATCATCACGCTCCTCGTCTGCGGGTGGGCCGGCGACCGTTTCGGACAACGCATCCTCGTGTCCTCCTCCGGCCTGCTCCTCAGTATGCTCGGCATGCTGCTCATCATCTGTCTCCCCCTCAGCGACCGCTGGGGCATGCTAGCCGGGTACTACCTCACGCAAGCATCCCCTTGCCCCTTCGTGGCGCTGCTCAGTCTGATAAGCACGAATGTGGCGGGGTATACCAAGAAGACGACGGTCGCGGCGCTGTATTTGATTGCGTACTGCGTGGGGAACATTATTGGGCCGCAGACATTTAGGCCGAAGGATGGGCCGAGGTTTATACCCGCTGAGATCACGATTGTGGTGTGTTGGGGGCTGTGTTTGGTTGATTTGGGGTTTATTTGGTGGTGGTGTAAGAGGGAGAACAGGAGGAAGGAGAGGGAGAGGGCGGTCGAGGGGTATGTGAGGAGGAGGAACGTGGAGTGGCTGGATTTGACGGACAGGGAGAATGTGGAGTTTGTGTATACTCTGTAGTGTGGGGTGGCGGTGAGGTGGTGCTACGTCCGGACGAGAATTCACTGGTACGGAGTCACGTGGCCGATTTTCCTGGGCATCTACCACTGATGACGCGATGCGACCATGACCACGCAGGAACCTTCTTCAAGCATTGGTTAGAACGATAGTTGCATCAGTTGCAGAATGAGCATGTCATGATTTACGTGGAATAGAGCTTGGAAGGCAATTGGGTTGTCGGTAACGACAGTGACATTTGATTCATGATCTATCCTCTATACCAACGCCAATAGCTATGCACCATTTGCCACCCCGTCATGAAACTCGATCTGCAGACGTTAGCATCCCACACATACCCACCTCCCATCCCAAACCATGGCATTTCCCTACCCGCATCGCCTTCGCAATCGATAATCGCGCTGTTTCGCCGCCGTCATGATCGTCATTCGTTCGGTATGGTCTAGACTTCAGTTAGCTGCTCATCTTCAAAGTGGACGGTAAGCGTTGGACAAGCTCCCCATCCTATTCGGAACGATGAAAGGTAAAATGTGAATCAGTATAACGATGTAAACAGTTCCCGGCCGCTCCGGCAGCAACGAGGGAGAAACAAGTGTAGGTGTAGGAATGATAGTGTAGTGATAGTAAGCATAGTGATGCCCGTTTTGATAATGGGACGTTGCGATACTGGACCCAACGGCTGATGGACTTGAATCGTCCATCAAACCGGTCAGGTCCAGAATCTGTGCTTTTAGGTATGATGAATGGAGGAGAGTAGAGGTTTTGTGGTGGTGTAGATGAATGCGCTATGCTTTGTGCAATGCAGGGTATAGTATATGTGCAAAAGAAGAAAGTGGTGTTTTTGCAACATAGGAAAATTAGAAAAAAAGGTTGTGCAGGTGAAAAATGTCAGGCAGAGGGGAAAACCCACTTCTTCTCGCGGTTGAGATGAATCTCAGAAACCGATCGATTAGAAGAGCGCCCAGACGGTAAGTGCGGTAAGGCCGCCCACAAACCAGCCTGGTGATACGCTACGCCTGCTTCCTGATGAGTATGGTTTTCCTGAATATGTGCCAGCACGGGTGCTGGTGAGGTTGCCTGACGTTGCAGTGCTTCTGGTTGTGGTAGGGAGGTTACCTGTGGCGTCTCCGCCGAGATACCAACTTCCAATGTCGGTGAGCTTTCCGTCTCCAGTAAGGAAGGGCACGTTAGGTCCCACGTTGGAGACATCAGAGCGGAAGGGACCAAAGTAAGAGTACTTTCCGATGATGCTGGCGAGATGTTAGTGGAATAGTCCTACACGTACAAGCTAGATGACTTACTCGAGACGATCAAAGTAGTCGATGCTCAGGTTGTAGAACTGCTGGGTGGTCTGCAGATCCTCGTTGGCATAGGCAAATTCGGTGACCCAGATCTCAGAAACGTTCGAGTAGGTTGAGTTGACACGGCCCAAGTGACTGGCGAGACCGTCAAAGTTGCCGTACCAATGGATAGGCAAAAAGTCCATCTCGCAACCAGTGTTGTTGTTCTTGAGCTCGGCGCATGCGGTGTGGAAGGCTTGCAGCCAGGTCCAGCCAGATGCGGCACCTGTGCAACCGGGACCACCGAGCTTGACTCCCAAATCTTTCCTCATGGGCTCGAATTGTTTGACCCATGCGATAGCGGCTTGCTTTGCGTCGACGCAAGAACCACCATTATCACAACCATCCGGCTCGTTGAAACCCAAGACCCACGTAACATTCTGCGTCTTTTGCAATTGCTTCACAGAATTGTAAAAGCTCCTGTCGACATCCGGATTCTGTGCTGGCATACCCCACTGCATGGGAATGAACTGCATGTTGGAGCCAGCAAAGGCGCCTGTGGGTGCTGTGGCATAGTTGTAGTACCATGTGAGATCGTTGCTCTTATCAGTCCAGAAGTTATTGTCGGTGACGACTTCTGGTGTGACGTAGACGATACCGCGCTTGGCGGATGTCTTTGCAGCAAAGGCTGCCGGGGCGAGGGCCAGGAGGGAGAGAGCTGCTGTGGCCAGCATTTTGGCGGTGATATTAGGTGTATGCAGTACAGATATGTGCAAGACAGGTGGTCGAAAGAGTGTATGTGCGAATGAGACAGCTAGTGATACAGTCCTGGAAGGTCAAAGGCAAGGAAAGGTGACAGGGGAGTGCAACGAGAGACTGGGGGATGAGAAAAGAAGGAATAGAGACAAGGACAAGAAGTGATATAGGTGAACAGACCTTGTGCTTAGCTGGCTGGCTGGTCTTGGAGAGTCTATTCTGCTAGACAAAACGGGTGCCACGAGGCAATGGCTGCATCTTGTCGCTGCAGGGCGAAAGCCAGTGAATGGACGGTTGCAGAGACAAGAGTTCTGGCAACGTGCGGGTTGATATCGAAAGTGAAGACACTTGCAGGAGGATTGTCCCAAAGGAGACAGAGTCGGCCGTTTAGGGATCGGCCCTCCCGCTTGGCTCTTTGCAGATCTTCCTCTTCCAGAACAGCGGAAAAGACGGGACCCACTCGCCTTTTTCCTCCCAAAACCATGGGTTGGACTCCCTCTCCTTGCATCTACATTCAGCCACAAAAGACGTGAATGAGCTGGACGAAAGTGTTGAAAAGTCATGGCCAAGCAAGACGACAAACGACTAATGACGTTCCTGCGAAAGTCTGATAATCGCTACGTCTCCTCAGGAACGGATACCCTGCGAAAATGCCGGCAAAGAGGCGTTCGACGTTGAGAGACTACTGGCGGCAAACCTGTCAACCAGTTACTTATCTTGGTACCATTGATACTTTACTGAGCAACCATGTCAATTCTCTTCTATTGGATGCGTCGAGATCTGTCAGGTACATCTATCTACTGCACGCTATCCGTACGACATTTGACATGGGCTACACATCCGCGTCGATCCCGGTGTCAGACGCGTTTGCTCACTCATAAGCTGGTCGAGACAACATGTCACAGCAGGCATCACAGCATGGCGGAGACTTGCAGATCTTGTCGCCAAGCTGTCCATGTCATGGTTATCTCTTGTCCGTCAGAAAACACTCTCTCAAATGTCCTCAACAGGCCTCTTTCAGATTGCCAATGGTCAGTCAAGCCGTTGGTATTCCCTTGGCCCTTCGGTACTGAACAGAATCACCACACCATGCTCCCCATTTTCGGTCAATTGTCCCGCTTGGTATAGCTTGTCCAGCGCTACGAAGTCGGCTGCACCACAAGGCCCTACAGGTAACTCCAAGTCCTTCAGCTCTTCTGTCTTCTCGTGAACTTCTTGATCATTCACTGCGACCGATACATCCACTCCTGCTTGCAAAGCTGGCCATGCAATCCGACTGACTGTACCACAATTCATGCCATTCATGATGGTCTTGTTTGTCCGTATGCTCGTGATGGCACCAGCTTCAAGACTGGCCATCAGACAAGCCGCCTTCTCTGGCTCGACAGTGGCGACTTGGACATTTCTAGCCTCCTGGTCGCCCTTGTATCGTTCCACTACTGCTTGAGCCCAGCTACCCACACCGACGCTGGCAACCACGGCGGTGATTTGCTTGCCACAAGCATTCTTCACTTGCTCTGCCACTTCATCTAGCATGGCACTGTAGCCTTCCGTCACCCATCTCGGAAATTCTTCATATCCTTCCCAACTGGTGTCCATCGCTAATAGCAGATCTTCTTTTTGTGACGCTTCCCACATCTTCTGCACCAACTCATCATACAATTCGTCCGCCATAATCACATTGACGCCTTCAGCTGCAATCAGATCCCTCGTTGCCTCTTCGGTGCCTCTAGGTAGCGAGACAGTGGCCTGGACACCCATCACGCCCGCCGTTCTCGCCACTGCCCTGCCCCAATTTCCCGCCGAGCATGATATGAGCTTGACGGGCGAGTCGGCATCTTCGGCAGCACGAACAGCTTCTCTGACCTCATTCAAAGAGCTGCCCACTTTCAATCCAAGATGTTGGCACAAGGCTCGATAGATTGCCCAACTTGCCCCCAGAATCTTGAAGCTAGATAGTCCAAAGCGATTGCTCTCGTCTTTGACAAAGACGTGAGATTGTTTGTACTTCCGCGCAAGAGCTGGCAAAGATATCAAGGGAGTCTGTTCAGCGAATGGCAATTGGGCTTGTAGATCTCGTATGGCCTTTCTTGTTGCCGCGTCTGGTGGATTATATGGAGGCCCAAGTTTTCCATGTCGAGCTTTTGGATTCGGAAATACGTTCGGGACCTTCACCGTCTTTGATGAAGCGTGTTCAATCGTAAAGGACGACTCCATGATGTTGTTGACGAAAGAGTCATGTGATTGATCGGAGCGTTCTCGGATTCTGTCCCTCGCTTGTCAGACCCTCGGGTGCGGCGGGACATGAAACGAACATTTCCCCCCACACAAAAGGTTGTTTCTTTCTCTCCATCCCTTCATCTCAGGGTTCACATTCGCCCTGCATCTGGTTACTGACCTGCCAGGCACGATCTTCGTCAAGTGTCAAGCTTTGCCATGTCAACGAAGCATTTACCGGGGAATTGATTAACCTCATCTCCCAGACAAGACTGTCAAAGTAGTTCGGTCCAATGGATCCCAAAACAGTGGACGGAAGAACTTCATCTACGAAACGCTGATCTGGTTGTTTCGCATCCGGTGGGATAGACTCCGCTTCATTTCGGAGAACTACTCCATGCACTACTCGTGCCTATAGCGCTATTCGAGTAGGTCAAACCATTCATATCCATTCTCACCCCTGCTTCTTCACTTTCTTCTTCTTTACTACGTGCCGACCACCAAAATGCATCTCCCACTTCTCTCCCTGATCCTCTCGGCCACGGCGCTCGCCACCCCTCTCATCACGCGTCAATCCAATTCTCTTGCGGGCAAGAACATCACTCTCCTCCCGCTAGGCGACAGCATCACCTACGGCTTCGCCGACCCCACCGCCAACGGGTACCGCGCAAAGCTCTACGCCTCCCTGCAAACCGCCGGCGCCTCTCCTCTCGACTTTGTCGGCTCCATCAAATCCGGCAACTTCGCCGACACCGACAACGAGGGCCGCATCGGGTACACCATCGACCAGATCGCCACCTCAGCGGCCGCCATCTCCTACCTCCGGCCCAACATCGTCCTGCTCCACGCCGGAACCAACGATGCGCTGAGACGGTATGAGACGAGCGACAAAGCCATTCCACGTCTCGGCAAGCTCGTGGACCAGATCTACACGCAATGGCCCAACGTGGTAGTCATCATCGCCAAGCTCGTCCCAGACAGCGAGGCAGCGGCGCAGACGTACATCAACGACATCAACGCCGCGATCCCAGGTACGCTTTCCACTCCTCCCCTTCCTCTTCCCCTCCCGTTCCCCCTCTCCCCTGATCCTTAGCATCCTCCAAGGCTAATGAATAAGGCATCGTCTCCTCTCGCGCCACATCCGGCAAAAAGATCCTCAGCGTAGACATGTCCCCACCCTTCCTCACGACCGCGGACCTCGTCGACGGCATCCACCCCACCCAAGCGGGGTACGCCAAAATGGCCGATATCTGGCTCGCGGGCCTCAAGGACGCCGCTGGTAGGGGATGGTTGGTCAATGGGTAAGATGCCTTGCTATCCTGCTACCCTGCTACACTGCGGGATCGAAGCTGTCTACGTTTGTAGATCACCCTTACCCCGTGTCCTTGTATTGGATTTGTCGTGGACGAGTGCTGACGAGAGCAGGGCGAGTGCAGCGCCTAAGCCTACGACGAGTGCTGCCGCAACGACGGTTGTGCCGGCCACGACGTCTGCTGCGCCGGCGCCGGCGCCGGCGCCGACGGGGCAGGGGCAGGTGCAGCATTATGGGCAGTGTGGTGGGCAGGGGTACACGGGGCCGACGGCTTGTGTGGCGCCGTGGACGTGCAAGGTGGCGAGTGTATGGTATAGCCAGTGCCTGTAGAAATTCAGTCGCCCTTTCCCCAATGCATTGAGCCGCAGGATCAGACGCGGCACGTCAACGAGATTTTCTGTCTCCCACGTTGCCCACATCCACTCGCTTAATTTGATTCTTGGTCTTTAACCTTAGTTAGATACATAGAGGATAATTCGAGCGCCATTATGCAAGTGTCAGCTTGACTGCGTAACGGTGCTCATTCTCGCTTCTTAGCTTTGGTTGCGTGCGGAAATGAAGAGTATCTTGCCTGAATCAGTCTTTTAGTCAAAGGTCGTTCAGGTTGGTTCCGCGCGACATCGTGCCTCGGTACATGACCGGATGAGGAGGTATGGTAAGTCATTGGCCTAATACGCCCCAGCCCAAGTTTCTGGTGGTCAAAAAGCAAGCGTTCACGTAGTGAACTTGCTTCAAGCGTCCGACCTTGCCTGATGTATAATTCATATAGACTGGCTATGCTCTGCTTTGTCGAGTTGTGCTCTAGTCCCAGAGCCATTTCCCGCCCTTCCAGTGCGACCGTATACATTCTTTCTGCATCTGAGAAGCTATCATATTTCATGTAGAGATCGCCGAGATTGTTCACCACCGATAATGTCGTGACGTGATCTGATCCAAGCACTTCCTGTCTCCCTTGGAGTGCAATAAGATACAAGGCTTCTGCATCGTCCGGTCTGTCCTGAGCTGCACGGAGGTTACCTAAATTACTGATTGAGGCGAGCGTCGAGATATGCTGAGGTCCTAGAGCTTTCCGTCTACCCTCTAGGGACCGCACGTACATCTTCTCTGCTTCATCATACTGGCCCGATTCTAGGTAAAGAATGCCAAGATTATTCACGATATTCAGCGTCGACGTATGGTCTGGTCCAAGCTTGCTTTCATGACAATTGAGGACGCGCATGAATGCGCGCTCAGCGTCATCCAGTCGCCCTTGGTCCGTGTAAAGATTGCCGAGATTGTTGACAGTCGATAAAGTGGATGGATGATCATGACCGAGTCTCTTCTCTCGCCACTGTAAGGATCGATCGTACAAACGCTCGATCGAAGGAGAATCCGCCCAGACCTGCAGCAGAGATGCTATCGAATGAAAATGTCTGCACGTAGGATCGTCGTCCGTCACAAGTTCATGCAGATCCGCGATGGCTCGAGCATGTGGTATTAGGCGCCGCATCGTGTTAGGGATCTCGTAGTTTGGGACTTCCGAGCAGAAAGAGGCTACTACAAGTGATGTAGCAAGCTGATACATTTGCAAATGATCTCCTGCATCCTCAACGTTATGTCGAGTCCAGCGATGAAGTACAGGATGGATCGAAAAGCCCGCTTGAGGGCTATGCAAGATCAGAGAATAAGAGGACAATATACCGACGCAGTGCCAAAAGGTGAGCTCGTCAGTAAAACCTGGTGAGGGCAATGCTGGTGCGTCCTGCCCTTCATACTGGATATTCTCTGATGAGGATAACAACTCGTACCAGATGAAGCCGTTGTCTAAAAACGCGCACATATCTAACAGCTGCGCAGATTCCGGGCTTCTTCGACGTACCTGGTCGTATGATATCTTCCATGTCGTGAGTACGCTCTGCTCCTCGTACTCTGAAACCGAAAATTCGTTCTGATGGATCATCAGCCTCTCCCACATCGTGTCATAGAAGCGACAGTAGGCTACGACGCTGCAACCGGTCTGTCTGATATAGGCGCCTGCCTGGACCAGAGCGAGTGGGAGGCCGCCGAGCTTAGTAAGGAGCTCGTCGACATCTAGAAGTGCTGTATCAGCTTCTGCCTCTATAATTTGTCGAGCGATGGACGAATCGACGCTCCGTAGATGGAGAGCAGCTTTTGGCGTGTGCAGGAACGTAAGTCTTGTGGTGATGAGGATGTTACCATGATCTGCATCGGGAAAGAAATCCTTTGGATCGTAAGCTTCTGGATCGTTGATCGCACGAATCCAGTCTCTATCCACGTTATCGATGATCAGCAACCATCTCTTATTATCAGGCCTCGTCAGCCACCGCAATAAGAGCTCGATCGATAGATCGATGTCTTTAGTGGGCTCTCCACTGCTGTGTTGAATCTGCGATGGACAAGCTGGTAGTTTCGACGCAACCTCGAAGAGAGATTGCTTTATTGAATGCCGCGATGACCCGTCCAACCATAGGAGCGCGGAGAAGGAAGATGCATGCCTTTGTGCAAAGTCTGAGCAAAGATGCGTCTTGCCTATCCCACCTAGGCCGTAAACTACGAAGAGCTTCCGGCGAAATGGTGTATTTTCATGCTGCGAGTGACAGTCGAAGAAGTCCCTCAGTCTTTCTGTTTCTGCTTCTCGGGCCACATAATTATGAGTTGCCGGGACAGATCTGGGAAAGGGCTTCAGTGCGCAAGTAGGAGATATCGTAGCGATCGCTAAGCCGTGGTCAGAGCACCGATCGATAAGACGATTTTGGCGTCGTACGGGATACAGCTGGATTTGATGCTGAATAGACTTACTCGTTACTCGGGAGTGGCTGAGTTCTGCCTTAGTAGTGACACTAAGCAGTTCCTTCACATAGCATGCAGCAGTCGCTGCAGCATAACGTTGCCACCGTTTGTGCTTATGAGAGTCCGCATAATCGCATACCCCTCGCACGATGGCGCATGGGAACCAGTCAAGCAGTCCACCAGCCTCCATTTCGAACCCAATGATATCCTCCTTTACAGCTATTTTGTCTCGAGCCTCTGCGTCCTTGATGACGCTGTCACCCGAGGCTATGTTGCCGTAGTGGATCAGTGGTTCGGTCTGGCTTCGCTCTGGTCTGAGCACAAGCTTCGAACGATCACAATTGCTGCATGTTGGCCCCCCTATGTGCACATAATCTGCCTGGAAAAGCAAATCTTCTTCATGACCCTGGTGCGCGTAGTTTCTGGCCATACGCGGATATCGTGTCAACATCGTTTGGAGGTGACTGCTGATTTCGCTGCCGTGTCGCTCATGCCTGGCCCTAAGGTGTTGCATAGCATTCAACAAAGATACTGGCGGTCTATTCGATGATCCGGTGCGTCGATGGCCTGTGCCGCTCTCGACTTTGCCGAAGTCCCACTGTACGATGCCCCCGTGCATCCCATCGGGCTGACTTACCAGGACGTCCCCAAGTCGAATGTCCCGGTCCTCACTCCAGACCCCGCCTGCGATCCCGACAAAAAGGCCAAATTCGATGAGGAAGCTGCGCAGCATGTCTTTGGCCGTTGCAACAGCAGACGCTTTGCCCGTGATGCCCGCCGGAAGGCATGCTACTACCACACGGTGCACCCCGATGCGACCAAGAGTGTATTCATTCGTGTCCCCCTCTTTCCTCTCAAGGCCGCCATACTCTTCGTCCAGGATGGCATCGACTGCGGCCTTCTCCACGTCCAGCGCGCATACTATGCCAATGGTATATACATGGCGAGGGGGTCCCGCCTCGGACATCACGGCTTTCGAGCTAAGTCATGGTGGCAGGTGTTGGCCTTGATTTGCCGGGAAACAGGTGATCTCGCTATTGCAAGACGGGCGATGGAAGTGTTTTGATCAGTAACATCGTTGTCGCACTTCAACCTGGTATACAGGACCGAAAACCTACCTTCGCTTTCTCACCAATCCCATGGGCGCTAAGCCCCAGAATATGTACCCTGCAGGTGGAAAGAAGGCAACCAATCAGTCTGTAAGCTATGAAATGGTCTTTGTCAAGCGCGCGCAGCTAAAAATTCCAGCACCAAAAGACTTATCATCAGGAGAATTCATGAAGAGATTCTTGCTTGAGATGTGACAAGAAGTGGAGATCAAGGTTTGCAGATCATGGTTGTTGATATGAACGAGCACATGCTTCCCCGTTTCTTCCGGCACGATTCTAATATCACAGCAATATGCCATAATGCTGTTTCAGGAACATATGCTTGTGGAATTGAAATGCCAGAATCTATTAAAGTGTAAATTACGCCACCCTAAAATGCCAGACGCGCTTGCGATTCTTGAGAAAAGAAATATTCGTTGACCTTTCTTTGCAGAATAGATCGTCTTCGTGGTGTCTGTCCAACACTGCTCATATACAGGCTAGATATCCAAACTTCTCCTTAGATCTAGTACGCCCTTCCAAATCCTACGTTCGGAAGCTTCGGCTCCGGACTTCTCGACCTGTCCCGACCAGCAAATGATGCGGCACTGGTGACAAGATTGTCGTGGCTGTCGTTGGCGTGAGCACCGTAATGAGGGCGTTGGTAATCGTAGCCTGGCGGGCTGGTGTCGCGACCAGGGACCTGGTTGTAGCGACCTTGAGAGTTGGTGGTAGTGATAGAAGGCAAGCTTGGGGAGACAAGAGGAGCCTTGGTCATGCCCGTTGTGGGGTGCGCGCCCTTGTACTCGGTGAGCTGTGCGGAGTCCATGAGGAGCGAGTTGCGGGCGTCCAGAGGAGTGAGGTTGTCGAGGTCGCGCTGCATCTTCTCTGTGAGGGGTTTAGTGACTGTGCATAAGTTTCAACGATGTGATGTAACGTACCCTGCTCCTTTCTCTTCTTCCTGTGAGGGTTTTCCTTGACGCACACCATGATGGCGTTGACCGCGAGGAGAATTGCGAGCACACCAGTCAGGACAGACTGCACAACGACCAGGATGAGACCAGTGACAGTCTGAGTAGTCTGGTTGATGCCGAGTTCCTCCACGAAAACCAAGATACAGACGACCGATAGGACACGGACAGCCTGAATGACAATGTTGATGATGTTTCCGGACCTGAGCTGGTAGGGCCTGTTCCAAACAAGGAGGACAAGCATGAGTGCCTCGACAATCATTTGACCAATAGCCTGAACCATTCCGTGACCATTTGCAGCGGCGATGACGGTGTTCCTGGCAAACATGTAAATGATGGCCGGGATGAAGATCCACCAGTAGCCCTTCTTGAAGCAGTCGTAGAAGAGAGAGTACTTGATCCAGACTTCCTTGTTCTCGAAAAGCTGGCTGGAGTCACCTTGTAGCTTCTTGAATTGACGTGCCTTGTGGACAATGCGCCAGGTGAAGAAACCGAGAATGGAAGTGAACAGCGCCCAAGTTACACCAGCGAGTGTCTTTGCGGCCCAGGAATCGCCGTTGGTGAATTGGTATACACAGTATAGAGTCCAGATACCATACAGGATGAAAACCAAGTTGGTGATGGTCTTGGCCAGCCTCCACCAATAACGTTGACGCCAGGACTCGAGAGATTTGGGAAGCTTGCTGGCCATGGCGACACCCTCGAGAATGACCTTGCCAAGGAGAATGAGTACCGTAATACCAGCGATGACAATGGCGAAGACAAGCAGAACAGTCATAAAGGTATTGGCCTGAGGGACCATGAGCTGTTCGACGTATGCCTGAATGCCGTGCACGTAGTGCATCTCCTTGCTCTCTTGTGTGCCATTGGTCGAGCTGTTGCCAATTGTGGTTGATTCCCCGTTGACGTCGGTCTCGATAGCGCGGGCGTACAAGAATGCAGCTTCCAGACCACGCTTGAAAAGGCCCTTGGTAGTACCATTACCGTTCGCTGTAGCGACGATCGTGACATTGCGCAAGTATGCGTAGCTCGCCTGGGTCAAGTTACCGCCAGTGGACTGACGGAAGTTGTCGATCGTGGTCTGCATCTGGCCCCAAGGAATGACACCGGTACTGAAAGCAAAGTTCTGAGTAAAACTCTGGTAGACTGAAGGATATTTGACGCTGAGCATACCGCTGGTAGCAATGGACTGGAACCAGCCAACGACTTCACCGAATGTGGGACTGGGCGTCGGAGCACCAGGAGCCCCTCCAGAGGCAAGCGCACTGAGGGCGGAGAAAGCCAGAGCTGAAGCAGCAATACCAGCAGCGATATAGGAGACAGCTGGCAGGTTCATAGACTTGCCGTTGCCGACTGTAGATTGAATGCATGCGAGCTCTTGACCATCGGCAGACTTGAGCTCCATCTTGGCCATACCGTCAAGATCAGGGATGTTGAAGGCAATCGCTGGGATCATGTCGACGTATTGCTGAGGGATGTCCTGGTCTCCACGGGCACTGAAGGTACCATTTCGTACTACAAGCCGGATTAGTCAAGTCACATGTACGTGGATGAGCGATGCGTACCAGGACAGAGCTGTGCAACAAAATTGCCAGGATCACAGGGATTGAACTCTTGCTTGTACACTTCCCGACCATATGCAGTTGCGATGATGGATGCCGTCACATTTTGCTCCTTATCATTTGTGCCGCCAACGTCGAACGTGACCTTCTTCGTGCTCTTGTCAAATTGAATATTCAAAGCATTAACGCGGATTGTTGGGTTATCAGAACAGATCGTAAAGCCATTAGTGGAGAGGACATCGCCAGCGAAGACCCCGACCGGCAGGGCAGCGAGAAGGAGGGCGGGCAGGGTCAGTCGTGAAGCGCGTGAGCACCGCATGATTGCGATGATACTCTGTCGATGCGCTGGTCGAAAATTAATGGATGTCGTCCTCCCAAGAATGAAGGGATGTGTCGACCTCAAATGTACAGCTGCGGACTGAGTATGCAAGACCACGTCACGGTCTGAACAAAAGTCGTTACGGAGTGGTCAGGTATTTTTGGACGACCAGTGAGTGTTTGTTAGGGGCCGTTTGTTGAATGTCGAGAACCGTTGTTGGTAGGAGGGAAAACTGCTGGTATCGTGATATGAGATAGCGAGAGACGGGATTGCGATGAAAAGACAAGCGAATGTGGTGCCAGAGAGCTGACGGGCTGCGGACGCAGGGGTTGGATATTGAGGAGAAAAAAACGAGAGTGTGGATGGATGTAACGATGGGTGAAATGGTGGAGGCTTGGAAGGTGTGGTGGAGGATGGAAGAGCAAGACAAGCGTGTGGATGACAGGGCAAGCCAGGCAAGCCAGCTCACGCAGGAAACGCCCCGGGCGAGAAAAATTGGCTCACGCTAGGCGCGAGTAGACCAGGAACGAGAACGATTCCGACCAATGTTTGCTCAGAAATCGACCCTGAGCGAGTCGGCGAGCCACGCGCCTTGTCCGAATTTGTGTTTAGCTTGTTCGAGCAGTGATCTGCTTCAAAGAGACCAGGACTGGACGACCCGCTGTGGAGTTTCTTTGGTTGTCCTTTGCTGTTCCTGTTGGTCTCGAACTTGTACAGAGTGATCAGAGGCAGATCTGGCGTCAATTGCTCGATAGTCCTCAGCTGGCACATCTCTCCAAATCAATCTGTCCGATGATACACAACTTCTCGTGTTTACCATCCGGTGTCATGGTCTTGTGGCTTGCCCAGCGTCCACATGTGACGCCTTTCGGTTCGTCCGTAGACACGAGCCTACGCCAATGCTCCAACATAGTTTTTTTCGTTGAGTGCACAGCGGCTCCGTGGCCCTTCCCGGGTGGCGCAGCGAACGTCGCATTTCCTTCTTCGTAGCATTGGCATCGATAATATATACACTATCGCCTGGGTCATCAAACGCGTAGGCAGTGTCGTGCTGTTGTATTCGCATGACTTGCAGCCCTCACCGATGTCGTCAAAGCCTTCAATTGTCGTGGTCGGCACTGTTGACGGGGTGGCAGACTCCTTGAAACGGATGCCTGACCGTACGTCTCGTGCTTCGGAGATTTGGTAGCTTCCCCGCCAACAAGCCTCATCTTGCGCGTCCTCTCGACACCCAGTCTAACCCCAGTCTGAACTCTGCTTGGAATAGTCAATCTTACGCGAAGGAGCTGCTGTCGTCCTTTTGTCGCAGATCTGGGCACGTAAGATGTGGCTTGCTGCCTGCATCTTGTACCGATCTTGCAGCACACATGCTTATTCAGTCCACGATGATGTCGTCTGCTATCAACGACCTTCACCTCGAACGCTTTCGAGGGGAATGTCAAAGAGTCCTGCGGCCTTTGGCCATTCATCCTCCCATCGGCGTTTGCTCTCCTCCATTGCGCCGTCTCTCAGCTTTGCAAGCTTCGAGCCATTCTGTCTGAAAAGTTCTTCAAGCAGTCGTTCCAAGCCTTCTGCACTCTGGAAGCCTCTACCGTTCACACCCTCCTGAACCAATTCGGGCCACGCCTCGAACTTGTCCCATGCTACCACTGGCAGACCGGCTCCGAACATGTCCACAACCTTCATCGGCAGATCAACTCCGGAAGACGAAGTGTGTAGGCTCACACCGAGGTCAGCAGCTCCGAGTAGAGATGCATAGTCCTCCATGGTCAGCCATGCTGCATGAATGTCAACGTTGTTGAGCTTCTTCTTCTTCACGAGGTTTGTAATCTGTTTGAGATAATAATCCTTGAGCTGTCCTTTACCGGTGATGATGACAGTTAGCTTCGGGAGTGAGGAACTCATTTCTACAGTCGCAGAGTAGGCTACCAATGCGTCAAGCAGTATTGAAAAGTCCTCATCAGGAGTCCATGATGTTGAGCTGACCACCAATCTGCGTTTGCCGCTAGCAAATTGTTTCGAATGACTTTGGGTCTGAGTCAATTTGTTCAGTATAGCCAACTTTCCACTGGCGTCCAGAGGTCGGAATTGCTTTGCAGGTCGGTCGTGCACGGCATGCGCTTCGATGCAATACTCCTTGTTGAGGAGCCTTGTCATGGCATTCGAGACAGTAATATTCTTGTGGACGTAGCGAGCTATGCTTCGCTCATAAGCCTGCGAAGCCTTGACCAGAGCATGTTTCTCCCCAAGCTTGAGTGCAAGGATTGTGTGTCCCAGATTGTGCCAATCGACAATTAGCTTGATGTTTCGAATCATGCACACAACTTGAGCTATAAGCAGAGTAGGGACTGAAGGAGGATTCTGGACCAGCATGAATTTGCGAGGGAAAACATGATACCCGAGTGCCCGATAGATAGACCACAGCTGGAATAGCACTTTGAAGGGCGCCACCAGAATGAACGCTGCCTTTTTGTCTGTTCGTAGTCGGTCTGGCAGAGGTGTCAACGGGACGACACGAATCAATTTGTGCTTCTTGATCTCTGGCAAGACATCGGTGTCGGTGTAGCCAACAAGGTCCACACGTCCTCCGTGTTTTGCAATGCTCAGAGCGTGATATTGCATTCGCGGGCTACGACCAATATCTCCAAGCACAAAGACTATCACAGATGTGACCGGATTTGCTTTTGTAGAGTCGCTCTCCGATCTGCGAACGTAGCGATAGCCAGAGTCAGGATCTTCAATGTCAGCTTCGGTGAATTCGTTCAGGTTGATTCGCTCCTCTCCGTGTGGACTGTATGAAGAGGGGAGCGTGAAGAGGATGAGCGAGACGATAGTCGAAACAGCGACCGCCAAGGTCAATCCGACTTCCAACGACAGCGCAAGCCATGTTTTTGCCATGTTGCTGGCGGATGGACTCTGTCAGTTCCTGAGCATGTGGTTGATATGAGGAGGCCGAAAAGGAAGGTGAGTGAGGTCACAGAGCCGCACCGCAGACAGCTCCGCGCCGAAGAGACCCTGATCAGCTTCTCGAATATCGAGAGCCTCTGCGACTTTTCACATTGCCGTCATGACATCTACACTCTATACCGAATTAACGGACTATCTTTAGAAGCGAGATTTACTCGGACCCGACCAGACGGATCTTTCCCTGGCTGCGAACACACATACACACCCTTGTACTACAGGAGTGGAATGGATCTGGCAGTCCCAAGTCACCGCGTGTCTACCGCGCGATAAGACCTCGATACAATAGGATCCGGCCAGCACAGGCATGGCTTCTGGGTATGCCCTCCCTCAGAAAGGGGGGCACAAACACATTCGCGGCCAACACTCCTTTCCAAATCTCAATGGATCGCATTCGTCCCCATATATTCGTGAAGAAGAGGAGGACAGCTTTCCCAGTAATGGATCTGCTATGAATGGAACGTATGGGCATACTGGCTTGCATTCTCAAAGGCTCCCGATGAAGGGTCGTGTTCGGGGAGATTCTGATCTAAGTCGTCCTGCTGGGACTACTCTGGCGACTTCAACTGGGTGGGTATCTTCGAGCAGGTTAAGCAAGACTAACATGGCTGACTTTGAAAGTGTATCGTCAATTACGCAGACCATACTCACGGGAGCAATCGTCCCTTTACAGTATCTGTTAGCGCATGCGCTGCATGGCGACCACTCCCGCTACGAGACTGCGAAAGATGAGCTAGACGCTGCCATTGAGAACGATAGACATGACGGTGTAGCACAATCACCCATGGTCAAGACAGCCGCATTAGTGGCAGCGACCTTGGTAGCCTCCGGCATCCTTGTTCGAATACGTTCATCGCCCACGTCTCTTGACAGACGAAAGAAGTCGGACCCAAACGTGCAAGCTTCAGGAGCTTCCATGTTCAGCTCAGCTCGGATACAATGCTTGCTCAAAAGTGCTCTGGGAATAGCGTTGCCCATATATGCATCTATGCTGCTTGGTGGTGCTCGTGTCGCCATCATCACTGTTACAGCAATCGCTTCGGGACTCAGCTCGTCCACCGCTAGATTCGCCCCTCTGCCTGAGGTTCTGCAAAAGTCAGCTGGCTTTTTGCTGGCGTTCGCTGGAAGCGTCGTTCTGGACTTCTCTCATATTACCTCCGCTCAAGATTGGCACAATCTGGCCTTTGGCTATTTGACGCTGGCAACTTCTGTAGTCGCTATCAGGCCGCCTTTCGTCGAGAATGCAAGTCTCCAATTTAAGACCACAGGAATGAGCAAGGCTTCAGGATCCAAAGTACCAAACGAGATCGCAAAACTTCCGGACTTTCTCTCGACCAGGCAAAGCTCGGATCTGTCGACTCTCACGGGCATCGTAATAGGCCTTGCAGCGTATAGCGTCTGCTTAGTTGCTGGTTCAATGCCTGAGGTCTCGGAGTCTGCGATCATAGCTTTGCTCTGCGCTACCTTCTCCAGTACATTAGCGAATCTGTTCTGCAACTCGGCGCCGATCCAGAGCAGACCGGCCGTAGGACTAATTACTAGTGCACTCGTGTTATCCTTGATTACATCGTTCGGTGACTCAATGAGCTGGACAGCCAGGACCGCGAACATTGGGATTGTTCTTGCGTCTTCGGCAGCATCTGCGTACGATTCCTTGTCTGCATCTCCACGCTCTGCACTTGACAACACCTCTGTACATACTGGGCACGGGCACCACCATGGGAAAGTCTCCGTGTTGACCGCGTTTTTACTTTCTAGAGTCCGTCGAGGGTCTCTCATATACGACATACTCAGCGAGAAGGATTCTCGGCGGATTGCATATTTCACATGGTCAGTCATACCTCCAGTTAATAAGTTTCCTTGCTAAACATCGTAGCCTCAATTTCGCATTCATGCTAGTGCAAGGATTTTATGGCTGGGTCAGCGGCTCGCTCGGCTTGCTCAGCGATACTGTACATATGTTCTTCGACTGCCTGGCCCTCATCATCGGTCTTGCGGCTTCAGTAGCGAGCAAGTGGCCTACCAGCCCGGAAAAGCCATACGGATGGGGAAAGCTGAACACTCTTGCCGGATTTGGCAATGGTGTTTTTTTGATGTAAGCTACTAAAGCTAATGAAGGAGAATCACATATTGACTCGTACCAGGCTTGTAAGCGTAGAATTCGTATGGGGTGCTATTGAGGGCATTATGGAAGGCACAGAACTCCGCCGAGTGGAGGAGTTACTGGTCGTGAGTACTCTTGGACTGATAGTCAATATGGTCGGTTTGCTCGCGTTTGGACATGCTCACGCAGGTCACGACCACGGGCACACTCATGGGCATGGTCACAGCCACTCTCATGCTCATCACGATCATTCTCACTCTCATGGTCACCACGACCATTCGCATTCCCACGCTGATCACGATCATTCTCATACTAATTCTCACTCGCACTCGCATCCGCATGCTACATCCCACTCCCACAATCACTCGCATGCGGAACACGACCATGCTCGCTGCGATTCGCACTCTCACGAGCATAACCACTCACATACTAATTTCCAATCTCATGATCACGACCGCCCGCACTCGCACTCGCATAGCCACGACCACTCTCGCGCACATTCGCATGCCGATCATCGCCATGATCATTCTCACTCGCACTCCCATACATTACCTCGCTCTCGTTCAGCTTCGCCTTCCAAGCGGCCACCCCCTATGCCGACATCACTTTATCCACCAACGGACCCAACCATCAGCCACGCCGCTCATGGTCACGAGAACGAGAATATGCATGGTATATATCTGCATATCGCGGCCGATGCAGGCGGTTCACTAGCAGTCATCATCAGTACAACTCTCACGCTCTGGAAGCCATGGTACCTCTGGGACCCCCTGGCGACCATTCTCATCGCCATTCTGATATTCATGGCGGCTGTGCCGTTGGTCATGCAGTCTGCGAAGAAGCTATTACTTGTTATCCCTGAAGACTTGGAGTACGAATTGAAGAATGCTCTCCAGGATCTTGTGTCATTACGAGGTGTTACTGGTGTTGGTGGAGTCAGGTTTTGGGTTGAAGATGGGGAGAGCGACGGCGGTCATGGACATCACCACCATGGACACAGTCATGGCGAGGACGAGGGCAAGATGAAGTTGATTGGTAATATACATGTCTTTGCATCGAGAGCGGCAGGGCAAGAGGATGTCAGGGAGAGGGTAAACCACTTCTTCAGAGACAGGGGCATGGAGGTGTTGGTGCAAGTCGAGAGAGAAGGTGAAGGCGGGTGTTGGTGTGGCGGGGGCGCAGGGGAGAAGAACAGCTAGAGTCTGTCTTCCAATGTAGAATACGCATCATGATTGTCAAATCGTTTTCTCCACCAGTGTCAATGCTGTGATCCATCAGGAACAATGCCTGTCAGCGCCAAGAAACGCGCACCCGCACTTCCAACCAAAAGGGTCCAAAAACCGGAGATGTCCAAGCTCCTCAATTTTCGCTTCCATCGGACTCGACCACTCATCCACTTCCGGAGAGCAATTGACATCTCGCATCATTTCGTCCCACCATCAATTGGGATCTGGCATGACCTAGCAACCCCTCAATACCCACCACTATCACCGATCTGACCGTCGTCCCACCCCCCGGAACCACTACAATGGCAGACCTCGCGACCCCCGGTGCCGCAACCATGAGCACCATCAACGCCAAAGCCGACGCCCCAGCAGCGTCTTCTGGCTCCAAAACCAAGCCCGAGCGACCTGATGAGGAATCCTTCCGTACCGCCCTCGCCAAAGCCGAGAAAGAGCTCAGCGCCGTGCAAGACAAGCAGAAAGCGAACAAGGCGAAGCTCGAACTAGCGCAGCCCAAGAACGCGGACAGCCCGACTGCCAAACGGCGCGCGGAGCTGCTCGAGGAGCGCAACAAGATCAAGACCCAGCAGCAGGGCAGCAAGACGTCGCGGACGGCCGTCATGGACAAAGTGAAGCGGCTGGACGAGACGCTCAAGGGCCTGCAGAACGAGCAGAAGACGGCGCGTTCGAGGATGCCTTTCAAGTCTGCCGAGGAGGTGCAGGCGCAGATTGATCGTTTGCAGAAGCAGGTCGACACGGGGATGATGAAGTTGGTGGACGAGAAGAAGGCGTTAGCGGAGATTACTGGTCTGAACAAGGCGAAGAAAGGCTTCGGTGGGCTGGACGAGGCGCAGAAGAAGATCGACAATGTCAAAGCCCAGATCGCGGAGGAGAAGAAGAAGTTGGATGACCCGGAGAGTAGGGCGCTCAGCGATCGGTACGGCGAGATCAACAAGGAGCTGGACCAGATCAAGGGCGAGCAGGATGAGGTGTACAAGAACTTGAACGGGCTTAGGGACGAGAGGACGAAGCTGCACGAGGAGCAGCAGACAAAGTACGCCGCGGTCAAGGAGATCAAGGACAAGTACTACGCTGCGAAGCGAGCGGCTGCCGAGTACGAGAAGGAGGCGTACAGGATACGAAAGGAGAAGCAAAGGGCCGAGCACGATGCGTACCTTGCCGGAAAGAGGAGACAGGTCGCGCAGCAGAAGCTCGAGGAGGCATCGGCTCCCGCCTACCAGGACGAGATCCTCACCGCGCAAGGTCTGATCCGCTACTTCGACCCTAGCTCAGCAGAGGCCAAGGCCGCTGCCGGACCTGGCAAGTTCGCCGCCACCGCTTCCCGAACAATCGACTCGAGCGGCATCAAGGGCACCGCATTGAAGAGCAAGAAGGACGATGACGATGACGCTTACTTCATCGGCGGTGGTGGCAAGAAGAAGAAGGGCGGTAAGAAGGGCACCGCTTCCCCTGCTCCCGCTGGCGAGAAATTCAACCTCAGCATGGGTGTCATTGAGGAGCTGGCAAAGGTCAGCGTCGAGCCACCGATGAACTCGGGTGATGTCCCTGCTGTGGTGGAGAAGCTCAAGGAGAAGCTCGCCCAATGGAAGTCTGACCAGGACAAGAAGACCAAGGAGGTGAGTGACCATACCTCAGTTTGGGCAAGCAGACACTGACACGTGACAGAACATCGCAAAGGCACAAAAGGAAATCGAGCGCCTCGAGGCCGAAGCAGCCGCGGAGAACCAATCCGGCGCCACTGATGCGGGCAACAAGCCTGCAGCGAAGAACCAGGGCGTCAATGGCCAAGCTGACGCCGGTGCTCAGCTCGCTCAAGAACAGGATGGTGCCGCGGATGCGGCGGAAGAGCTCAAGAAGGCAAAGATCGAGGACACCAACGGATCGTAAGAATAGAACTGTGTGTGTAGCGATGCGGGATATGCATGGATAGATATCAAGAGGTTGGAACAGCAAAAAAGATTGTAGCGCATTTTTGTCTGCACTGAAGCGTATTTAGTCTCTATTGATACAGGGTATAGTGCTCTCTTCTCTCTTCTCTTTTCAAGCATGCCAGCAACGCCCCCAAATCGTCCTTCTTGCTTTTCGCAAGTCGTAATGTACATATTCCACCTCTGTTTGGCACCATTGAGAACCTCATCATGCTCGTGCGGTTGTACCGCTCCTACTCGGTCTTCTTCAGCACACGACGCATCTCCCTCTGACGTGCCGCATAATCGATATCGCCAAACGCAGCCTTACACTCCTCCGCAATCGGTCGATGCCAGCTCTTATCCTTCGCCTTCACTGCCTTCTTGTCCGAAGCCTTCCAGCAGTCCTGCACAGTCTGACCAATATTCGCCAGGAAAGCCTCCATCCCTCCAGCTCCGCCCCCTGCATGGTAGCTCTTGAACGGACCGGCAGCTGCCCACCGAGGTCCCATAGACGTCTCGACCAAGTCGTCCAGGTCTTTGACTGATATGACACCGTCTTGTACGAGAGAGACTGCCTCGCGAAGGAGGGCAAAGGCAAGACGATTCGCTACGAATCCCGTGACCTCTTTGTGAATGAGGATCGGCTTCTTCTTGACTTTCTCCCAGTACTTCATCGTCTCCTTGAGAGCTCTGGGGTTGACATCAGGGCTGGGCACGACCTCGATCAAAGGCATGAGGAGGGGCGGGTTGTACGGATGGCAGACGATGAGGCGAGTCTTGTCTATCATACCCTCTGCCTGGACTGATGCTGGGATCCCCGAAGTCGATGTCCATAGTAGAGTATTCTTATGTGCGTGCTTTTCGATCTCGCGCCAAGTAGCCACCTTGTATGCCTTGTTCTCTGGTCCCTGCTCTTGTACAATACCCACGTTGGACACAGCTGCAGATATAGACTCTGCGTACTCGAGACGGCCGGGGAAGTCCCAGTCCTCTGGGCCTTTGAGGAGCTTGACGTTATTTCGGATCTGTTCCGGCAACCAAGTCTTGATGTCCGGACGTGTGTCGTACGCCACTACAATGGCATCGGGGTTTTGTAGCAGGTGCATGGAGACGAATGACGAGCCAATGGTGCCACAACCTATGATGGCGATCCTGTTCTTCGCTTCTTGGGGAGGCTTCTTGGTTTGGCCTTGTGCCACGGTCTTGCTGATCTCGACTTCATCTTGCTTGTTGCCCTTGTCACCACCTTTGGAGCTCCGCTTCTTCTGTTCACGTGCATTCCCCTCAGCAGCGGTTCCTGCGTCATCGGCGATCGCGTTCCTCTTCCTTTTGTTGCTGTTCTGACTGTCATTGATGGCACCCAATTTCGTCTTGGCTTGCTCTGTCTGCTTAGCCTGCCTGCGTGATCGCCTAGGTGACTGCTGAGCTGGGAGTTCGGCTAGAGCCGATCTTCCAAACCATTTGTCCATGACACCAGGAACGATTGTGATTCCCCCTCTTGACTTCGGCAACAGCGCCTTCTTCTCTTCCCAAGCCCGGTATTCATTGGCTGGAGCGTGCACAGCCTTGGGATCCGCGAGTATTGCTAGAATCTCCGGGTCCATCGCTGGCGAGCTCGGCTATGGCCAGGCTCTTCCTCCGTGATTATGTGTGGGTTGATGTTCCAAGTCTCGCAGCGGACGAACAGCTTTCCCCGCAATTGTCAACAGATCTCCGCCCTGACTCGTGGGAAAGATGTCGGGGGTCGTGACAGCGGATGGTACTGACTCGAAATACCTCGGCCCAACCTCGAGCTCGGCGATCTCGCAGAACCTGCGACCATTCATAATCGCTAGAACGCAGTGATCAGTCAGCTCAGATTATTCCGACATATCTTTGCGATCATGTCGGGCGATCAGAAGAAGAGTATCCCATCATGGCAACAACAACCTCTGACTGATCAATCTCAACAATCTACAACCTCAAGCGAACCAGCCACGCCGCGACCTGAGCTGCAGACGGTGCACGAGAGCGGAGGGGAGTCCAAAGACTCGCAAGACACGACAGCAGCGCAGCCGAAGGCCACCTTCTCAATAGAAGAGGTGCGGAAGTTCCTCGAAGACCCGACTGTTCGTGATGCACCGGGCGACAAGAAGCGATCTTTCCTCGCTGCAAAGGGCGTAGATCAGAGGACCGTCGATGAAATCCTCAAAGAGCAGACGAAAGCTGAAATAGTCGGGAAGCAAGTCGACTTCGATGTCAAAGACTTCAAAGCGAAGTCGTCGCAAAGCCAGCCTCCTGCTTCGGCACGCGACGCACCTCCAATCGTGACATATCCGGAGTTTCTGGTTAAGCCTCAAAAGCCACCACCTTTGGTCACGATTAATCGCCTCCTCAACACCGCCTATGTCGCCGGTGGTCTCGCAGCAACCTTCTATGGCCTATCAAAGTACATCATCGAGCCCATGACCACCAACCTCACCGAAGCTCGTCACGACTTTGCAGAGCACTCGAACGAGAAGGTCCAAACCTTGAACGAGAAGCTGGAGAAGGTCGTCTCCAAGGTGCCACCTCCGAAGTTGACCATTCCCCAGGTCGAACAAGCACTAGACGACGAAAGCATCACCTCCGACCCTACTGAGCTCTTCCATCGGGACATTGGCGTGCAAACCTCCCCGTCCCTCTCGCGGCGACCATCTGTCGATTCCTCCCTGCCGGATCCTGCAACACGCACACTCGCGGACAAACAAGAAGAGCGATTGCGCGTCATGCGCTCACATCTGGACGACCTACTAGATGGCGAGGTATCTGGCCGGGAAAGTAATGTTGCGGTAGAGGGTTCAGTAGGAGAATTGAGAGAGTACCTGAACGGACTATTCTTCGCGCCGCAGAAACATGTCGAGTACGGTTTTTGGCAGAGTAAAGATCCGGAGGACAAGAAGGATGACGCGGTGGCTGCATTGAGGAGTGAGATCAGAGGTGTCAAGGGGATGTTGTTGAGTGCGAGGAGATTC
The DNA here is from genome assembly GCA_007556565.1 of Elsinoe fawcettii. Lineage (NCBI taxonomy): Eukaryota > Fungi > Ascomycota > Dothideomycetes > Myriangiales > Elsinoaceae > Elsinoe > Elsinoe fawcettii. The sequence continues at coordinate 1,328,734 of SWCR01000002.1, read as the reverse complement.
CCAGCTGGGAAGCCGACTGCAAGAGTGGGAGCTTAAACTGATGAATTATGAATCATGGATTTGAAAGAAGAGCGCTGTTCAAGACGGCGATGTCGAGACCTGACTTTGCATAAGAGCGTAGCGCTTGGGAATCGAAAATGGGTGGGCCATGCTTGAATAGAGTAAAGCCAGAGGAACCACTGGCGGAGACTCGCAGCGGCACCTGCCTCTGACGTGCAAATCGATCGTCGAATTCTGGTGCCAGGGTGAAAGACTAATCGAGCCATTGCCCAGTATCTCTACTAGGTGGTTGATAAGAGGGAGCTGGCAGGCCGCCCTAGTGAAGGCGCACCTGCCTCTACGACATTGCCAAGTTGCGGGAACCTCCTCAAGCCTCTCCAACCAAGTGCTGTCCGGGAACACCAGCGTGGCCGGGGCAATGACATAGGGGATGGTAACAACGAAGCAGAGTATGAACAATTTGCAGCCAAATCCCATGTGAGATGAGGTTCATAGGCCAAATGGCACTGGGTTTGGCCTTTGTAGGCTTTGCTTGACACACGGTCGATACCTGCCAAAATGGTGAGCGGGACGATCATGTAGCAGCGTGGTTTCTCTCTGGATGCAGGTAGCTGGTTCCTGCCGGAATCTCTCTCATAACAGACCATGAGACAATGCTGGTCCTGATCGTGGAAGGAAATGGCAGGTACAGCAGATGTGGAGGACAGGGGCAGCAAGTTTGAGCTGAAGCTCATTCCATACTGTGCTCAATCAGAGTCTCCATGACGATGTCTGTAAGATAGAATCAAAATGAATCCACTATGGCTCGCTCAACGAAGACTGCTACGAGGGTATCAAACCACAAGCCAGCTCACGCCGATCCATGCACCAAACGCAGTCAACCCCACCAGCAACGTGCATATCCCCAAGACTACTCCAGCGCCTACTCTATCACCCGCTCCTTGATACCTAGACACTCCTCCAAGTCCCTCTGTCAGCACAGCCGGCCTCATCAAGAAGCCACCACCACTCCTCGGGCCAAGGAATATCCACAACAATGCCGCGGCAATAGCCAGCAGCACCACCACTCCCAAGAACGCCACGATCTTCCCCACATCCCAGCCAAGCACAAACTCTAGTCCCTCAAACTCGTCTTCTTTTTCCTCATCCCTCCTCGCATTCACATTGGTCGCTACACTGAAAGGCGTAAACGGCGTCCCCGGCGTACCAGGCGACAACACCGACGCCCTCCCCGACACCGCCCTCTGATGCCCCTGCCCCTGTCCCAGGCCCTGCCCTAGTCCAGCGGAACTCACCGCCCTCGAACTCCCCAGGCTCAAAATCTGCCCTTCCACAGCGCCCTTTATCGTCTCCGCCATCTCCTTGACCAACTCTGACATCTGCCCAGCCAACGCATCGATCCGCTCCTCCACCTGCGCCGCGCTCGCGCCGAGGTACCCCTCTCCTCTCCTCAGCGCGTCTGCGTCGGCGATTTTGCGCGCCCAGCCGACCCAGGCGTAGCGGGCTTTAGCGCGCTTAGGGTGGCGGAAGAGATGCATCAGTTTGGCTTCGTTGAAGGAGCTGGGTCCGGCTGGTGAGGTGGACCTACTAGGCAGGGCGGGGGAGTGGGTTGCTGAAACCTCGTAGCCGCTTGCGCTGAGCGTGCGATGTTGGGTGGGACGGGAGTTTGAAGGGATCCAGCCGTAGGATCTGTCTGCGAACTTGCTCGTGGCGCCGGCGACCGTGATGCGGGCGAGGCTGCGAGCGGCGAAGAGGCGGTAGGTCAGAGGGAGCAGGGAGGTGTATGCTTTGCGCAAGGAGAGAGCGAAGGATGCGTCGTCGTAGTCTAGGGCGCGCAAGTGCTTCTCTTTGTCCTTGGAGGGTCCGGTCTTGATGCTGGAGAAGTCGGCAACAAATGCAGGCGGAATGGAGATAGTGGTGGACCTGGCCGGGCGATTACGGTGTCGGGCATTGAGGCGGAGGTGTAGAGTGCTGTCTTGAAGGCGGAGCGAGTAGTCTGATCTAGGCGAGGCGAGCTGCTCGCGGACTGGACGATTGCGAGCGATAGGGTAAGGTGAAGGAATGGGTTTACCTTTAAAAGTGCGGACTCGAGACACATCGATCGGAGGTGGTACGACCGAAACTTTTCGTACCGCCTTGGTTGACAGTTGTGAGTCTGCAGCAGACATAGCTGCGGATGGTTTGGTGATATGCTGGCTATTCCGGTTCACTTGCAGAGGTGGAGGAGTCATAGTCTTCCTGTCACCATTCTGCTGAAGCGCAAGTAGTGTCAGTTTGTGAGCTTCCAGGATGACCTTGCTTTGGTCCACATCTGTTAGGATGGGCATCTGATCATCCTCATCTTCGGGAGTTGGTTCCACTGTCGTGGTTGGAAGATGGCCTTTGTGTCTGAGCTTATTCACGGTCGGTAGTTGTGTGTCACCAATTTGCATCTCCGTAACAGATCCATCAAAAGACGAATGGAAACTGTCGAGGTCTCGGTGGCTGTCCATGCTCGAGATTCCGCTGAAGCGTATGTCAGCTGGTCGTGGGTGACCCACGCCTTCTATTGGAGCGATGTTTGGAACTGGCGTCGAATTATGGTATACACCTTGATTCGTATCCTGCAAAGCGATACCGACATCTCTTGGGTTGAAGTGTGATCGATGGGGTGATATTCTGTGCACAATGTCCGCTGGACGAACAGTCGCAGGATGCTGCTCTTCATCGTCTGACGAATCTATCTCCATGTACGACTTTGATGGGTCATCTCGATGGAGTTCCATTTCCGGTCGTATGCTATGCACTGGGCTTTTCTGTGCATTGACGACCTTCGGTGACCCTCGCGGTGTGTTTGAAAAGCGCAAGCTGTTCGCTTCTAATTGATCAGAACCATCCATTCGTTATGCAACCGTAGGTCACTAGCAAGATCCGAGACGTCTCTCGTGACCATGTTGTGGCCATACCGGGCTTTGCCTCACCTTAGTCCTGTAATACATGTCGGAATGCCTCGGGTCAACAGTATCAGCCAGGAATGCTGCACATCACCCGGTGAATTTGCCGCCACAATAGATGCAGGCGTCACATGCAGCGAATAAAATCCGAATCAGAGGTTCCGACAATTTCGTCTCCTCCATCCCTTGCATGACCGCATCTTCAGATCTGGTTTGTGCATGACCATTCGTTGTCGCTTCATCTCTGAGCTGAGTTGCTTTATACTCGTTCAGGTATTGCATTCCACAGATGGAGCATGATTTGCTATCGCCTGCAGCTTGCAGGGACAGAAATGAAATTCCACACCTCGAGAATTGGTGACCTTTACTGCAACGAGACCACAACAGACTTTCAAATGCAATGCCGGCGCCGCAAATTTGACAGGTCTCAGTACTGGTTTCTGCCATTGGTATCGCTGATCCTTGTCCATGCGTCTGGTGCTCACGGTCGACAAGTTTTGCAAGAATGATGCGATGCAGTCGGACGCAGTGCCAGGTCACTTGTCCCTCGTTCACGATGCTCTCGGGCAAGTGAGTTGTGTAAGAAACCAACGATCTGAGTATGTTCAAGTCTGGAGTTGCCGGTAAGGTCAACTGACCTAATGCGATCTCGATCAATCTCTTGGTCCTGAGTTGAATTGATGCTGCCGACGAGAGTAGCAATTCTCGAAGCCCTGTCACTGCTCCACTGACTGACTTGGGAGCCGGCTTGTCCGCGCTGGAAGTGATCTGTGGGGCACCTTCGTACCCCATCAGTTGAACCAATTGCTCTTGTATTGCGCCCAGGTCGGGGATTGCTTCCAGTTTCCTGAGTCGTGCGATTGCATGGAAAACGACCTCGGCGGCTAGCGCATAGGTCTCGATGATCTTGTTGTCCGCGTGGAATATCCTGCCCTCTTTGGTGGTCTTGATTCGAGATAACATGACATGCGACTCCTGCTTGGCAAGAATGCTGTATTCGAGACCATGCTTTGGATGCATCGACACAAGCGGAGCAGAGAAATCTCCAAGTGGTGAAGTAGCGAAGCCGTGAACATGCACGCCTATATTGCCCTCTAATTCGCGCGCCCGGTCGAACTTCCGCTTGAGTGTGTTGATGTGCTTGGCCAGATCCGATAATGATGGAGGATCCTGCTGCCCGCCCTCTAAATTGTGTGTGACATTCTCGCTGAAATCGCTATCCACGGTGGGCGCATACACTTCAACTTGTCCCGAATCACTTGACACACAACCAATTCCAACGATGGTCGACCAAGGTGGACTTGATTGATGTATTATCGTCTCTTGTGACGTAGTCTCGGCAGAATATCGCACGTCGAGTCGCGCTAGGCCATCATCTGATTGATAAAGCAGCGTATTCTGTAATGGAGATGTTGGTGTTGGAATCCACATCAGAGGACTTCGTATAGAGGACGATGCAGCACGACCCGGAGTACCATGTGAGATGAATTTGATAGAGTCCTCGTTCACCTGCACGGTCATTGTGATGGTGATGAGTGACGACTGGTAGGTGTATGCAAGTGTCGCGACAAGAGTGCCGTTGTCGTTTTGTACCCACGGACTCCAGACCATCTGGTCAATGAATTTCGCCTCGAATGTTGGCGCTGAGCAAGGAAAACAGGAAGTGACTGGATTCGAAACCGGATCCCCCAGCGCCAACGAGAACCGCTCGACGACATCCAGTCGCCATGCCTTGTGATGTGAATCGAGCAGATTCAGAGGCGGTTGGACACGGATGATTCGGACATCAGCGTTCTCGTCTGTGACTGCGATGAAGAACGTTTTTCTAGAGAAGCGGGCTTGCAGGTGCGTTCGGCCATTGTGCGTCTCTGGAGGAGCTATCCAGCAGAATGAGGTGACTCGCACGGAGCGCTGGCGTTGTGCAAACGCACTTCGAGCACTCGTAGTATTTCCCGCTGCAGTACGTGGAATCTCTGCTTCCAGGGTCTTGTTGACGATGCCCGTACGTATCCAGGACTCCTTAGCATCCAGCTTGCCAACACAGTCGTAGATGGATAGCACTTGATTGGCTGACAACACGGCAAGCACAGATCTCCCAAAGGTACCCAGTCCAGGTGCTGACCACGCGACGTCGACAATATGTCTTTCGGAAATTTCCTGACCAATTGAGAAGAACGACCATGGGAGAGGCTCACGCGTTGGGACTTCTTCATTTGAGAAGCTACCAACATCCAGATTTGCCACTCGCCAGAACGACTCGTTGTCCGATGTTTTATCTGTTCGCGGAGCCTGTCCATGGTAAGCTGCATGCCGCGATCACCAGCAAACGGTCTTACCACGAGAGCGACCCCGTCCCTGACCCCTACAGCGATCACATTGTCGTGTGACCATGTCACACAATTTGCGGCGGTCGTCCATCCGTTGAGAATGACTGTACTTTCCATATCGCCGGGCGCCATCATAATAGTCTCTGATCCCTAATATCATCGAAAGAGGAGTGAGCAAGAAGCAAAGGAAAAGTCTGCTCGGTTCATGGCAATATGAAGAAGGATCAGACTCGGACCTAGCTATTCATGAATATTCTCTCAGAGCTGCATGTCAACTATAACCCATGCTTCATCCAGTATGTATAGAATCTGGACGTATGTCGATATTTCGAAGGAAGTTGTCTCGCGAGAATGACTGCCGTACTTGTATCTGGTTGCCGCCAACCAATCACAGATCGCCGCAGACTTCCGCAGAGACGACCTCGAAGTCCCACGGACATCTCCCCTCTTCCATCTCAATGCGCCGGCGGCGCGGACTCAAGCCAGAATGGTCTTATCTTTCATCTTGATACAGAATCGCCAGTAGGACGAATTGATCCACCACTGTTACCAATCCTGACACTCACAGGGGCAAGACCCGCCTGGCGAAGTGGTATGTCCCATACAGTGTAAGTTGTCGCCCACCCGTGTATCGCGTAGCACGCTGACAGTATCAGGACGAGGAGAAGGTCAAGCTCAAGGGCGAAGTCAGTCACCAGTGCTCCCACAACAAGTCCTTTCCTGACGATCTCAGATCCACCGACTTGTAGCCCCGCGCGACCAGAAACACCAATCCAACTTCGTCGAGTTCCGCGGCTCTTCCAAAATAGTGTACAGACGCTACGCCGGCCTCTTCTTCTGCGCCTGCGTTGACGCCAATGACAACGAGTTGGCATATCTAGAAGCGATACACTTTTTCGTCGAGGTGCTGGACCAATTCTTCGGGAACGTATGCGAGCTGGACTTGGTCTTCAACTTCTACAAGGTCTACGCCATTTTGGACGAGGTCTTCCTGGCTGGAGAGATTGAAGAGACGAGCAAACAGGTTGTGTTGACGAGGCTGGAGCATTTGGATAGACTGGAGTAAATATGGACAGGTGGGACACTTGAGACACGGGATAAGAGGACTTTTGCATGAGGTGCTGGAGTTGGGATACCCTTGATCGAACTGAAAATGCACTGCAAAGACCACGAAAGTGCTGCTATGGACGCATCAGAAGTGGACGCCACTGCTATGCTGAAAAAATGCCTGGGGCCACTTTGTCCAGTCCGTGCGTCCTCCATCGCCTCTAATGTATGGATCTGCCCACAGATCTTTGGATCTCGAACTTTACGATCAGCTCAGCTCTTGGATCTGGTCGACATATCGTGCAAAGAGCGCATTGCATGGATAAGATGGCTTGTTCCTACCCAGCCCCTGACGAAACTGTCATCTAATCACTCATCGTCATCTGAATCCTCGAGGTTGAAAGAGATGATGCACTGGAGGGTGATCTGCCTGTCTCCGTACAGATCAAGTTCCTCCATGATATCGCCGTCATTTGGCAGCTCGTTCCTCAGCTGAAGCTTGAAATCCCCTGGTGGAATGGCATGCTGCTTGTACATGTGGAAGATTGTCTTCACGCAGGTGAGCTAGACTTTATTAGCACGCATCATCTACAGAGCGTATACATGAACCTACCCGATGTCCTTTGAACCACATGATCTCCTCATTGGTCTTGACCTTGTGAAGAGGTGTGTCGAATTTGACGACCCCAATCCAGTAGCGACTCTCGGACACAGTGTGTGGTGGTCTGATCGACTTTGCTTTCTCGTGTAGAGCCAAGTGCTTGCGGTGCGCCTCTGGTACATTGAGCTTATCAGAAGAGTCTTGCTTCAGTGGAGTGACGGATGACTTCTCGGTCTTGCGCTTCTTGGCAGGTGGCTCTATCGTGGCTTCTGGATCGGCACCAGCAACGTTTTGGTTGATCGGAGTGAATGGAGTTCGCGCAACCTGAGTAGACGCTGGAGACTCGTCGTCGGCTTCTTCCGGTGTGCTATGACGACTGAAGCGTGAGACATCATTCCATTCTCCGTAGCCCATCAAGTCCGGGTTGCGCAACCCCTCTTCTGCTGCTTGATCCATCCATGCTTCACCACCGTCAGGATGATGCTCGAATGCATTCCCAGTCATGCTGAGTGGTGGGATTACTTGAGCACTTGACTGGCCCTTTGGCTGCTTGCGGGCATGCTGATCAGCAGCTAAAATTGGCTTCGTGATTGGTTGGTGCTGCTCTTGATGATTACCTCGCGCTATGATCTCTTGCATGATCTGATCAGGAAGTGACTGTTGTGGCGTGCTTTGCATGGACGTCGGATCTTGAGTATCGGCCACAATCTGACGAGGAAGATGGGAGGGTCTCGCTGTCTCCGCCTGTCTCTTCGCTGTCTCGTTGTTGCTTGACTTCTGAGTTGTGTTCGGAGTCTCGTCAGGGACATCGGCAATCTCCATGACTCTATTGTCATCGTTGAGGTCGCCTACGCTTGATACTGTCCATGGCTTTTGTGTGGCGGTCGTACTGGCCGAGTCGTCCATAAGGTCGTTGTCTGAGATCATGCCGAAAGTCTCTTCTGCGTCGAAGAACTCAAGGTCTTCAGGCGTGGTCGCTCTTGGTGCCGCTCGATGAAAGGCTGAATCCGGGTAGTAATTAGATCTCTTGAACGGTGTATTGAAGCCGGGAGACGAAGCACCCATGAAGACGTCAGTCATGGTCGGTCGCTGAACAGGCGAAGAGGGAGGATCATCGTTGTCGATAATTTCCGAGTAGAGGTTGGTGATTGGATCTTGACGGTAACGCCTGCCATACTCGTCAATCATCACTGAAGAATCCATGTTGGAGTGTCTGAAGCCCTGACTGAAGCTCGAGTGAGCTGTGAAAGGCTGCGCGAACTCGTTCATGCTTCATGCGATATTGCTCTCATACGTTCGCTGATCGACTGCACAGCCTGAGATAGATCTAGCTTGCTGACGGTACTTGCGTGAGTGTCAGAGCGAGTGAGATAGATCGCAGGGCGCTCAGATTGCGGCGAAGAGTGATGGCTGTATTGGGATGTGTTCCATGAGATGAGAGAAGGTGAAGTGTAGAACCAAGGAGTAGACGAGAAAAGAGAGTAGAGATTAGGTACTGTAGATCTGTGTCCTTACCATGATCTTTCACATGTCGACCCTTTCTTGCTGCCAGAATCACATGCTGAACAATACTTACCATGAACTTCCAAGTGAATACTGGCGCTGACTGCATGTGCAAGGTCAGTCCAACGGTGCCGATGCATCGACAACATAAATGATGGAGCCATAGGTGGGATGTCAATAGCCATGAGACAAGTGTCATGTGAGAGTACCATAAAGAAGTCATGCTGTTACATAGAGTTTTGTGAGGAAGAGGCAAGTCAGGAGGAAGAGGTCAAGCTGCAGCCAAAGAAAGGAGCTTTGGCCATCTTCGGCGAGTGGAAACGGTGCTGCCGACAGGTTGTTTGCGAATGGACAAGCTCTTTCACAACCGCGGTCGAAACTTTCATTCCGTCATCAAGCATCTCACATCAGCTTCCACGACGATAGGAAACCTTGTGCAGGTCATCAGGCGTAATATACTGCGCCAGAGTCTCGACCGGTGGAGTTCGCAGGCTACAGCGCCAATTGTGCCCGACACAGTGCCAGGCCTGAATGCTCGCAGCCGCACCACTGGGCTTGAGATTGGTCACATCTTCTAAGCGGCTTGTCCACACCAATTGGCTGCGTTCGCGCTCAGCAAAGAACACATTCGAACTACGCTCGCTCAAGCACTACTGCTCATTCGTGACTCACCGTCGATCATTCGTCCCTTCCGTCCAGACTGGGCAAAGGTCTGTGCTACAGGCCTTCGGTCTTTGGAGGACCTACTCATCTCATATGGAACGATCGGAGCAAAGGACTAAGCGTAAAGAACCTCCGCAGAATCAGGACCAGCGACCTCGGAAACAAGTCAAACAGAACGGTGCTATGGCAGTGTCGCCTGAGCGCAACAGAGATGTCGTCGCAAATGGAAAGCGTGACGAGTCTGCAGGAGAAGAGTCGGACGTGGAAATGAGCTCGCCTTTACAAGAGAGTGACGCCGCAAATGCTTTGCTCAGAGGTACCACAAAGGAGACAGCTGAGTGGCAGGCGACGATCGAGAAGGTGATCACTAGTGTCGTCTCAATACACTTTTGTCAGACTGCTCCTTTCGATACCGATGGCGCATATACCAGCGAAGCCACTGGCTTTGTGGTGGATGCGGAAAATGGATACATATTGACCAACAGGCATGTTGTGGGATCTGGACCATTCTGGGGATACTGCATCTTCGACAACCACGAAGAGTGTGATGTGTACCCCGTGTATCGAGACCCTGTCCATGATTTTGGTTTCCTCAAGTTCGATCCCAAGGCCATCAAATACATGCCCCTGAGCCGGCTTCCATTACGACCAGATCTAGCCAAGATCGGGTCTGAGATTCGTGTTGTGGGTAATGATGCTGGCGAAAAACTCAGTATTCTTTCCGGCGTGATCAGCAGGCTGGACCGAAACGCACCAGAATATGGCGAAGGATACTGCGATTTCAATACCAACTATATCCAGGCGGCAGCTGCGGCAAGCGGAGGAAGCTCAGGAAGTCCCGTTGTCAATATCGACGGAAACGCGGTGGCTTTGCAGGCTGGTGGTCGAGCAGACGGAGCAGCCACAGACTATTTCCTACCACTGGATCGGCCGTTGAGAGCGCTCGAGTGCATACTGGCCGAGAAGGAAGTGTCGAGAGGGACTATCCAGACGCAATGGTTGATCAAACCATTTGACGAATGTCGACGACTAGGACTAACCTCCAACTGGGAGTCAGAGGTGCGGAAGCGATTTCCAAAGGAGACGGGAATGCTTGTTGCAGAGGTGGTACTCCCCAAAGGACCCGCGGATACCAAACTAGAGGAAGGCGATGTTCTTATCAAGGTTAATGGAGAGCTCCTGACGCAATTTATCAGACTGGACGCTGAGCTCGACGATAGTGTGGGTAAGCAGGTGACGTTGCTTGTTCAACGAGGTGGTGAGGATATTGAGGTGATTGTGGATGTTGGCGATCTTCACGCAATCACACCAGACAGATTTGTTTCGGTATCCGGAGGCTCGTTCCACGATCTGTCGTATCAGCAAGCGCGATATTTTGTCGTTGCACTGCAGGGAAATGGCGTTTACTGCTGCCAGACATCGAGCTCATTTGGCCTGGATTCCAGTCATGGTTGGCTCATACAGTCTATCGACAACCAGCCAACGCCAGATCTGGCTACTTTTATTAAGGTTGCACAGAACATACCTGACAGGAAACGAGTCGTCGTCACTTTCAAGCACCTGCGAGACATGCACACGCTCGAAACTGGAGTTATGCATGCAGATAGGCATTGGCGTAGGAAGATGGTCATGTGCACACGCAACGATAAAACAGGACTTTGGGATTTTGAGACGATCGGCAAACCAATACCACCGGAGAAACCCGAGCCACGAAAGGCATCGTTCATACAAATGAACGGATACGAGAATCAGAAAGCCGTGGATGTGCTCAAGAGCTTTGCCAGGGTGTACTGCAGAGTACCACTAAAACTCGATGGTTATCCTTATGGCAGCGAAGTTGGCTACGGCCTGGTCATCGATGCGGAGCAAGGTCTGATCATTGTTTCGCGTGCTGTTGTACCGTACAGTCTGTGCGATATATCAATCACATTTGCCGACAGTATAATTGTGGAGGGAAAGGTGGTTTTCCTGCACCCATTGCAGAACTACACGATCATTCAATATGACCCGTCGCTGGTGGATGCACCAGTCAAGACTGCCACGCTAGCCCAGAAAGCTATCAAGCAGGGCGAGAGGACCACCTTCTTTGGCTTCAATCAGCATTATCGCCCCGTCGTGGTTGAGACCGCAGTCACCGATATCACCTCGGTCACTATACCCGCCAGCGTCACCATGCCACGCTATCGCGCCGTCAATCTGGATGCCATCACTGTAGACACGACTGTATCGGAAAGGTGTGGCAGTGGTGTCCTGGTATCCGAGAGCGGCGAGGTTCAAGCTCTTTGGATGACTTATCTTGGTGATCGGAGCTCGAGCGGCAGAGAAAATGAGTATCGCCTGGGTCTTGCCACTCCTGGCCTACTGCCCGTGCTCAAAGAGATCCGAAGTGGCGCTAAGCCAAATCTGCGAATCCTTAATCTGGAGACTCAGCCCATGCAGATGAGCGAAGCTCGAATCCGTGGTGTGTCCAATGAATGGATAGAGAGGGTACAGAAGGAGGATCCCGAAAGACATCAGCTTTTCATGGTCCGCAAGCTTGATGCTGGCAATACTGGTGGGCTGCAGGAAGGAGACACGATTCTTACCTTGGACGGCAAGCTCATCACTAGAGTCACCGACTTTGACATCATGTACAACCGTGAAGCGCTGGAGGCAGTCGTTGTTCGAAAGAACAAGGAGATGACTATTACGATACCAACAGTTCTGACCACAGACCTGGAAACAGACCGAGCAGTCATCTGCTGTGGTGCTGTCTTCCATGAGCCACATCATGCGGTCCGCCAGCAGATCTCCAAGCTTCACTCAAAGGTCTACGTATCGGGTCGCATGGCAGGCTCGCCTGCATACATGTACGGACTGGCTCCAACGAACTTCGTCACGCACGTCAACGGCGTTGCTATACAAGACCTCGATTCGTTCCTGAAAGAGACTAACAGAATCCCGAATAACACCTACTTCCGACTGAAGCTGATGACATTTGACAATCAGCCGTGGGTGGCGACCCTCAAGAAGAACGAGCACTATTTCCCCACACAGGAGTTCGTACGCGACGAGAGCGTCAGAGAAGGATGGAAGCGCATCGCATACGAGGATGGCAAAGTCAAGAAGGACGATGAAGAGCCGGAGAGCCTGGAAGACACCGGAGCTCTTGCTGAGGCCGATACTTGCTAGATGTATAGACATAGGTCAGCACGATAGAAGTCTGTAGATATATCTCTACTTGTAGAATAATCAGCTCTCATGTAAGGGGGCGAATCATGACAGGCGAGAGTGCAGCTTATGTAATGCCGCTCCTACCCGAACCTCGATGGGAGCAACCGGGCAAACAATGTCAGAGCTGCGGCGACTTGGCCGTAAAAACATCGACGCTTGCTCTCCAACGGGATCTACCCTGCATAGTAGATCTCAACCTCTCGACCTCAACTTTCTCCTCTGTCTCTCGTCACCACCCACAGCAATCATCATAATTTCGCCGGAGCTCGGTCGCATCACAATGTTCAAGCACGTGGTGCCCAAGTCTTGCTCGCGGCCACTCCTCCGCTCGTACGCCCAAGGAAGCACTTTCCGCGCATCGCCCTCCACATTTTACCTCGTCGACCGATTACAGCAGAGGCGAGGATATGCGACACCAGCTGGTCAGCTTCACGAATCGTAATACAGCGTGAGCTCACTGACACCCTGCAGAGGAGAAGGATCTCGTCATCATTGGTGGCGGTGTTGCTGGATATGTCGCCGCTATCAAGGCTGGACAAGCAGGTCTCAAGGTAAGAAGCTTCTACAGCTCACCGTCTCAGGCAAGTCGCTGATCCGCATAGGTCGCGTGTATAGAGAAGCGTGGCTCCCTCGGTGGCACATGTCTCAACGTCGGCTGTATCCCTTCAAAATCGCTACTCAACAACTCGGCTCTCTATCACCAAATTCTCCATGACACCAAGAACCGTGGTATCGAGGTTGGCGATGTCAAGCTCAATCTTGCGCAGATGATGAAGGCAAAGGACACATCCGTCGCTGGTCTCACCAAGGGTATTGAGTTCCTTTTCAAGAAGAACAATGTCGAATACATAAAGGGCACTGGATCGTTCGCGGATGAGCACACTGTAGCTGTCAACCTTGTTGAGGGCGGCGAGACCTCTGTTCGCGGCAAGAACATCCTGGTCGCGACTGGATCCGAAGCCACACCTTTCCCTGGTCTTACCATTGACGAGAAGAAGGTCATCACATCTACCGGAGCTATCGCACTGCAGGAGGTACCGAAGAAGATGGTTGTGATTGGTGGTGGTATCATTGGTCTTGAGATGGCATCAGTATGGAGCAGACTTGGATCAGATGTGACGGTCGTAGAGTTCTTGGGCCAAATTGGTGGACCAGGCATGGACACCGAGATCTCAAAGAACATCCAGAAGACACTCACGAAGCAAGGGCTCAAGTTCAAGCTCAACACTAAGGTGACCCAGGGTGACGACAGCGGCAGCACGGTCAAGATCGACGTGGAAGCAGCGAAGGGTGGAAAGGAGGAAACTGTGAGTAGCACTTCTTCTGCGTGGAGGTCATATACTAACACATATGCCCAGCTTGATGCCGACGTTGTCCTTGTTGCTATCGGCCGCCGCCCATACACTGCCGGTCTTGGCCTCGAGAACATCGGTCTTGAGGTCGACAACCGTGGACGCATCGTCATTGACCAGGAGTACCGCACCAAGATTCCCCACATCCGCGTTATTGGCGATTGCACATTCGGACCCATGCTTGCCCACAAGGCCGAGGAGGAGGCCGTGGCAGCTGTTGAATTCATCACCAAGAACTACGGACACGTCAACTACAACGCCATCCCGTCCGTCATGTACACCCACCCCGAAGTCGCCTGGGTCGGCCAGAACGAGCAGGAATTGAAGGAGCAAGGCATCAAGTACAAGGTCGGCACATTCCCATTCTCCGCCAACTCGAGAGCAAAGACCAACCTCGACACCGATGGTATCGTCAAGTTCCTGGCTGACGCCGAGACTGACCGTATCTTGGGTATCCACATCGTAGGATCAAACGCGGGTGAGATGATTGCTGAAGGTACGCTCGCGCTCGAGTACGGTGCGTCAAGTGAGGATGTCGCAAGGACAAGTCACGCACACCCAACACTTGCGGAAGCGTTCAAGGAAGCAGCGATGGCCACGTACTCGAAGGCTATTCACTACTAGTAGATATTTTGTTGTTCCGTTCTAGCATCAGCAGCTGAAGGCAGACTTGTTCAAAAACGATTCATGGAAGGAGGGCTCTGATTCGGAATGAAGCAAGCGCTTTCTTGTGTGGATATATCTGCCTGTATACCATCTTGCGACATGCTTGCCCGGGTTCTGGTAGGTCGCGCCGACCATGGAGTGCCTGACGTGTCTTTTCCCTGCATCCCGTGACCCAATCAAGGCGTGCATCTGCCCATATACCTGGGATACAAGCAGCAATCCCTGACCGTATGCTGCTTGCACAACCACGCCAAAAACCGCTCCAGACCCAGCCCGTACCCACCGTGGGGACTGCTCCCGTACTTCCTCTGATCCGTGTACCAATAATACGGCTCTGGCGCGATGCCCTCGCGCTTATACGCCGCCATCAGCTCATCATAGTCGTCCATCCTCATACTCCCGCCCACGATCTCCCCCACACCGGGCATCAGCACGTCCACGCTCTCCGTGACGCGCGTATCGCTCGGGTCCTTCTGCATGTAAAATGCCTTGATCTCCACCGGGAAATGCGTGAGGAAGATCGGCTTGTTGATGATATCCGTCATACGCCGTTCCGCTGCCTCTGCGATGTCATCGCCGAATTGATGCGGCTGGCCTTCTTCATTCGGGATCTCGTGCTCGATAAGCCACTGGATGGCGTCCGAGTACTTCATGCGCATAAAGGGGCGCTCGGGCGTCTTGAAATCCGGGTTCAGGTCGTGGATGTATTTCGCGATGATGGGGTCCGAGAGGGCGATCTCCAGCACGCGGCAGATGAGGAGCTCGATGTGCGAGAGCAGTTCGTCGAAGGTGATGAAGTCCAGCTCGGCTTCGACGTGGGTGTATTCGCTCAGGTGGCGGCGCGTCAAGCTCTTCTCGGCGCGGAAGGATTTTTCGATGCAGTACACGTCGCCCATGCTGGGGAGGCAGGTTTCGAGGTACAGTTGGCTGCTTTGGGTCAGGAAGCTGGTTTCGCCGTAGTAGTCGAATTTGAAGAGCGTGGCGCCGCCTTCGACTTGGGTTTGCACCATGGCTGGCGGGCTAACTTTGCGGCATCGCACCTCTCGGTATGCTTGGTGGAAGGCGCCCTCAATGGCGTCGCGGACGAACATGACTGCGCTTGCGTTCTCGCCGCGGAGGAGCAAGTGTCTGTTGTCCAGCAGTGTCTGTGGGTCGCCGCCGGCTTGCACCTTGTTGGTGATCGCGTCGTCTCCTCCTGGTGCTTTGCCGCCTTTGAGCACCCTGAAGAAATCTGCGTGTAGTTCTCGGTTGTTGGGAGCGTGCGCGCCAGGCGGTACTTCCCACATCTCTCCTGCGATCTCCAAGCTCGTCTCCTTGGTTAATGTCACAGCATCGTATGTCTTGGCCAGATTGCCCGCAAACACGACCTGCAGGAAGCCGTATCCGTCTCTGAGCGTCACGAATAGCAGGTCCTTTTGCTTGCGCTCTCTGTGCACCCGTCCAAATACCCTGACTCTGGTCCCGCGATCTGGGCTGGAATAGTCCACCTCCTTCGGCCGCTCTCCATTCCCAAGCTTCACCTTCTTTGGATCCGTCTCGTCTAGCTTGATGCGGGTTGCTGTTGGGAGGCTGGAATCTTCCGTGATAATAATCTTCTTCGCCCCTTCCAGTGCCTTTTGTCGCTCCTCGTTCTCCTTGGCCAAGCGGACAGCAAGTTCCTTCTCTTTTGCGGCTTTCTTGCTCTGTGCTGCGGCGTAGGAGACGGCCTTCTTCATGGCAGCTTTGGCGGCAGGTTTCCATTCTGCTGTCACTTGTCCCGTGGCGGCGTCGGCCTCACGCTTGCGGACGAGGTAAGTCGTATTCTCGCCATGGGCAATGTAGGCTGGGCCGAGCTGTTTGAAGGGAGCAGATTCGGTGCCGGCTGGGGCTGGCTCGTCGACGCCTACCTCTTCGTCAATATATATCGTCTTGGCTTTGTCTGCTTCCGCCATATTGGTGGTGTGTGTGGGCTACAATTGGTGTGGACTGGATATGGACAAGTGTTTTGCGGCGGGGAAATTTATGGAGGAGGAGTCACGGTGCGGTTTGGAGGGCTTATCGGAGCTTGGGCCATGGGGGGCATCTTTACCCGGAGGTTCAGTAGGAAATATGCCTGTCAATGTTTCGACTCATCGATATGTCAAAGGATAAACGTCTTGATATGATTCCCCAATGGATACAGCATCAGCTCGCTTCTAGACTCAACGCTATCCCGCTCACAGCTTTTCGAATGCAGCGACAGCAGCTTCGGCAGTGGCATGGGCAGAAGCAGGGTTTGCGCCAGTCACGATTTGTCCATCAGTCTGGGTGAAAGAGTCCCAGGGTCCAGGAGGGCTGATATCTGAAATCTCATCAGCAAGTATGAAAAAGTAAGGAAGTACGAGTACTCACAGGTAGCGCCAGCGTCAGCAGCTGAAGCCTCAATGGTTGGCCTCTTCCAGCTCTTGATTGTGTCCAGCAACCCCTCTTCCTCCTCACCCTTGGTGGTGAAGCCAGTCACTTTCTTGCCGTCAATGACCGACTTGCCAGTCTTCTTGTCAATGATGCCAGGGAAGATGGCACCCCCGTGGCAGACAGCGGAGACGATACCTCCATCTTCGTAGACTTTTGCAGCAATTGCCTGCAGCCCTTTGGCGTCAGGGTAGTCTATCAGCGAAGCATGTCCAGCAGAAGCAAAGAACAGGCCATAATCATCAGCCTTGATCTGGGAAGGCTTCTTGAGTTGATCAATCTTGGTCCTGAAAGCGCTCTTTGAGTCCTCCCATTGCTTGCGGTCATCCCCTTTCAGCCAGTCCTCTGTCTCTGATAGCCAATCGGCCTGGTAAGTGCCTGTTTCGGAGACCAGTTCGACCTCGAAACCCTTCTCACGAAACACGTTGAAAGGATGCAGAGCTTCAGTGACGAAGAGACCTGTCTCCTTGCCTTCTGGATACAGAGGAGCATGTGCGGAGGTGATGGCGATGAGAGCTTTGCGTGGGGGAGACATGGTTGGATCGTTGCGGGGAGTAAGCTACTGCTGAGCAGAAACGTATGAGAGGAGAAGGATGGGAGAGTGAGAAGACTTTGAAGAGCTTACATCGAGCCCAGTAAACTGTACCTTGTATGATTGACTTTGACCAAGACCGGATTTCTCATTTCGGTGGCTGAAAGGTCGATCATTGATGGGACCATCTTTAAACTGATGCCCCGCAGTTTGCCGATCATGAATGCATCCATCTTGAATGCATGCTTTGCATGGTGCTCTACTCTCGCATCTTTACCATTGTACCATCGGGGTCTATTGACTGGCACGATTAGTAGCACCTATTGTAGTCTCATGCACATTAAAATACCCTGGAATGATGATGTCTTGTGCCAATGGATCATCGAGATAGGGATACACGGTACAGAGCACGATTCATGCGGATCAGCCCGCGGAAGCTTGTTGGGCTGTCACCGGGGATAGCGTGGGCAGAACTCATGCAGCTGTCCTTCACGTGTCAAACCGCCAACGCACATTGCTGCCAAACCTCCTCACTGGGCAGCTCTTCGTCAGGATCTCTATATCACCTCTCGGCAGGCCCTGGAGCCTGTCTTCCATCACGACCCTCCTGGAGCTCGTGATCGTATGCGACTTGTCCCCAAGAGGTAGCTGCTGCTTCGGCAGCCTATACGCGCCTGCCTTGGTTTTCACGCGCCGTCATGGATATCAGCGTGCAGAAGGCGCTCAGCGATAAGCTATACGACAAACGCAAAGGTGGAGCTCTCGAGTACGTAAATCTCGTACCGGCCAGATGAACACAGAATTGCACGGGCTGGTCTTCTGTACTGGAGGCTTGAGCCTCCAATCTGGTGACCTTGGGATAGTAGCAGAATATGCTAATACTCGCAATAGGCTCGAGAACATCATCCGAGACTCCCTCGCCACGAACGACCACGACCGGATAGCAAAGATTGTTCACCAGCTTTGTCACGATTACGCTTACGCTGTGCATCAACCACATGCTCGAAATGGAGGCTTGATTGGCTTAGCGGCTGCGGCTATAGCACTCGGTGGTGTATGGAAAGACGAATAGACATGATCTGAGCTGCAGCTGACGGGGTATAGGAAGTAGCGAGATATCTTCGAGAGATCGTTCCCCCAGTCCTCGCCTGTTTCTCGGATCAAGATGCAAGGGTCAGATACTATGCTTGCGAGAGCATGTACAACATAGCAAAAGTTGCAAAGGGAGAGGTCCTGATATACTTCAACGACATCTTCGACGCATTGTGCAAGGTGCGTAGGCTTGCAATGCTCCACGGAAAATGCTGATGTCTTGGTAGTTGGCTGCGGATACGGAACTCTCTGTCAAAAATGGCGCCGAGTTACTGGACCGTCTAGTCAAGGACATTGTCTCAGAGTCAGCGGCATCATACGTCTCAATTCTCGAACCACAGCCAGAGCTCGATCCTAACAACGAGGACAGCTTCCTGGGTCCGAGGGCTTTCAAGCTGGGCGAATTCATACCCCTTCTTCAAGAACGCATCTTTGTGCTGAATCCTTTCACCCGCACATTCTTGGTGTCCTGGATCACACTACTCGACTCGATACCGGATCTTGAACTGGTCACGTTCCTGCCCTCATTCCTAGGCGGGCTCCTGCGATTTCTGTCAGACCCAAACCAAGATGTACACACGACCACTAAAGTAGCGCTTGATAGATTTCTAAGCGAGATCAAGAAGATATCTGCCATCAAGCGAAATATCACCGAGAGCCGAAAGACAGCCTCACTGCGACCAAGAAAATCGTCCGACGTAAGTGCTGAAAGCCGACAGCCTATTCGAAATGATGATTTCGACGCCAACGAGAAGGAAGCACGAGATCTCCAGGACGGCGACTTGGGCCCAGAAGATGATGCTGAAGATGGTCGCAGCATGTCGAGTACCGCCCTGGAAGACGACGATGGAGAAGTAGAAGAGGAGTATATCCCCGGTCAAGATGTCCAGGTCGATCACGCAAAGATTCTCGACATCTTATTGGATTTCCTCAGAGACTCGTCAGAAGAAGAGATCCAAACGACCACGCTCAGATGGATCGAGAGCTTCTTCGAGATATGCCCTGAGGACGTCCTACCCTTTGTTCCACGCCTACTATCTCAAGTCTTGCCAGCACTCTCTCATGATGTCGAGCTGGTCCGCACAGCAGCGGACCGAGTGAACAGAGCACTCAATTCATACATCATGTCACTGCCAGAGGATAACAACCGGTCCAACCTGCCCTCAGTACCGTCGCAAGTGTCGGTCAGCACATCGATACCAATCAGGTCTATCAAAGAGCCAGATGGTACGGAGCGAAGGGAAGTGTCCATTTCCAGCCGAACGAAACCATCTTCTCCAGAACTGGACAGCAAGAAAGGCGAGACTGCATCGCAGCCACCAGGGAATGTTGACGCGGAACAGCAACGAGCAGACTCACCCCGACAATCCACCGATCTGGACTATGAAGCAGCTGTGAACTCCTTGACTCTGCAATTCCTGAACGAGCACGAGAATTCTCGAGTCGCCGCCCTCTCTTGGTTGCTCATGCTCCACCGGAAATCACCCCGAAAGATCCTTGCCATTCACGAGGGCACCTTCCCGGCATTACTCAAGACCTTGTCGGATCCTTCGGAAATGGTTGTCGTGAGAGATCTACAGCTATTGTCACAGATCTGTAAGAACAGCGACGACTCCTATTTCTCGGTCTTCATGGTGAGCTTGCTCAAGCTTTTCTGTACCGATCGCCGTTTGTTGGAGACCAGAGGCAACCTCATCATCCGTCAATTATGCCTTCACCTCAGTCCGGAACGTATCTATCGCACCATGGCCGACTGCTTGGAGAAGGATGAAGACATAGAATTTGCGAGTATCATGGTGCAGAACTTGAATAACAACCTAATCACCGCACCCGAACTGGCCGACTTGCGAAAGCGGTTGAGGAATTTGGAAAGCAGAGAAGGACAGGCATTCTTCGTGGGCCTCTTCCGTTCGTGGTGCCACAATGCAGTCGCGACCTTCTCGTTGTGCCTGCTCGCACAAGCATACGAGCAAGCGTATCACCTCTTGCAAATCTTCACCGAGCTTGAGATGACGGTCAACATGCTCATTCAGATCGACAAGCTGGTGCAATTGCTGGAGTCTCCCGTCTTCACTTATCTACGCCTCCAGCTCCTCGAACCAGAGCGTTTTCCGTACTTGTACAAGTGCTTGTACGGTCTTCTGATGCTGCTCCCGCAATCCAGCGCGTTCGCAGCACTCAAGAACCGGCTCAACTCTGTATCTGCTATTGGCTACCTACATGTCGCGCCCCGTCCGCCTCCGACGACACCCGGAGGAGCGCCAGGCTCCTTCGCTGACCGGCCAAATAGGCTCAAGTCACGAGAAGACCCTGGCATTCGATGGACAGAATTACTCGAGAAGTTCCGTTCGACGCAGGAGCGAGCGCGACGAGCTCACCAGAGAGCCACAATGCCAGGTCTGTCGTCTTCTTTGGGCTTACTTGGACCAGAGGACGAGATTCGACAGAATGGCAGATCAACTCCTGTATCAAGAAATGCAGCACCAATGCCGTCTTCTGGCCCACCTGGAGGATTAAGACCAGGTAGCGCTGCCAGTCTTCACAGGCCACCACCAGCACCTGTTCAAGCTCCACCCGGGGCAGGTCACCAGAAGAGCAAGAGCGGGTTGAGCCAATTCAGCAGATTCACCAGGGTCAGTGGAAAGGGGAAGAAGAGCTCTTGAGAACTTGGCCGTCACAGTATGATCACACCAGGTGTCACCAGCATGGCGGCAGTGGACGTCCATGCCGACTTTCACGGAAACTCCGGATGTACAGGAGGATCTTCAGGGTTGAATGGTTGAAGTATCTTTTTGCAGTCTAGCGCTATGTATCAGCCTCACAGTTCATGTCGGTAATTACCTGGTCATCATGAATCCATGTCTGCAACGTGCCTGCAGCAGCGAAGGGCTGTCACTGTTGTGATGATCGACATTTGGGGGAAGATTGCTCGTTGCAAAAGTGGCTTTCAGGGTCATCAAAGGACGTGTAGATCGGCGTTGCTAAAGTGCGGCTCTTTTGAGCCTTGGGGTCTCCTTGACGCCGTGATTTGTCCGCCCGCCACGTTCGTTGGCGCCGAATCTTCGCCGGTCCTTCGTCGATGGGCACGACATGAAATGCAGGGGCCAACGTCTCTGCAGCATACAATTCTTGGGAACGTGTCGACACGTGCTCATCAACCGATGACCGACGCTTCCAGCAGCTGGGAAAACCGTCAGCAAGCGCAACATCGAGCTCTGTCGCAAGACCCATCATCCTCGATTGCGCTCGATGTCGATTGCTGTCAAGCAAAAATGTGGGATCGATCGGAGCGCAGGCGTCGCGTGGGCCGTGTCATGACCAACTGTGGCTAGAGAATCAGGGATTTCTTCCAATCTTTCCCGCCGGTAGCAGGCCTAGCGTCTTGCTTAAACGTGAACTCGCCTCCGCCTTGCCAGCTACTCAACGACCATTCGTGTGGTACTGCTCGCGAACCAAAGGAATGGCCCCGCTCTTTTTCCATAGAAACTCAGAGGCATCTTGTGCCGAACATCGAACCCTTGGCAAACACCTCCTGCTGCCGCAACTCGTTCCCTCGACCACCGTGCCGTCTTGTACGTCAGTCTCGTCAACTTTCTTCCCTGTCATGAACAGAAGTCCACAGTCGCTCGCTACATAGCGAGATCTCAAGGGGACGGCGATATCATGGTCTTTCTCGGTCCGAGTCGAGAGACTCCAGAGGCACATTACGACGGCCAGCGAGAGCGCGAATTCTACAGGTAGACTTGACCAAGCGCTATCACGTACAACTCTCACCGTCTCGCAGATACTATGATCCTGTTCGCGCTCTTTCAGCGTCCGGTCCTCGCTGGACAAATTTATACGACGAGGCCGCGACTCGAGAACATCAACCGTCATCATGTCCCGACCTCTCGCTCACAGCCTTCTGCCAGCTCGGAGCACTGCGGCTAGCCGCCAGAAGATGCATGCTCTTCTTCTTCGACCGCACGAATGCCTATGTCATGGCAGAAGCGACCCGAACACTCTCCCTTCAGGATCATGACGTACACGAATCAGGAGATGGACTATGGCTCGGCTTCACCATCATACCTCGAGGTCTCTCTGTGTGCGAGCATACCGTGAACATGCCTCCTGGTGGTGACAATACTCCAATCGAAGAAGTTGGTGAAGCGAATCTGCTGCATATCATAGATGACATGCAAGGTAGCGCCAGATTCTGCGATCGTCCTTACGTCAAGGACGGACCGAAAGCTAGATTCTATGCTGGAGTACCAATCATTACGCCTGGCGGTCTGCGGATCGGAGCATACTGTGTGCTGGACGACAAGCCGCGAGATGGTCTGAGCGAGGCAGACGTCAAATTCATGCTGGAGATGGGCAAGACTGTCATGGCACATCTGGAGACCGTTCGAGAAAGAGCAGAATTTGGGCGGGGTACTCGCATGCTCAAGGGACTACGGTCGTTCGTTCAAGATGCATCCAGTCGACGTTCTGAAGATCCAATCACAAACAGCAGCACTGTTCGATTCTCGCAGGACGAGGACCGATACAGTAGCGACAACAGGAACGTATCTGGCTCTGACGGCGGGTCAAGGCAAATAACCTTGACAAAGCCTACGCCAGAGGTTCCATCTCAGCCGTTCAACCAGACTACCACACCTCCTGCATCTCCAAAACCTGTGACTGCTACCGAGCCCTCTTACGACGCGGGAACGCTCAGTATTCAGGCTGGATCAGACGCCAGCAGTGTCTTCCAGAACGCCGCCACTCTCGTTCGGGACGCCATGGATGCTGAGGGCTGCATCTTCCTCGACGTAGACTCCGGTCAGCAAGGCAGCATTGCCAAGTATTATCATCGACGTACATTGTCTGACAATTCTGCCGCTGCTACCGACACTGGAAGCGAGAATGGAGAAGTTCCTCGCAGAAAATCCCTTATCGGCGGCTGTCCTGTACTTGGCCAGTCGCACAGGTCAAGTGCGAGCAGGGATGGTGGTGCTGCTGGTGCTGTGCCGGCTTCGACACTGCAGCGTCTGCTACGGAAATATCCTCGCGGCAAAATCTGGAACTTCAACTCCGACGGTGAAGTGCTTTCCAGCGACCAGCTGACTGATACGCACGTCAAGCAACCTGGTTCACTTGGCATCACTGAGCTTTCCCGCAAACGACGGAAACAACGCTATTCTACTGCCGATGACGCTGAAGAGCTACGCCACACCTTCCCGGAGGTGAGGAGCTTGTGCCTTGTTGGCTTATGGGATCTGAAAAGCCAGAAGTGGCGAGCTGGAGCTATCGTGTGGTCACGTTCGCCCGTTCGAGTCTTTTCGGTCAAGGGCGAGCTCGGGTTCGTCGTGGCCTTTGGCGAAGTCATTATGGCTGAAGTCACGTCGCTGGAAGCTAAGCGGGAGGAGAAGAAAAGATCAGACTTTGTCTCCTCCATCTCCCATGAGCTTCGGTCGCCACTCCACGGCATCCTGGGCAGTCTCGACATGCTCAATCAGGAACACCCTTCGCTACAGAATTCGACAGATACCAAGCAGATCGAGAGCTGCACACTCACCATGCTGGACTTGGTGGAGCATCTCTTGAGTTATGCGGAATACCAGCGGAAATCGAAGAAACGACAGACCATCGATGGAATGAATTCCCCGGACTCGGATGAGTCGCAGCCTGAGCGGCCTCAATCCATGGACCTCTCGCCTGGCATATCTATTGCCAAGGCAACAGAAGAGATCGCCGGAGTACTAATGCATTCTCATCAATGTGACACGTCCACCACTGGAGGCGGAAATACCGACATGGCTCTCGACATAGCCTTGGGTCCCGAATATATACTCAAAGCAGGTGTCGGGGACTGGAAGCGCCTGTGTAGTATCGTCATTGGCAACGCCCTCAAATTCACTGACAAGGGTCATGTCTCTGTGTCTCTCAGACTGTCAAAGAAGCGCAAGCGATCTCTGGCTGTCCTTTCTGTCACGGATACAGGATGTGGCATGTCCCGAGACTTCATGCAAGACGGCCTTTTCAGGGCCTTTCAGCAAGAAGACGGACTTCGCGTTGGTATGGGTTTGGGCATGACTCTGGCGAGCAAAATCGTTCGAGGCCTTGGTGGCAAGATCCAGGTCTCTAGCGAGCAGAATCAGGGCTCGGTCTTCCGTGTCACGGTCCCAGTGGAAGTCAATGCGGCGAACTCTGAGACACCGGCTGCAGCATTCACTTTGCACGACGTCAAAATCAACATCAAGGATTTCGTTGCTGATGGTGTCAGCATCAGGCCCGAGGTTGTTGAAGTGCTGCGACAGACTTACGAACGTCTCAACCCACAGTTTGTGTCTGCCGCAGAAGCGCAAGTCATTGTTCTCTTCGATGACGAGCTTGATGAACTGCGCAAGCAACAGTATACCAACCCGCCTCTGCTGACCAAACCACTTTTGATACTCTGTCGCGACACGGCAGCGATACACAAGTTCAGGGAGGCGAAAAGGGCGCTGCCAAATCCGTTCGTCGAGTACATACCGCAGCCTTACGGACCCAAACGACTCACCGAGGCCATACGCTATTGTGCCAGCTATGAGCACAAACCGCTGAAATCGCGATCCAATAGCACTACTTACTCGATACAAAGACAAAGCTCGCAAATCGAAATCGACACGCTCAGCCCCGCGTTTGCATCAATGCATATCCCGGCGACAGAGCCAGTGACCATCGAACCTCACCTACCAAGATCTACAGAACCGGGTGCGCAGCAACAGCCTGACAAAGCACCACAGATTGCATCTATCAAACAGGAAAGTATCAGGATTACAGCAACCAGCATAGAACGACCGGACACGATATCTACTCCTAAAGACACAGCCGCCGTCGCAATACCTTCCACACTACAGAACGAACTTTCCCTACTGCTTGTAGACGACAACCCTGTCAATCTTCGACTTCTCACCACCTTCGCCTCCAAGAAGTCCCACCCGTTCCTGACCGCTACCAACGGGCAAGAGGCAGTGGACGCATTCTCAAAAGCCGTCATGCACCCCTGCGCATCTACGCCAAAACCAGACGTCATCCTGCTAGACATCAACATGCCCATCATGGACGGTTTCGAAGCAGCACGATGTATCCGCAACTTGGAATGTCTCTACAACGTCCCAGCGACGAAGATTATCGCGCTGACGGGATTGGGCAGCGAGCAAGCGAGGCGAGAAGCAATGCAGAATGGGATAGACATGTTCTTGACCAAGCCGGTGAGATTGAAGGAGTTGTCGGGGATATTGGCGACGGTGAAGAAGCGGAGTAGGTAAAAAGCACACGACAGCATTTTCTGGGTTGGCATTTTGGATGGAGGGAAAGGTGGAGAAGGGGACGGAAGAAATATGAAGGGAGGAATTGGCATGATAGCGTGGCGTATATTGGACAGGCATACTGTGTACATGACAGCGATGAGATACCCCTGTAATGAAATCTTTGAAGCTCAGCCGTGGTGAAAACCACACTACCTCAAGAACATTCCGCCTGTGTTTGCAAAAAGGTAAGAGGAGATGAATGCAGAGTGCCTTGGTACCTGCCTTGGTGATCTTAGGCAGGGTTGCATATGCAGGTGGTTTCAGCGTCCAATCGGTGAGGAGTGTTTGCCGCAGTGGCGCCAGCTGCCACGAAGCTCTCAGCCGCAGCATTCTGCACCTCTGGTTCAGGCAAAGACGACTCGAGTGAAATTCGCCATGTCTTCCTCGCACAGCTCACAGCAATTGACCACTTGCTCTCTGCACCTGGCGAAGGAAATGATCACCAGACTTGTCCCGCACAATGTTGAAGCGGCCTCGAATCGAAGAGATCACGACCGACGACGAAGAGGTTGAAGCACCTGTACACGAAAAGGACTTGAGGCCGCTCCAACGACCGCGATATGAGCGATTCACCGGGGGGGCCAGCAGCTCCTCGCAGGGGAGCCGAGTCGATACGCCAGCTGTTAGTAGTCGGAATGCCGAACCTGCAGGTCGCACTCCGCAAAGAGCAGACTACCAAATTGGGTGGATATGCGCACTGCCAATCGAGCTTGCCGCAGCGCAGGCAATGCTCGACGAGGAACACGAAGCACTGGATGACCAAGATGCCAGTGATGAGAACACATATGTCCTAGGACACATTGGCAAACACAACGTCGTCATTGCATGTCTACCGTCAGGACAGTATGGCACCACCTCCGCTGCAACCGTCGCAAAAGACATGCTACGTACTTTCTCTGATTCTCTGAAGATTGGCTTGATGGTAGGCATCGGTGGAGGCATCCCGTCAACAACGCATGATATACGGTTAGGGGATATCGTTGTCAGCAAGCCTATCAACAGCTATCCCGGCGTTGTTCAATACGACATGGGGCGTGTAACCGCAGATGGCAAGCTTGAGAGGACTGGCTCGCTTAATGCGCCCCCAAAATCACTGCTTACAGCATTAGCGAAGCTGGATGCTAACCACAAATTTCGTGAGCCTGCCTTCCTTGGCTTCATAGACAACGTTGTTGGCCAGAACGGTAGGGCTATGAACAGTTTTGGACGGCCCCCGCCATCGAGTGACCGGCTCTTTCAGCCGGAGCATGCGCATCCCGCAGGTGCACAAGACTGTCGCGTGTGCGCAGACGAATGGGTCGTCACCAGAACTGATAGAAAGGATGCTTGGCCGGAAGTCTTCCATGGCACCATTGCATCTGCAAACGTGGTAGTCAAAGATGCACCAACAAGGGATCGACTCGGTCAGGAGCTAGGTGCCTTGTGTTTCGAAATGGAGGCAGCCGGTCTCATGCAAGACTTTCCATGCCTGGTTGTTCGTGGTATCTGCGACTATGCCGACTCTCACAAGAATAAGGATTGGCAAGGATATGCAGCTCTCGCCGCTGCAGCGTATACAAAGGAGCTACTTGGCCATGTCCCTGCTCGGCTCTCGCAGCAGCGACTGGCCTCGGAAATATGTCGTAAGTGATGTGATCGTCTACATAAGGCTGGCGTCTCATGTCTCGAACAGACGATGTAGCGAATGGTTTCGCCGAGGTAAATGACGCTCTGCATGAAGCGCAAGAGCAGCAAGAACGACACCACAGTGACCTGATGCGACGAGATTGGGACAAAGAAGCGTACAAATGTCACCGAGAATTCAAGACATCGGATTATACTCAGTTCAAGGATATCAATCCGGAACGAGTACCTGGTACCTGCCGCTGGGTACTGAACCATAGTTGTTTCCAAACGTGGATCAATCAGCAACGAGGTGGCATATTGTGGGTATCCGCAGATCCTGGCTGTGGAAAATCCGTACTATCTCGGGCTCTGGTTGATCAGGAGATTGGACATCTATCGGAAAGCAACATCATGATTTGTCACTTTTTCTTCAAGGACAATAATATCCAGAACAACCTATCAACGGCACTTGCGGCGATAATCCATCAGATGCTCGAACATGAACCCAGCCTTATACAACACATCCTGCCAAAGTGGCGATCGACGGGAGACAAACTCATCAAGGAGAGCGCGTCCATGTGGCAACTTCTTATGGAAGCATGGTCCTATTCCACGGCGCGCAAGATATTCTGCATTTTCGATGCCCTTGACGAATGCGCGACGAAAGAACGGTATTCTATGATTCGACTGCTGCGATCCTACCATCAGAGAACTCAGAACTTCGCTGCCCCGGACAATATCTATATCCTTGCTACGAGCAGGCCGTACGCGGATATCGAACAACAATTTCATGAGCTAACGCAGAACTTCCCGGAAATACATTTGAGCGGAGCATCCGAGAGCGATGACATAAGTCGAGAAATTGATCTGGTCATTGATATACGCATGCAACAGCTCAGGCGAGAGTATGAACTCGATGAAGCTCTCACGGCATCCTTGGACTCGCGACTTCGTGCCGTTGCTAATCGCACATATCTATGGCTGCACTTGGCTATTGCTGAAATACGCGAGCAGCTCTGCAATCGCATACGACCGGACGTGTGCGAATTCAAAACCTTGCCTGTTTCTGTCGAAGACGCTTACGAGCAGATATTATCCAGGATAAAGTCAGGAGATCTTGACACGGTTCGGCGAATCTTCAGTATGATGATTGGATTGGATCAGCCGGTATCTGTCTTTTGGGCTGCAGCTGCAATAGGTATCGCAGATAGCAAAAGCGACCTGAAGGACTCAAGCTGCTTTCTCCCAGAGGCGTGGACAAGAAAGAGGATCAGCGATTGGTGCGGTCTCATGGTGATTGTTAAAGATGATTGTCTGCATTTCCTTCACCAGACCGTCAAGGAGTTCCTACTAGCGAGTGAGGAGGTCGCTAGTACAGGCTGGCGTCATAGCCTCCACAAGCGCTGCGTTGACCGCAATGTGGCTGAGTTCCTCATACATGTATTACTCCTGAAGGACGCGGCGGCTATATGCAAGGATGACACAACGCATATCTTCGGCTTGTTCAGTATGGCCTCGACTCTCTGGGTGTCCTTCTACCAGGCGGCGGAAGTCGACGCATCAGATTCTGTACGGCAGGATGCAAAATTACTTCATAGCACCAGCAGATATGATAATAGGCTGTGGTCGCGACTCTTCGTTTACAATCGAGTTCCTATCTTTTGCAGAGGACCCTATTATGGAAATGAAGAATTGTGGGAAGAATATCCAGACGACTTGCCCCTTGCGCAGCTTGCAGCCATCCATGGCGACCTTGACCTGGTCGGTGAACTCACAAGCGAGGGAATGGCTAGCTGCTTGTGGGGCTGCACAGCACTCCAGATCGCTTGCGCAGTAGGGAACACGAAGGCAGTATCGTGGCTCTTGGAAGCAGGCGCTCCTGACGTAATGCATGAACGGCATGGTGGGCTCATCCAAATCGCTTTAGAGTATGGAGACGACTACAGCGTAGTCAAAGATATTGTCAGTACGTGCCTGAGACACAATATCGGCCGGGGGTTTCACCCAAAGTGGTATCGACGCGATCGATCGCTATTGGCGGCTACAATGCACTCTAAGCACATTGATCTCATGGATATGCTCGTCAGGCATGGCGAGCGCGTGATTGACGAGTCTTTGCTAGAAGACCAGCCGATCACCGGATCCTATCCAGGAGCGCCCGACCTGAAGGCTTTGCTCGATGCAGACAAATACGAGGGCGGCGATCTGTTTAATCAGCCTGAACTGCGTGAGCGCAAGTGGGCTATCATGAACTATCTTTTGCAGCTTCCTAAACATGTACTCATTGCAGCACGCTTCTGGGAACTATTTCTGAGACGCAGTACTATTGCTCACAGAGAATGGTGCTTTGAGCTGCTCTATCTTGCAACCTGGTACGGGAACTATCATATTGCCAGGCACATACTTTCGAGAGAATATTCCGTAAAGTTTTCGACTTGGGTGTATTATTGCTGTCTGAAGGTCGCTTGCATGCAAAACGATGACACTCAGTCATGCTTAGAGCAAGAGAATCGTCGACATCTCTACGACATGTTCGTCAATCTAGGAGCAAGTCTTGATCAATTTAATCGAATTGATCCAACACTCATGACAACCGCTGAACGCTTCCAGTGGACTGTGCCGGAACATCTGGAGCTCGTGGCTGGCTCGACTTTGCAGACTCTGATTACACCGACGCCGATTCGAAGAGTGAGTGTAGTACTCTCAATGACGAGGAGGAGTCGCTACTTTCCGAATGAATGTATCACAAATGGATCTTCGCAGCCTGGCGCTGGGTTGAAGGTCACCTAGGACCCTGGTCGCGGATTACCTCCTAGGTCACTGCCTTACTGCTGATTCGCATTCCCTGCATCCAAGTCTCCACAAGCTTTGCTTCCAATAAGCCCTCCTCATTCCACTGCATATCAACTACCACAAAATCCGCTCTCGCACCCTCCCGCAAACTCCCAACCCTCCCCTCCTGGAACACACCATACGCCGCCCCCCTCGTGGCCGCCCCCAGCGCACTCGCCAAACTCAACCTCCACTCCTCCCCAAACCCCCCAGGCGTTCTCAGATCCTTCTCTCTCGCACTTTTCCTGGTAGTAGCAACATACATATTCCCAATCGGATCCCACGGGGCAGTCGGACTATCGCTCCCTATCGCCAATGTCGCTCCTCCCTTCTCGAAATCCGCGTACGCAAAGGCACGACTACATCTGTGCTCACCGATGAGCTTCGGCCAGGCTTTCAGGATCGCCGGATCAGCATGGACGGGCTGGATGGAAGCAGTGATGCCCAGCTTCCCGAGACGAGTGGCGTCTTCAGGGGAAGTGAGCTCGAGGTGCTCGATGCGGTGCCGACGGTCGCCTGTGCCGGTGGGGTCGCCGAGGGCTTCGAGCGCGTCGATGGCGAGCTTGACTGTTGCGTCGCCGATGGCGTGGAGGGCGCACTGCAGTCCGGCTCTGGAGGCATGGAAGACGACGGCTTCGACTTGTGGTTTGGTCCAGAGGGTGGGGACGATCGAGGTCATGGATGCGTAGGTCGAGGAGAGTGCGGCGGTGCAGGCGTCGACTGTGCCGTCGAGGATGAGCTTGACGCCTATGATGCGTAGGTCTGGGGAAGTGGTGGAGTTGTATTGTGCTGCGAGGGCGATGGCGCGGTCGACTTGGGATAGGAGGGAGTCGATGTCTGCGGCGGGTCGGATGAGCCAGTATGCTGATACGCGGATGGGGAGGGAGGATGTGCTGCGGAGGGAGAGGAGGGCTTCCCAGGCGTATTCGTCCATTGCCATCTCTGTAACGCCAGTGTAGCCGGAAGCCGAGTAGGCAGAGATGGCAGAGAGGATCGCTTCTTTTCGTTGTTCGAGGGATGAGGAGGCGGATAGGAAAGGCCAGATGAGGTTGAGCACAGCGGCTTCGCTGAGAAGGCCGGTGGCGTCGCCGGATGAGTCCCGATGGATAGTACCGCCTGGTGGATCAGGCATATCTTTGAGGTCTAATTCCTCAAGGGCAGCAGTGTTGCACCACGCCTGGTGCAAGCCATTTGAATCGATAAAAATTGGCCGTGCATCCAGCTCGTCCAGCATACTTCTATGAGCGTGTCCTTCAACACTACTCTCTAGCCAGCCCTTGCACATGATACGTGGAAGTTCAGGGTGTGACGATGCATATGTTCTGATTGTGTTCTGGATCTCCTCCAGTGTCTTGCACTTGGAAAGATCGAGCTTTGTCAGAGACTGGCCGAGCAAAAGGAGATGCATATGACCATCAATGAATCCAGGAAGCACAGTCTTCTGCTGGAGGTCGACAGTCTCTGCTCCGTTCTCTATAACTGGTTTGGCAGGATCGTTTTCATCGCCAATCCATTTGATAACGCCGTCCTTTACTATCATACCGCTAACAAACCTCTCACGAGTGGACGCTCCACTCCCGTCTAGGATGACAAACTTGCCATTGACAAACACTTGCATCTCGCTCCTCAGTACGAACGCTGCACAGTGTCCCTACCAGACCGCTTGACCAATTGGATAAAGGTCAAGCATTGGCGAAGAATTTCGAACCTCTCCAGTCTGCCAATGGCCGAAGTCGGGGACTCCGGAGTCAGTCGGCGAGTCAAACGTGTGTGATCTTCAACGCTGAGACGTCTTGCCTCCTTCTTGACCCTCGCGTTTCTCGAACAACGACTCTTGATCGTGTCAATATAGTAATTCCTTATCATGTCACCTCGACAACGGTACGTGATGTCTATGACGACTATCTACGACTGACATGGCATTGGCTAAGTAATGTGCTTTGATGGCCTCGACCTGCACGGTCTCAAGCACCACGGTGTTTCATCTCATTGATCCCCGTCATGGCATGCTTAGCTTCACAGGAGCTCCCTTTCTATTAGTTCTTACATTGCCACTGAAATGGGCAGCAACGAAGACATAGCTGATTACCAGTGATTATGGCTGGTAGCAAGGAGCCCAAGTCGAAGCGGATCAAGAGGGAGCCAGTCGATGTTGATAAGCCCGCTCGCAATCAAAGTACCACTTCTAAGACTCGTGATCGAGCACGAAAGGATGATCCGCCATTCGATGCCAAAAAGTAAGTCACGCAACAAGCACTTCTTCAACGACACAATTGCCTGAGCAATGCAGACTGGCTTCGGATCAAGCCCGTACGGATGCTCTCGAAGACCTTGTCAGACAAATAAAAGGCCTACAGCCAGGTCCAAGACTAGGACTCATCGGTAACGGGAGCGTCACCTCTGAGCAGCTCCTCGCGACCTTGGACCATCATCCGCTTAGACACACGGCATCTTTCGCATTCCTGCAATTCCTTTGGTCAAAGCTGTCATTGCCTAACAATACAAGAGTGGCTACCCGAGACTGGCTTGAGGAGGCAGAAGATACCAATGCCAGACAGCGCTACTCCACAAGAGTGTCACTAGAAGGACGAGCCATGCTCAACACTCTACCACGGCTGCGTAGACCACAAATCCGCTCTCAACCTTGGGTCCCTTCCTTTCGAGACAGTTGGTACATTGACAGCTTCTTTGCCACAACACGCTACAGAGAAGTTGGAAATATCAGAGTCAGAGCCCCACCAGAAGGGGCTGCAACAGAGTCTCAAATGTTGGCTCTCCATTTGTGCTCCGCCATAAACCACACGATCAGACGGCTCAGCACCTTGAACGCAGCCATGCCGGCCATTTACACGCTCATATCTTGGCTTCCCAAAGAGGCGCCTATGATGATGCAGGACACCGCATATTTGTGCACATTCGCTGCCATGTTGATGCTCGATGTGCACCATCGTCCAACCGCTGCTATGGAGATGCTTGACCGGGCAAGGATGACCCTGGACCCGGAACGTAGTCCATGTATCCGGTGAGTCGATCTTGAATTATGACGCACACTTAATCTGACCAATTATAGTCCATCTCCGAAGCAACAGTTCCCCTGGCTCGAGATGCTGCATTATATCGTCGAATGGTAAGGGGTGGGTCACATAGCTAAAACTTAATACTGAGCCTGCCAGTGATCTCCCAACTACACTGGACGAATGTCAATTGGAAAAGCGTGACCACCTTCTCCGGAATGATCCCTGGCGGCTGGCCCCTTTTATAACTACATGGCAACCTCCAAAACCGGCCGATATCAAGGAGCAGGGCATCAGATTTCACTTCATTGAACGAGTGTTCTTCCTTCGGACGATCAAGAACTCGATACTCTCTAGCGTGTATGCGCTGGAAAAGGCCAGCTGGTCTGCTGAAGAGGACGGTCAGACCATCTTCTATCATCGTCAGAGGTTGGGGAGATGGTACCAAGACCTGCCTCCTTATTGTAGATTCCCCACTGATTTGCGTTCGTTCGGAAACCCTGACCTACCGTTGACACATTTTGTGAGCGATATCGATGGTGTTCTTTCGAGCCCGATACTGATGGTCACAGCCCGAACTCGCCTTGCGGTACTATTCGTGCCATCATCTGTTGAACCGGCCCATCCTCTGTATGGTCACTGATAAGGATGACCAACAGGCGACGCAGAAAGGCTCTCTTGAGTACTGGGTCTATGACAGTTGCCTAGCATGCTTGGAGAATGCTGCGCTAGCATGTGCTACATTGGCCAACACGATCACGTTGTACATCCGCGCTAACGATTTGCAGCTCCTGATGAGTTGCTGTACCATGATCATGCTTGCCCAATCACACCCGAGGACACGATTGATCTGCCAGGGACTTGCTGGGCTGGACGACGTTCTGCTCGATGCGAAAGATGTTCTAAGCGTGTTAGGCAAACTGCGCATGTCGCCTGTGCAGGGCTCATGTTGGCCGAGTACGCTCAGAAGTTTTCAGATGTCATTATCGACCCATAGCGTTGATATAACCAAGCTCCTGCTGATGTCGCTAGGCGTATGACTGGCAACAAGATGATGGGCGAACATATGCGGAGAAATGTTGATAGACATTGCTCACACGAAGAAGGACAAAATTAGACCAGACATGTCCGATATTTCCTTGTCATGGTTCCACAATTGAACTAGGGGCGATGATGTGACACTCCGGATCAAGCATCCGAGCTATACATGGGATGTGTTTGATCAGCACGGCTGAGCGACCTCACCTTCTACCTACCACCAGCGCCTCTAAAGGTTACCGCTCGCTACTTACAATGCTATGACTGACTGGTGTCTACCGTTTCTGCGACCGAGGTGGCAATCCTCCATTCAAGCAGTGTGTTCATTGTGTGCTAAAGGTTAGTCTTCGGCACAAACCATCTCGACCGACTCGGTCAAATTTCGCGCACCAGAACTCATCAGAGCGGCGCAGAGACCGTGTTGTACACACAAAATGTGACTAACGGCTAGAAATTGTGGACACGATCTGGAGAATCGATTATTGATCGCGGAGACACTCCTGAAGAGGAAGATACAATGTCTAGACATTCTCATTACCGACATCTGGCGCGGTCAGCCTTGCACCCACATGGCCAAACTCTATCACCATTCTCTGAATCCTGAGACACAACCAGAAGCCCCTGCCATTTCCACCCTCCGGCTGGCCCGGTAGCGATCACGGATCTTATCTTGACATGTTCTGGTTTTTCTATCAACATGAACATGCTATGGGCATGTATTCGACAAACATCACTGTTCAAGAATGCTCCGAAGTGACATTACGAACGTAAGTCAGAAGGTGCCTCGGCCTGTGGATCTCCGCATCAAGAACGTCCGGGGAATCAAGCTTCTGAGTCGTCTTGCATGAAGCATAAATCCTCATCACACGCTTCCCCCGCCGGTCGACCATGTCTGAATACCAAGACCGTCACCGAGGCTTGACCGTGTTCCATCAATGATCCTCGCGCCTGGCGCCTTGGCATGGCGCTGGAGCGGAGAATTTTGTCCAGGCACATGGCTTCGCTCCTGCATGTCCCTGCACAACCCCCTCTCCGTCATGGTCGGGATGTTGCTAATTTCCCTCGGTGCAAGTCAGTACCGACCTCGCCACACTGCGATGGACTACCAGAAGACGTCGCTGCTATGCCCGAGGGACATCGCTTGTCAGGTCCCGTCGTCGAGTCTGGGCGGTTCCCGTTCCTTGCTTGTTTGTCGTTCCCACAACATGCTGACCAGCAGAAGAAACTTTACTCCTCCAATCGGACCCACTGCTACCGCCATCAGAAGATCATGAAAGTTATCTTTTGGCAAATGAGTAAGGCGAGCGAGCGCGGACATGACTCTCATCGACCAGGGTGAAGAAATGATGCTCCCTCGTCCTCTTATATAAGAAGTGAATTCCCAACCCTCGGTAGGTCTTGTAGTTGTTGATCAAACGCAAATCTTGTTTCGTCTTGAGTTCATACCCTTCCATACATTCATAACTTACCCTAGCGGTCCTTCTTCATCATGCTTGCTGGAAAGGCTATTGGCCTGTTGGCCCTCCTCCCAGGTGCCCTCGCCTGTCTCGGATACACTGGTGGTGTCCCGAAGGCTACCTCGACCAAGACCAACAGCAAGGTCATCGAGGTCAAGGCCGGGCAGGTCTTTGATGGTGGTTGGGCCAGGTACGACCGTGGCAGCGGTGCTTGCAACGAGCAGGCTGAGGGAGGTAAGCTTGCCCTAGCCCTGACATGCGTCCTGGATGTGTCGTTGCTGACTGATCGCTCAAGGTGATGCTGATGCCGTCTTTTTGCTCCGTGCTGGCGCCACACTTCGAAATGTCATCATCGGAAAGAACCAGGCAGAGGGCGTGCACTGTGATGGGCACTGCAATCTCGAGTTCGTA
Source organism: Elsinoe fawcettii (assembly GCA_007556565.1). Lineage (NCBI taxonomy): Eukaryota > Fungi > Ascomycota > Dothideomycetes > Myriangiales > Elsinoaceae > Elsinoe > Elsinoe fawcettii. Next base: position 1,292,702 of record SWCR01000002.1, on the reverse strand, counting down.
TGGTTCGAAGATGTGTGCGAGGATGCCATCAGCATCAAGAACGATGCTGCCGGTGCCCAAAGCTGGATCGTTGGCGGTGGAGCCTACCACGCCAGCGACAAGGTCGTTCAGCATAATGGCTGCGGCACTGTCAATATCATCAACTACTACGTTGAAGACTATGGCAAGCTGTACAGATCCTGCGGAAACGTAAGACTCTACCCTGATATAGCCTTCGAAAGATTGCTCACATTTGCTCACATTTGCTCACATTTGCTAACACATCCTCAGTGCTCCAAGCAATGCAAGCGCAACGTCTACATCGAGGGCACCACAGCCAAGAACGGTGGTGAGCTCGCCGGTATCAACTTCAACTACGGCGACACCGCCACCCTCAAGAACGTCTGTGCGGACGCGAAGACCAAGTGCCAGGGCTACAACGGCTGCGCCGGTGGTTGCGAGCCCACCAAGGCCGGTACCTGCTCTGGTTAAACGCCTTCCTGGGAAAACCCATACCAGGCCGGCCGGCAACGATGAGAGCAAGCTCCAATCTAAGAGGCCGGGGTATATTCATGTACATACTTTACATACCTTGAGCGCTTCGAGCGCAGATACGAGAATGTCGCGGGGTACACCACGTGCATCGGCTTTCAGTCAACCTGTATACTGTGATCCGTAAGGCTTCTTTGAGCGAGAGCTTGTCGCGGCTAACGAGTCGATTCTCCATGATTGGTCCATCTGGAGCGACGACAGTACTACATGATCCGATCACTGCCGAGGTCACAAGCGACTCTAATGGTCGACGAGCCGTTTCCTTGATTTGACACAGAGATGCCGCAGTGAGCAGTGCAGAACGTCAGCAGTAATGAGGATTCGCGAAAAGACATCGCGGAATGACAGTTTCTCGCCGATGTCGTTGGCGACAGAATAGATGTCATTGTCAAGATAGTAGAGGTTCTTTAGCTCGGTTCGTAGCCATACTATGCGGACCATTTGAAACGGGATGTCAATCGAAGTCGGACCCATCATCGTTCTTGCTTCGTTCGTGCTGGAGGTCATCTGTTATGGTCTTTACCACACCACGGCAAGTGGCTTTCGTGTTTCGATCGATGTCAAGTCGCCTTCCCGTCCTGGAAGACCCACTATACTGAGTATTATACAATCTTGTCGATATCGAGACACGTTGACAGACGAGTCTGCAAGGCACAGGAGGTCGACTTGCTCCGTAAGTGCATCCAACGACAATGCAGTATAATCCCACAGTGGTCCTTGGCGGAGGCTCGGAAGACGCAGGATGTCATTAGAGAGCGGGCAAGAACGGCAAATCGTAGCGACGGGCGATAGTTGGGTACTGTGTGGTCCTTTGCCCTGCCCTCCAAGACAAGAGACGGCTTGTACTGCCACCAAGGGAATCAAGCCCAGGAGAACACGATGGTATGATCAGCGCGTGATTGCTGCGATCGGCGCCGAAGCAATCCCCAAACCGTTTGCTCCACAAACCGCTTTAGTAGCTCTTCTGACTCGTCGGTGGAGTGATTGTGAGTTTTCGGTATGGCGAACAGGGATAACCATACAGAAACGGCATCAGGGCAAGCAGGTCATGCATGAGATCGACATCTGCACGTCCACGAAGGGTTGCCATGCATGCTGCGGCCGTTCCGAAAAGTCGGTCATTGTCTGACCACGAGAAGTGGGGATGAAAGTCAAAGAGCCGCAGGACGTCCTGCACAGGAAGCGATCAACAAACAGATCTATCGAAGACAAATAGATGATTGGCTTCCAGACCAGCGACAAAAAGTGCCAAAGCCCATCAGCTATTCGGCCGGTAATCTCGACGTCGACGGCGCCACGTGAGTGCCTAACCACGGTATGCTGTCCATTCCGGGTCTTTGCCGAGAGAGTTCGCCGAGAGTTCGCTGCAGATCGTCAAATGTGGCGGGGGCTCGAGAAGAGTCTTTTGCTCTTCTCGTATAGACGCGATTGATTGTTTGGATCTCGCTTGCTATGCGCATTCCAAATGTCCGTGGCAGATGCGACAGGGATGGCACTGACAGGAGGCATCTCAAGACCACTCTGCAGCGAGTGAGGATGCACGACGATAGACATTGGCAACGGTTCTGGCCTCCGCGAACAAGTCTACGCGACAATGTGGCACTCTCAGTCACGTCGCTGACCGCCTCGCAACGTGCCACCGAGGTCTGTCCAGTCCCCTAAGTCAGCCACCTCACTGTCACACCCACTTGCCCTGTGGTTCGACCACTCATTGTCCATCACGCCCCATCCCACCACACTGGTAGTGGCTATCCTACCGGCGGTCCGCTCCCGAGCTACTGCACCTCGCCTGCACAGAGGAGTACTTTTAAACTCGATACCAAGAACGGCTGGATCCAGCTTTGTCGTTACTTCGCGAACGTGTACGCTGAAGTTTTCACTCTTCAGCTGGTCCGAACAAGGAAGTTGGTTCGTCCATCGCGTGTGACTGACATGCTCAGACTGATGGCTCTACCCGTCGGCTAAAGACCATAAGTATATAACTTCTGCCCACCCCAATCCTTCAGATCATCCCAAGCATAAGCTCGATCACAATGAGGCTCACGGTCTCTCTCCTCTCTTTACTTCCTCTGCTGGCTTCGGCCGCGCCAGTCGCCAACGACTATGAATATGTCATTGTTGGCAGTGGTGCAGGTGGCGGGCCACTCGCCTGTCGCCTAGCCATGGCCGGCAAGAAGACCCTCTTGATTGAGGCTGGCGACGACCAGGTCGGCAACGTCAACATCACAGTTCCTGGTTACCAGGGTGTCGTCACACAAGATCCCAAGCTTCGATGGGACATTTTCGTCAACCATTACAAGGACCAGAACAGGGCCAAGCGGGATCCAAAGTTTGCCTATGAGACCACTCCGTTCAACTTCTTCACCAGTGTCGACAACCAGCCAATCCCAGCAGGTGCGAAAGAGAAGGGTATCCTCTATCCTCGTGCTGCTACACTTGGAGGGTGCATCACCCACAACGCCCTCATCTGGATCACTCCCCGTATGTCTCACCCTCAAACCGGACACTATTTGGACCTAATTACTGACATTGATAGATGCTTCTGACTGGGAAGGCATCCGACGCATCACGGGTGATCTCACCTGGAGTGCTCTGAACCTTGGTGGTAACATCCTGAACAAGGTCTACTCCTGGCTGCCGACCGGTCCGACCGACCCTACCATTCTTCTAGGAGACTTGCCTTTTGCGCAACACCTTGCTGGTGGCGCTGCCGTTATGGGCGCTGGTCCTCCATTAGTGGATGCTCTCACTGGCCTTGCGGGAACACTGCTCGTCGACCCCAACTCGCGCCTCAACCCTGTTCGCGACTCCACACAAGGCTTCTTCCAGATTCCTTTGACGCAGAAGGGCGGTGCACGTTATGCTGTCCGTGATTTCATTGCCGACACCGTGAGCAAGGGTTACCCTCTCACTGTCAAGACCGACACTCACGTCACCAAGATCCGCTTCGTCCAGGAAAATGGCCAGCCACGTGCCGTTGGTGTCGACTATCTCGAGGGCAAGTACCTTTACCGTGCTAGCCCTCTGAGCGGCGCATCAGGCACTCCCGGCTCAGTCGATGCTAGCAAGGAAGTCATCATCTCCGGTGGTGCCTTCAACACCCCTCAAATCCTCAAGCTCTCTGGTATTGGTCCCGCTGCTGAGCTCCGCAAGTTCAACATCCCCGTCGTCAAGGACCTCCCCGGCGTCGGCACCAACATGCAAGACCGGTATGAAATCCCCGTCAACGTCAAGCAGCAGCGCGACTTCTCCATCCTAAAAGGCTGCACCTTCGACTCCAAGCCTTCGGACCCTTGCCTGCAAAAATGGCAAACCAACCCCAACATCCTCGCCCAACGCGGCGCCTACGCCACCAACGGCCTCGCCGCGACCATGAGCATCAACTCTCGCTTCGCCGACAACAAGGACATCGACCTGTACGTCTTCGGCGGCCCCATCAACTTTGTCGGCTACTTCCCCCAATGGGCCGACTACGCCGTGCGCGACAAGAGTTTCTTCTCATGGTACACGCTCAAGGCGCACGCGCGCAACAAGGCCGGCACGGTGGAGCTCAAGAGCGTCGACCCGCTCGACACGCCGCTCATCAACTTCAACTACTTCGACACGGGCACCACGGCCAACGGCGCCGACCAGAAAGATCTCAACGCCATGATTCAGGCCGTGAATATGTCCCGCCAGGCATTGCAGGAGTACAAGCGCTACTCGATCCTGGGTGGTACTGATTTCGAGGAGATCGAACCTGGTCCAGATGTCCAGACCAACGAGCAGATCGGGAACTATATCAAAGACAGGGCATGGGGACATCATGCGTGCTGCACGGCGCCGATCGGTGCGGATAGTGATCCCATGGCGGTGCTGGACAGCAAGTTCCGCGTGAGGGGCGTCAAGGGACTGAGGGTCGTGGATGCGAGTGTGTTCCCTAGCATTCCGGGTATTTTCATCCAGGCGCCGACCATGATGATCAGTGAGAAGGCGGCGGATGCGATCTTGAATAACTTGTAGATGACGATACGGCTGTCATAGATGAGACCTGCCGGAAAATGTATTGTCCAATCATGCCTACCTGACGAAATGAAACAATCAGAGACGAGAATCATGAGTGTAATGTATCACGGTGAAGAAGCTGCAAGGTGGAGTGTAAAGCTGTTTAATACAAGTGAGTGACATACAGCAAACAAGTCGAAGTGTCCAGCAGAGTAATCGAACGATCAAGCAATCGCAGAATGCAGGATACGTTGACCCAGGATGTTGAAATCAAGGTCAGTCAAGAGGGAGGTGTTGAAATCCTCCATGCGGCAGTGCAGTTTATTTGTGATGACTAGGCAGAGCTTGCCTTGGTCTTCGTCCTCGACAATGTCATGGCCGCGAGAATTACAGGTAGAACGCTGACAATCTCTCCCAAGCCTGCATAAGCGGGTGGTATACGGACTCTGACGAACGCCCCAGCTGCTAGAAGGATAGCGAAGACGTTGTACACAGCGGACCAGACAAAGTTGAATACAATGCGTCGGAAGCTTCTCTTCGACACGTCAAGAAGGACAAGGATGCCGTCAAGCCCACCAAGCAGGACTACATCGGCAGTCGCTTTCGTCACATCTGAAGCATTCCCGATTTGCACGCCTACATTTGCTTGGGCGACCGCGATGGCGTCGTTGGTGCCGTCGCCACAGAACAGAACGACCTTGCCATCGTCCATTAGGGACTGCACATAGGCTTGCTTTTCTGCTGGCTTGTGGCGAGACATGGCGGTACTGAACGGTACCCCGACGCTGTCAGCCACGTTTCGGACAACTTGAGGGCCATCGCCGGAGACGATATGGCAAGCCAGATTGCGACTTTTCAGTTTACGGATTACGTCGGCAGCTTCTGGGCGGAGATTGCTCTTCAATCCGAAGACCGCAACTAGCTCCTCATTCGCTGTAACGCACAACAAGGTCATGCCATGATCAATGAGTGCGGAGATGTCAGGGTGATGATCGAGCTCGAGCCAGTACGGATTGCCTGCCTTGATTGTACATCCCATGAACATGGCTTTGACACCAGCTCCGGGTACAGACTCGATATTGGTGATCTCAACAGAAGTGGAAGACCGCAACTTGGTTGACTCGGCGACTGCGCGAGACACTGGATGGTCATTGTTCTTAGTCAGAGCGTGAATGGCACCGAGTACAGCACGCTCCGGTAAAGTCGAATCTGGTGCGGCGAACATGGCAGTATGGACTACCACTAGGTCGCCTTTGGTCAAGGTACCAGTCTTGTCGAAAATCACATCCGTGATCTTGTGACCTCGTTCAATGGCATCAGCCGACTTGACAATGACACCCTGGCGAGCAGTGACGCCACCAGCAATGACCAAGACCATCGGCACCGCCAGACCAAGCGCACAGGGACAAGATACGGCCAGAACGGCGATACTGTACGTAATTGCGACCCCGAAGGAATCTCCCCCGTCCAGTTTTCGGACTCTGAGACCGACAGCAATCCAGATTGCAAGCACGATTGTAGCAAGGGCTATGACCGATGGGATGAACCAGCTGGCCACCTTATCGGCGAGGTCCTGGATCCGAGGTTTAGCACCAAGAGCGTTTTCAACCATGTTCGCAATGTCCGTGATGCTATTCTTGCCGGGCAGTCTGGTCAATTTGACCTTCATCGTACCAGGACCATTAATGGTACCAGCGATGAGACCGTCGCCCTTGCCTTTCGGCACTGGTACGCTCTCGCCCGTAATCATCGATTCATCCACAGAGCTGGTACCTGCAACGACGTCGCCGTCGGTAGGAATGAGTGCGTGTGGGAGAACCATGAAGACATCTCCAAATTGCAGCAGACGAGCATCCATCTCGACACTATCACCTGAAGGCTGAATGACGTGGGCTTTTTCAGCCTGTAAGGATCTGACTGAAACGGCAGACACAGCGCGGATCCTTGCTAGAGCCGCCATGAAGCGACCAAGTAGTACCAGTGTGATCAGTAGTGCACTGGTCTCAAAGAAAGCCTCCTCGACAAGCGTGACACCCGCGAAATGGAGAGCAAAGGCAACAACAGAGTAGCCATAAGCCGCAGTGATGCTAATGACTACGAGCATATCCATTTCAATCATCCTGCTGTAGATGAGGGACTTGATCGCGCCAACGTAGAATTCCGGAATCGCAATCCCTTGAACTAGTGTGCCGAGAACAAGAGAGACGATGAGACGTGTATCCTCGGGAACTGGATTGTCAGACCATGACAGGACGACGATCGGAATGGTGAGTGCAGCTGATACCACAGTACTCCAGCCCATGTTCACGAGACGTTTCTTCCCCTCTCGAAGCATTGCATCATTCGACGGAGGAGCCAGTGTTGCACCTTCGAAGGTCGAGCGTAAGCTCCTTGCCCCAACGATGACTGGATCATAATTGACCCTATATGTATGCTTGTCAAGCCTCTCGATAGACTCGATACCATCGGGCAATTCTGCTTTATTGGTCATGGGTAGTGCCACTGCTGAGATCAAGTCGAGAGACTGGAACTTGCTCACGATCTGAGAGCAGGAGAATCCAGTACCCTTCTCTAGTTCGTTAATGACACTGCGCAAATTTGTATTTGATGCAATGTCGAATTCCGCGACTCCAGAAACAAAGGTGACTTTGGGAGCTGAAATGCCAGAGACGCCACCAAGCACATTCATGACCTTGCGCACGCATCCGGTACATGTCATGCCCGAAATGTTGAGAAGTACATGCTGCTTCGCAGCACCACGCTCAATGTCATCAATTTTGCCCTTTGTTCGCAACTTCTCGGTGCTGGCAGTGGAATCACCCGTAGTTTTGCAGGCCGCGAACGTGTCGGGCTTCGATAAATCTGAGCGTACCACACGAGCAGCGCAGCAGGAGTCTTTCGATGCATCCATTGCAGTAATGCTTTGAGGCCTTCCAGTGCAGCACGAAGCGATTTGATGATCAGCTCTTCCGCTCTTTGATTTCGCACCCGAGCTCTTGGGTTTGCAGCAGCTACCAGCTTTGTCTGGGACCGATTCGCGAGAGACTGATCGTAGCGATGCCGAAGGAGAAGGTACAGATGAGCACGAACCGGGTAGTCGAGCCAGGACAGTACGGCAGATGCAAAGTCCCTTTCCAAGCATACCTGAGAGCTCGTCAAAGGTCTTCTGAAGATGATCTGCGCATGCAATCCCAGCGGGCTCTTCGGCGCAGCAAGAGGGCTTCTTCTCAACATCGGCCATGGGCTCTCCCTCAGCGCACGCAGTCTCTGCTTTACAGCAACTGCTCTTCTCAAGTGTGGCACCTGAGATCCTTTGCTGATTCTCCTCGTTACCGCCACATCCGACGTTGGTTCGGGCGTTCTTCGAGCAGCAGCCTCCTTCGATCGAAGCACGTTCCTTCCCTGAGACCACTTTTGATGCTTGCTGCTCTCCATTACAACAAGCACTGCTCTTCGAGGTGCCGGCTTCTCCCTGAGCAGGAAGTGACTTGACGCACGTGCTCTGCGAGACCGACCGGCACTCGCTGACGGGTGCGAACGCGGTGTCTTTCTGGCAGGCATTCCTACTTGCGACTTTACAATCAGCGTTCTGCTTCGTCTTGATCGGGGTGCACTCCGTGGATTTCGCGCCTTCCTTGCAGCACGACTGACCCTTACTCGGGGATTGAGCTACTCCAGCATTGACGTTGCATAAGCCGTGCGTCGTGTCGGCGTAGCACCGAATGGTTGCTATCTTCCGGATGCATTGTTCTTATTCTCGGTCAATCTACGCATCTCAGCCATCAAGTAAATGTACTTGCCGTCGCAACTGGATCCTCCACAGTCTTTATTCAGAGAGGATCCACAACAGTCTTTGCTCTTGACCGTGACCATATCTTTCGTGTGATTTATCGAGGTTTGAGAAACGTGGAGTTGGGGTCAGGGAGGGGTACTTTTTTCGGGCAAACAACTTCGAGCAATCCAAGCCCCTCATGCCCCTGCAGTTGCCCCGCAATCGGCCATGGCGCCGAGATGATTGTTTCCCCTGCAAGGCTCCATGAACCGCCACTATACAAGAGAGATATCTTTGGACGGGGCTTTGATGTGTCATTTTACCTTGTCTTTTCATGCTAAGCACGCCTTTTCGCGCGCATCCCTCCACCATGTCGGACTTGCAAACACGTTCTCCTTCCTAATATACGACGCCACCTGCATGTGACCTGACAATTTGCCATCCCGACATCAGAGCGAATATGATGCTAAGTCCGGATTGGTAGCTGTTTGTCCTTCTCCAATGGCTCCAAGTCCAGTGCTTCGATCATTCTATCAAGGCCGGATTTGAGGTAGTCCCAGGGGTGTGAATATGTGATCCTGAAAAAGCCAGGCCTTTCTGACCCAAAGCTTGATCCACTCGCAAGGAACAATTTGGCGGCCCACAGCCTGTCCATAATTGTCTTCGTCAGATCCTGTTCATCATCGCGCTTGTGTCGCTTCAACCATGTTGTCCCAAGGTCAACCCATACGAAGAAGCCAGCATTAGATCCTCTTGCATACTCTATTCCGTGACTATCTAAGATCTCCACGGTCTTTCGAAATGCTGTTGCTATTCTTTGCTGATTCTCCTTGACATAATCCTCGACCCAAGGGTCATCCTCAAGCATTTCCACGACCGCATGGTCTGCTAGGCCAGAAGCATATGAGTGGATAGCAGAAACTACCAGCGAGTCGTGGAAGGCCTGGTTGTTCTGTGAGACAATGCATCCTAGTCGAAGTCCATTTGCACCAAAGTCTTTGGACACACCCCAGAGGACGTGCACCAAAGATGGATCGATCAAGCTGTCAAGGTCCAGAGACAAGACAGAAGTAAAGCCGGGTAAGTCCTTGTCTTGAGGGTTCTGCCAGATTGATAATGCATATACCTCGTCGCTGACTAGGTGGAGTTTGTGTCTGGCACAAAGCTTCACATATGCCTCCAGAGCTTCTTTGCTGTAGCACCTGCCCAAGGGGTTATGTGGATTGCATAACATAAGTGCTCGGACATTGACGCCTCTGCTTTTTGCCTCGTCGAAGGCCTTCTCATAGAATCCGACCGCCTCTACAGACATCGGATCGACGTCTCCAAAAGCAACCTTGATCAATTCTGCACGGAACCTGGCTGTCAAATCTGACTTGAATGCACCGTAGAAAGGCTGTCCCAGGAGCCAACCTTCACCAGGATCGGTAAAAGCCCAAGAACAATGCTCAATTGCACTTGATACGCCATTGGTGATGACTACATGCTCGGACCTGATCTCGTCTTTCGATCGAAGGTGTTGGGTCAAGAACTTGCCTAAGGTCGCCCTCAACCTCTTCGATCCCTTCGGTCCTTCGCCGTAAGTGAGACGATGTTCTGGGGCGGTAGAGATCTTTGCAATACGAGAGATGAGTTCCGTATGCATGAGTCTGTTCTCAGCCACGCCAAGGTTGATGAAGCCATCTGGATTGGTGTCTGGGTGCCAGCTGTTGTTATAGACTTGCCAGATGAGGACACGATCGGATGCTCCTGCTTCCCCTTGTGCACGAGATGATAGTGACATGTTGAAAATCGTTCGCAAGCAGTGTTTCCGATGACAGAAATTATCGAGTGTGAAAGAAAGTCTTCAGCAGTGTATAAGGCATAGCGGTCCTACTTCCTAGGTATATCTTTTACTGGTGGGCCATGGGTCACACTCGCGACTGGCGAATGCAGTATTATCGTACGACGGCAATTTAATTCGAACAGTGCAGAGATCCGCGACGCCCTTTGACTTCCTACAACATGTCTATGCCTTGCCGGGTAAAAGTCAGAAGTGGTTCTGCCAGGCAAACGGGAGATCTGATGTGGGGAGGTTCCATCTCTCTCCACATCCGCGGATCGGATCTGGTGTAGTCAAACCAGCCTCGCTAATAGTCTCGCGTGTCTTCAGGCTTCACTCTCTCTTCATAACCACAGGACAATTCGCTTTGGCTACACCCTTACCATTCCGCAGTCATGGCGACTTCAGCTCACCAGCTGTTTCTACTGGCCGATCACATCAAGCTCACCCTTCTTGAGAGACAGCGCGCCTCGTCCCTTTCACTTCCAACCACCGCCCAGACGTCACAGATCTCACGCTCATTAGAGTCCTTGCGGGATGGTCTGGCTTCGCTAGGCCGCCAGAAGTTCGACCAAGAAGCAGCGGGCGAGGATATCTCGGATCTTGAGAGTCAGATTTCCAGACTGCAATCACAATACGATGAGCTCGAAGCAGACTTCTCGAGCTCATCTCCTTCCGACACAACCAAGACGCCAAACGACCCAGCGCTCGAGCAAGACTTTGCTGCAGCTCAGTCACGACCGCAAGGTGCGCGATCATCTTCCTTGAGAAAAGCGGCGAAGTCACCTGGGTCAAAGGCTGTGCGCTTCCGCGATAACCCATCTGCTGAGGAAGAGCCTTACCGCGATGATGTCGCCGACGACGCGAATCGAGCTGCCCTTTTCGACAACAAACCGTACAGCGATGAGCCGTCTGGACCAGATCAAGAGAACATGGACAATCAGCAAATCCACACATATCACAAACAAGTGCTTAGAGATCAGGACGATCAGCTGGACAGATTGGGAGCGTCGATAGGCAGGCAACGAGATCTCAGCATACAGATGGGTAATGAATTGGACGATCAAGCGGTACTTCTGGATGATGTGGACCAAGCAGTGGACCGGCATCAAGGGACTTTGGACAGGGCGAAGGGTCGCTTGAACAAGATCAGCAGAGGTGCAAAGGACAATTGGAGCTGGGTCACCATCGGATGTCTCATCTTGATTCTAGTACTGCTGATTGTGCTGCTGAAATAGTGGCAGTAGAAGAGGAGGAAGATGTTGTACTTAATGTCTACGTAGATACCCTATAACGACCCACGAGCCATGTTTCCCTAGGAAGTCAACGAATCAATTGTGTGTGCACAGATAGTGCTAGAAGCTGCAACGCAGTAGCTATCTAATGCGTTCGTTGAGACTGCAGAAAGCATAGGCGGCTCTGATTGGGGCATCGAACAGTGATACCCTGATGGCTGCTTTCCTTGATCAGTGATCACCGTCCATAAGTTATATAAAGACCCAAGCCTCTCCAAAAAGTTTTCGCTTTCGTCCAGCCTAATTCGTGCAGGCGATATGCTGCAAGGGCGACACATGTACTATCAATATCAATGGCAAAGCTTCCCGGGCAACAATAATCGTCAGTCCGGCTAAGAATAGTCGCACTCACGGTCAAGCACATCTGAAGCTCATGCGTCACTCGAAAGCCGCACGCTGCGGCATCCTACTGCAAGGAGCGACCTGTCCCCTGACATGACCACCGTCAATGATCTGTCATGGCAAAAGTATCCCTCAGGCCTGGACCTTCCCTCGCGATGAACGGTTCCTTGTAACCCGACCGACACCGAGGTCGGCAGGTGCAGCTTTGGCCGGTCCATCAACGTCACCGCGCGGCTGATCTACCCCACCAACTCAATCTGATGTAGCCAGCCGACAATTTGGAATCTTTGAAGCAGAGAAAAGCATCTCCGGTCAGCATAGCTGTCAGAAATGGCAGCCTGGACTGACCACGGTCGGATTGATAATGAAAACCACCACTCAAAGACTGGCGGATTGATGGAGCTGATGAGAACCATACCAGGCGACCAGCGAAGGTGCTCAAACGCTCAGACTTTATGCGTTACCCATGCTGTTCCTGCACTACATCAGTGTCCATGTAGCTCCCGCTAGCCCACTAGCGGCTGATAGAGGGGGCCAGCTCCAAGGTATCGGATAGTAAGCTGCGAGTGATGTCAAACAGTTGCCCCGCTGAACGATTGTTTGGGCATCCATCGCATCATACTTTAAAGTTGAGCTTTCCCCCATCTTCCACTCCGTTTCTACCACGAACAGCAGTCCTGCACAGTACAGTCTACATACCATACGCTAGCAAGCAATCCACTCACCAGATTCACCGGAATGCCTACCTACAAAGCTCAATGCCACTGTGGCCACCACCAGTGGGAGTGGACCTTCAACGAGGAGCAGAGCAAGCACATTCTGTGGTACGTAAACCCCATACTTATCCAAGAATTGCCCGTGTAACATATCCAACAGCCACTGTGACACCTGCAAGATCCTCTCCGGCTCTACCTACACCTTGAACCAAATCGTCCCCAAGTCAGCCCTCAAGATCACCGCCGGTGGCGAACCAGGCGTCTACACATACAAGGGTGACAGCGGCAAGGACGTCAATTGCTACTACTGCCCCAAGTGCACCACTCACATCTACCACCACCAGACTGTCATGGGTGACGACACCATTATCGCGAGGACCGGTATCTCGGAGGAGGCGAGGAAGACATTCCCTGTCGCTGCTGAGATCTACGGCAAGGCAAAGTTGAGCTGGGAGCCAAAGATCGCAGAGACCTTTGAGGTTCTGCCGCCACAGTAGAGAAGAGGCCAAGCGGGAAAAGGGGTCGTCGTCGGGGAGGTAATTTGAAGTACTCATATATCAATGAACTATCTACTTGCGAACATAAAGTCCTCTGTAAAGTCATCACCAGACTCCTGCCCAGTGATGTTTCGAGGGCGACATCTGAACAGATAAGCCAAACCCTGGCTGGCGATGTTTGACAAATGCTATCCTCTGTCCTGTCACTATAGTCACATGCAGCCACTGAGTTTGCCCTCTTTAAGTAAAAGTCAGGGCCAAAAAGATTGTTCGCTTCTCTCAAGGCGACTCTCTCTGCCCCCAAGGCTCTCCAAACCACACTCACTGATGTCCTTGTCGAATGGAGAATTTTGAGTTGTCAGAGTCTCTATCTCTATGATTTGCAATGCCGCCCCTCCTGAACGGGAATCTCCTCCAAGTCGCATCACTTGCAGAATGAAAGCAGTACTCACTTTAAGCTTGATCAATGATAGCATATCGCAATATAGAACCGAGTCATAGTGGTACAGAAATACTACATGAGAAGGAGCATACCGTCCAGAGTGCGTGTGTCGATGTGGAAAGGAGGAAGTGACTGATATTTGAGTGGTTTTTGTTCTATGTCCACCCCGCCTCGGCTGGCACGGTGCCCTGCATGCTCGGCCGGAGACAACTGCAAGCTCTCTTTTGACCCCTGCTTGAACGTTCAACAGCTCGAGCTTTGCAGCAATTGTTGGAGCAAGCCACAGATCGACATGTGACTGGCAAGATACTGTAGACTACCTGCTCTGCTACCACGCCTTGAATGCGGGAATAAATTGTTTCTCCCAAAGCAAAAAGCATGACGAAGCTGACGTCTGCGCGATTGTGTCATCGCTAGGTAAGGACAAGAGCTGACCGCATCCTGGTTCCTGCAGATTCTCTCCCGTCCAATCCGTCAAACGTTTCAACAGAGGTCCCTTTTTCACTTGACACAGCTCGCGCATCCTGATGCTGGAAACAATACAGACATGGCGGAGAAGGTAGACGAAGACTTCGAGGACTACGACCAGATCACCCTCGACCCTGACACCCTAGTTCATGGCAGCAACGGGACTTATCCGGACAAAAGAGCTTCGGATAGCAATGATAGATTGAAGGTCATATCCAAAGATGAGGGTCGCATACGGAGGTCATCGGAGCCTGGCAGTCCGGAAGGAAGGCGACACAGCTTACAAGTCCGACTAGAAGAGACGGACGAGGAAGGCAAATACATCTTGACCGCAGATGACCCAGAGATCCAAGATATTCTACGGAGGGGAATTGCTCGCGAGGAGGCTGAGGCGAGTGGAAAGACCAGGACTAGACTGAGGGACTTGGTCTTCACCCGACAATTCACCACTTTCGACAGGCAGAACCCACTCAGCTCCGAGTCTCCTTTCCATGGCTTCTTCACCCTTTTCTGGCTGGCCATGGTGCTCATGTTCTTCAAGGTCGCGGCCACCAACTGGAGAGATTATGGCAGTGTTCTGGGGAAGAACGAAGTCATGCAGATCATGTTCAGCAGAGACGTGGTTGTCCTCGGTGTCACAGATCTTGCAATGCTGGTGTCCACCTCAACTGGGCTGCTCCTGCAGAAAGCAATAGTCAAGGGATATCTCAAGTGGTCTACATCCGGATGGATCGTACAAAACATATGGCAGTCACTCTTTTTGGGTGGCATCATCGGCTGGACCCACTACCGAGAATGGCCTTGGACACATACAATATTCATCGTTCTGCATACACTGGTCTTCTTGATGAAGCAACATAGCTACGCCTTTTACAATGGTCATCTCTCTGGCGTATACCGTCGTAAGGAGAAATTACAAAGCAGGCTCAGACAGCTTCGAGCAAAAGGAGGCGCTAGTAATGGTCAGACGGCAAAGAGTTCTGGCGGGGCTGCGTCGCAGGGCCTCAGACAGATTGGAAATGCTACGTTGATGGATCGCTCTCGCCCCAAGATGACCGACCGATCTTCCACCAACCTCAACGAGGAAGTCTCAGACGTTGCTAGGGTAGCCCAGGCCATTGAGACTGGAAAGCCACTCGACAGCAAAGAGATGGAGGCTTTCGAGCGAGTGATCCTTGCTGAGATCGATGTCCTGGATGCCGAACTCACGGGCAAGAACATCAAGGGAGACAACGCTTACCCAAAGAACTTGACCTGGAGCAATTTTGTGGACTGGACTTGCTTGCCGACATTGGTTTACGAGCTAGAATACCCGCGACAAGATCATATCAACTGGTGGTATGTCGCTGAGAAGACCGTAGCGACGTTTGGCTGTATTGGTGTCATGATGGTTATTTCCCAGGCATACATCTACCCACCAGTGGCACGCTCTGTACGCATGAAGGAAGCCGGTGTGACTCTACAAGAGCGTGCTATTGAGCTTCCGTGGCTTGTGAGCGACATGCTGTTCCCGCTTCTGCTCGAACAGCTCCTATCTTGGTATGTCATCTGGGAATGCGTCCTCAACGTGCTCGCAGAGATCACACGCTTCGCCGACAGAGGATTCTATGGTCCATGGTGGAATAGCAATGGCTTCGAGGAGTACGCGAGGACGTGGAACAAACCAGTGCATAACTTCCTGCTTCGTCACGTGTATCACTCATCGATATCGACATTTCACATCTCAAAGTCGTCAGCAACCTTTATCACTTTTCTGCTTTCGGCATTGATACACGAGCTGGTTATGGCCTGTCTCTTCAATAAGGTTCGAGGATATCTCTTCACCATGCAGCTGTTGCAGGTGCCATTGGTGTCACTGTCAAAGTCGAAATTGCTCAAAGGGCGAGATTTGCTTGGCAATGTGATATTCTGGACGGGACTATTCATAGGGCCTAGCTTAATCACAGCATGCTATCTACTGATATAGTATCGATCAAACAAGGACTTTAATGACACTCTCAGGTTTGGTCACAATTGGTTATCGAATTGCTTGAGATGTTGCAGTATTGTAGAGTGACCATTCCTATCTTCTGGTTCACGCTGGCAGACTTCTTCGAATTCTACAAGATGCTCGGATATTATCTGGGCTTCTAATTAGCAGATGGGCTAATCGTACCATGCTTACAAGAGCCGAAATATGCTTGAACTCTTCAAATTAATGAATTGAACAGCAGGGACAAGCCTTCAGGCAAAGGAAATCAGGCATCCACATTTCTGCACCGCCTCCCAAGATGGTCCACGTAACTACCAGCCAGCGGTCCCCAAGCTGTGGCGTTTCAGACAAGCCCAAGGTCAAGGGCACCGAGCGTCGTCGTGGGAGCCGGCGGATCTCGAAGATTGGGCAGCGGCGGGTCAACGTCATATTCTTTGCCCGTGCGGGTGCCTTGCCATTTGCAGCCCGTCGATCTTGAAACTGCGCATCTACACTTCATCTTACCAACACCATTCATACGCGTACACACTTCAGGCTACACTTTTGTTGAAGACTTTCGCAAACCCCTCGCCTACCTCCTGTTCACTGGAACCCTTTTTCGATACCATTGCCCCATGCGCTCGCCAACATGAACGTCATTAAGCTCCAAAAGTAAGCAGCTGAAACGAAATACCCCGCCGACCCGGCCACTGATGCGTTACTAGGAAATACCCCCAATTCCAGCAAAATGAGATCTTCCAGCTGCAAGATGCTTTCAGAAAGCTCGACGTCGACGATAAAGGCTACTTGGACGAAGGAACTGTAATCAAGGCCACCCAGAACTCCGAGAGGCAGTCTTACGACGTAGTGCGCCAGGCGCTGAAAGAGGTCGAATTGGACAGCTCGCGCAGAGTCGAATTGGATGATTATGTCGATGTCAGTATCCTGGAGAGGACTTCTCATGCACTCACTTACTCTTCCAGCTCATTTCCAAGCTTCGAGAATCCTCGCCGGCGCAGAAGCGCATGTCCACTGGCCCGACACGTTCGCGCGGATTGAGCGGAGCTGCTCCAGCCCCCGGCTCACCCCAACCTGGTGCAGGAGGTCAAGGAGGAGGTCGCATCCACGTCGGAGGTGCAACAGCCAGCTCCACTCATACGATTAACGAGGATGAGAGGACCGAGTTCACGCGACACATCAATGCCGTGCTTGCCGGTGATCCGGATATTGGCCACAAGCTACCCTTCCCTACCGACACCTTCGAGATGTTCGATCAGTGCAAGGATGGTCTTGTGCTGGCCAAATTGATCAACGATAGCGTGCCAGACACGATTGACGAGCGTGTTATGAACAGGCCCGGCAAGAAGATCAAAACTCTGAACGCTTTCCATATGACGGAGAACAACAACATTGTGATTGAGTCAGCAAAGGGTATTGGTTGCTCTGTGGTCAACATTGGAAGTCAAGACATCATCGAAGTCCGCGAGCACTTGATTCTTGGTTTGATCTGGCAGGTGATTCGAAGAGGTCTGTTGGGCAAGATCGATATCAAGCTCCACCCCGAACTGTACAGGCTACTGGAGGAGGACGAGACTCTCGAGCAATTCCTGCGCCTACCACCAGAGCAGATCCTGCTTCGATGGTTCAACTACCACTTGAAGAATGCCAAGTGGAACCGGACGTGAGTATTATCCACATGTTAGGGTATCGTGGCTGACCATACGGCAGCGTCAACAACTTCTCCACGGATGTCAAGGACGGCGAGAATTACACTGTCCTCCTGAACCAGCTCAAACCCGAGATCTGCTCACGAGCACCACTGCAGACCCGCGACCTCCACCAGAGAGCCGAGCAAGTACTCGACAACGCTGACAAACTTGACTGCCGAAAGTTCCTCACCCCAACATCCCTGGTCGCTGGAAATCCCAAGCTCAACTTGGCCTTTGTCGCAAATTTGTTCAACAATCACCCCGGTCTCGACCCGATCACAGAAGAAGAGAAGGCAGATATCGAGGACTTTGACGCGGAAGGCGAACGGGAAGCTCGTGTGTTTACCCTCTGGCTCAACTCCCTGGACGTGCAGCCCACAGTCGTATCTTTCTTCGACGACTTGCGTGACGGTAATGTTCTTCTGCAAGCATACGATAAGGTCATCCCTGGATCCGTCAACCTCAGACATGTCAACAAGCCACCTGCGTCCGGCGCCGAAATGTCGCGATTCAAGGCTGTCGAGAATACGAATTATGCCGTGGAGATTGGCAAGCAGAACCGCTTCTCGCTTGTTGGTATTCAGGGCGCGGATATCACAGACGGTCAACGGACACTTACCCTCGGCATGGTCTGGCAGCTGATGCGGAGAGACATCATCAACACCCTCGGTGCACTGGCGAAGCGCATGGGCAAGCGTGATCTGTCAGATGCGGACATGGTCAGCTGGGCGAACGGCATGAGCAAGAAGGGTGGCAAGAGCAGTGGCATACGGAGCTTCAAGGACGCGAGCTTGAGCAACGGTATCTTCCTCCTGGACGTGCTCAACGGCATGAAGAGTGCCTATGTCGACTATGACCTGGTGGCAACGGGCAGATCGGATGAGGAGGCCTACGCCAACGCCAAGCTGGCCATCAGTATCGCACGAAAGATGGGCGCAACTATTTGGCTGGTGCCAGAGGACATCTGCGCCGTCCGCAGCAGGTTGATCACGACCTTTATCGGCAGTCTGATGGCCACGAGCGAGAAGATGGGAGTATGAGGCGGCATTGGTCGCGGTAGTGAATGATGTTCTTGAGCGTTTCTAGATCTGCTTTTCTCGGGCAGTCACAAAAAAGGAATCTAGAGTATTGAACTCCACTGGTCTTTCATGATGGTCGTGTCTTATCTACATGATTTTGTCTTTGTCAAGTGCGCTGCTACAGAAGTCACTGCCGCTTTTCCTCCTCTTCCTCTCCTACAAATAGAAGTTGAACCACGTCACGGCCTGCTCAAACGCCAACTCCTTTGCAAACTTCTTCGACTTGTCCTCGATATCCGTCCTGACCGCGAACCCGTGCTCGACCCCAGAGTACAGGTTGATCTGATACGGCAACTTATTCTCCTTGAGAATGACCTCGCTCTCATGCCTCTTCTCCGGGGGGAAGATGCCATCCGTCTCGGCCGCGGCGATGGACAGGGGCCCCTTGATGGCCTTGAGCTCGTCCGCCTCGACGAAACTCGGGTGCGCCACGTAGCCCACGTCGATGCCCTTGTTCTCAGCCAGATAGCGCACGACGTATTTCGCGCCGAAACAGTATCCCACGGCAGCGAGCTTCTT